>PVKZ01001397.1:0-406656 GCA_004027375.1 Macroglossus sobrinus | reverse complement strand
TTTCTTTCTTTCTTTCTTCCTTATTTAATGCTGTTTTGTTTTGTTTTGTTTTTTCCTGCAGGATAATCTATCCCTCCACTTCCTTTCATTGGGTATGTTTCTCTTTACCCATTAAAAATCAATTTGGCTATCCACTTATTCTAAACTCTCCTCCAGACAGGCTTGATATCTCTGTACTGAGTCTCCATAAAAGTCACACTGTCACTTGCTACGTGGTGATGAGACATTTCTAGACCAGTATGTGGCTCCTTGAGAGTAAGAACAGTGACTTACCCACTGTAGCCATATGTGATATTTATTGTCACTATGTCATTTACTACCAGAGAGATGGGATCCTCAGTCTTTCATCTGGGAACAGTCTAATAGATTTAGAATGTATGAAAGCTAAAAGCATCCAGTGAAGACACTAAGTCAAAATTTTTATTGTACAGCTCTAGAAACCAAAATACCTAAAATCAGGACAGTGGGTTTCTTGGTTATTAGTATAAGCATTCATCTTGGAGGATTGGAATATTTAGGAAATAATATTTATATTGGTTTTAGTTTCTTCATATTTTACCAAGTATATTAGTCTGCTTGAGCTGCCCTAACAAAATGCCACACACTGGGTGGCTTAAAAAACAGAAATTTATTTCTCACCGTTTTGGAAGCTAGAAGTCCAATGTTAAGGTATCAGCAGGTTTTGTTTCTCCTGAAACCTCTCTCCTTGCCTTACAGATGGCCATATTCTTAATATGTCCTCACATGGTCTTTCTTTGGTGTGCATGCATGTGTCACTGATGTCTCTCTATGTGTATAAATTTTCTCTTCTTACAAGGCCACTAGTCAGATTGGACTAGGGCCCACCCTAATGGCCTCATTTTAATTTAGTCACCTCTTTAAAGACCCTACAGTCACATTCTGACCTGAGGGAATAGAATTCAGCCTATAATACCAAGTATTTCAAAACTTTAGATATTCTTATGGTTAGGGAGGACTATGTAATTTACTGTACAAATGGTATGCCTTAGAGAATGAAAAGGGTCTGGGTAGGTAATTGAGTGGAACACCAGAACAGTTGATATAAATTAAATCTATCTTAAGCAAACCAAGTTGTGTGCTTAAGAAAATAAATAGCCATTGAGCTCATGCTCTATGAAACTTAGGATCATACCTAAGTTTCAGCTCTTAGAAGAGTTGTCAAAGCTACTTTCCAGGCAAAAAAAAGAAAACTTAAGTCAGTAATGATGGGAAAATAGGACTGTATTTAATAAATATTAATGCCTTTGGCTTACTACAAACCACCTAAATTAGAATCTCTGATGCTGTAGCCTAGGCATCAATATATTTTATTTTTTATTCCTAGGAGATTTGAATGTGCAGTCAGGGTTGAGAATAAGTGAGTTAGATACATTAGCATAAAATTGTGAGAATCAGATATTTTGGAGGAGAATTGGGAAAGGAGACAAAGGGAAGTATAAAATTGTCACCACAGAACTGCTCTGTTTTTATCGCACACACAGTTAGTGATGAGAAGCTGTGGATGGAAGACTAACAACAGTTCTCAGGGCTTCAGAAGCAGAAGCAGCAGCCATGGCAGTGAGAGGAACTGATCAAGTGTAGAACCTGGAGGGGACAGAGATGCAGCCCAGGATGGAAGCTTAAAAGAGCTGGCTAGCAAAGGAAAGTTGCAAAGTGGTGTCATAAAGTTAAAGAAGATGAAATCTTAAGAAATAAAGCCTATTATTGGTATTCAATTTTTGTAAGCTTTCACCTAGATAAATAGTTCAATACAAGCTAGATAAAAGCCTCAAAAAGCATCCACTAGATTTGGTGAATGAGTGGAATGTGAGAAAGTGAGCACAGACTATCCTTTGCCTTAGATATGTCCAGACATCCTGTAGGTTCCATGCAAGCAATGAAAATAAGAGAAGTCGAAGGGTAGATTTTCAATTTTATTCCAGGTAGGGCTCTGATATTCAGTCAGGCATGGCAAGCCAGCTTTGTGAATACCCAAAGGTTATGTTCATTTAGAATATAGTTACACACCAGATAGTTGGTGTGTTAACTAATACAGACCTGGTTAAACCAAGCCTAAAGGAGTAGTTGTGGCTAAGATATACTCAGTGGCTCTTGTCAGCTTTGAGACTTGAGGGCCATAGGCATAAATCTAGAGGCCTCTGAGGGACGCTGGTGCCAAATATTAGTCCCTGACTTGCTGTTGTGAATCAGGTCCACGGTTCACCCAGGCCAGTGTCCTAAGTCTCTGGTAGCTGCAGCAAGTTATTTATTGAACTTAATAAAGAATTCATCATCTACAATTATGCCCCAACTCTCCAATTCCCACCCCCTCCCTTGAAAGTCCCAATTGCCAAAAACGTCAAGTAATAGAAGGTCGTTTAATTCAATTCAGCGCTTTCTTGAGCCCCGTTGCTGTGCAAAGGCCTGACTAGGAGTTAAAGGAAGTACAAAGACAGATGTGATGCATTCCCAACCCTTACAGGGTCCACAGTCTGTCTGAGGGGAAAGCTTCTTAAGGCAGAATGTGAGCTAGGCCATATTCAAGACTGAAAGTATTCTAAGATCTAAGGAGGGAGACATCATGTCCAGTGTGCATGTGTGTGTGTTGGAGGTGGTGGTGGAGCAGGTATAGAAAAATTTCACCAACTAGGTGCTTTGTGACGGATCTCCTTGAATAAGAGAGGAGATAGGGACCAATATAAACATTCACCTTCTACAGAGAAGCCTGGGCATATGTGGAGAACTGGGGGACTTTGTTTTTCCCAGAGTTCACGAAGAGGAGTGGGAGGTGAGTTTGTAAAGTAAGCAGATCACGTCATGCCTCAGGCAAGGAAAGACACATTGAATTGGGTAGACAATGTGAAAACACACCTTTCAGCAAAGCTCCTTAACACCATCATTTTGAGTACTTTCAGGTTCCCAGGCAGCACCCACACTGTCCCTGTGTGACCATGTGGAGATTCCATCTCAGAATCAGCTTTGATTTGGAAAACACATTTCAATTTCAACAGTAAGGGATTGGAGCAAATATCCAGGGTGATGGTTGGGGATTTGGCAGCATGGCCCCATTAACATTAGTGGGAGTTAGTCTGCTAAATCCCAGACACTGAGCGGAATCCTCATGTTTATTCACTGCGATGACCTTTCTGCTGTAAATTGACACAATATTTCAGAATCACTTGGAACCGATTAAGCTTTTTGCATCTCCCTCTCCTAAAAGAGAAATCTTTTTGAAAATTGCTCCTGTGTGCACTAAAAAGTCTGTATCTGTGGGCAACTCTGGACAGCAGGAACAAATGGGCACCTAAATATAGAATTGGTAACCTTTGGTACCTCTGAGATATTTGGTCTGGGCCACATTGTCTATCATATCTGTCTCCAGGTAGGGGACAGGCTTTTTGCAAATGATTGATTTCTCCAATAAATTTTTCTTTTCTGTCTAATTTTCTATTTTCTCTTTCTTTGTATTTTCTCTATATACTCATTGGCCAGTGTTTCCCAGTGCTGTCTAGAAGCTTCTCTCCCTGCCCCATTTTCCCATCACCATGCTTTGCCTAAAAGGTGCTTTAAAAAATCGTCTGCTGTTTTAGCACATGTACACTGAATACAGTCTTATGCATGTTCAGTTCTGAGCTATACACTTAGGATACAGAAGACATGCAGGAGAAAACTAAAAAGAAGTAGCTGGGGCTGGCCCTTCTTCACATAGAAAACAGCGAGGAACAGCCAATTGCAGATGAAAAAGAACATGAGCAATAGAGTTCTAGTGCCTTCCTCCAGAGAAGCACGCAGACTACTGTATATGCATCTGACATCATAAAGGCAAGTCTTTTTTTTCATAAAAATATATAAGAATATAACTTCAATTTGTGCTGAAGGCCAAAGATAACTTGGTGACTTAGACATCAGAGAAATTCTTTCTCCCTTTCAAGGAAATGAAGTCAAATTGCAATATTATTTACTACTTTCCTTAGTTATAAGAGCTGCTATAGTAATAATAATGATCATAACAGCAATAAAGATAATGATAGAAAAAATTTGAATAGATGCTTTTTCTCACCTCTTCCTCATGTGTTATCTTATTTTGTCTTTGCAACTTCTATCTATGGAGTGGGCAGAGTACAGAATGGGTTGGTACTTGCTTTTCCACCAGAACCTCAGAGCCTCAGTTTTGGTAATTTGTTCAAAACCATAGTTAGTTTTAACACAAATGGGAGAGAAAGCAGTTCTCTGACATATGGTTTGTGCACTTTTCCACTCTACATGGCTTCTTGACTTATCAGATGGTAAGCTTTAGATTGTCAAGAGAGAGATCTGGAACTGACAAGAGGAAAATAAATATATTCTCAAAAATCAGTTTTCTATACTTCAGAAGAGGTTGCAAGAAAATGTGGCTGGCCAGTCTTTAGGGAAGGCATCCTAAGAATTGCGATTTGTTCAAAGCAGTTAGAACAGAGTGCTTTTACCTGTACAGCAGACCAAGTGGAAGCTGAAGTGGAATCCTAGAGAGGCAGCCAACTCTGATGTGTGATTCTTTTCTTAGCTGATTTCTGTAATATCAGAGAGAAAATAAAAATATTAGAGAGGAAATAAAAAGCAACACCTTTTCTTTAAAAAAACAAAAAACAAATACAAAAAAAAGCCCCCCAAAAAACAAAAACAACACCCAGCAGTTATTTCCTCTGATTACAAAACTAATACATATTCAGGGCAGAGAAAAGCACACAGACAAAAATTCTGTCACTGAGAAAGAATTATTGTAACCATGCCTGTTCTTTGATATATATCTGTGTAGGACTTCTATTAGATAGATAGAGGATAAAGGGAAATGTGGTGGGATTTTGGGGGCTCATTTTTGTCTTTTATTGAAAACAATTACTAAGTGCACAATGGGATGCTAACTCTCTAAATACAAGATGTCAGCATAGAGACTCCAGATGGCTGTGACTCCTAATTTTGAGACAAAAATCTTGGTCCAAAAGTTGAGGATGTGCGTGATGCTCCAGATCATGGAAGCGTTCTGGAGCATACATGGATGGCATAGTTGTGAGTGAGAAAATGAATGAATGTAATTAAACTTCAAAGGCCAGCTCATGCACTGGGTCACGAACCAGCCTTGGCTAAAGGAATCATATGATTAGAATTACACTGAGTGATCAAGACCCAGCTGGTGAATCATAGGGAAGAGATAAAGCCCTAACTCCTGGCAGCAGAGGTGGCACTCCACCATAGCCACCACAAAGTTTCTATATGCTTCCTGTCAGGCCTATGCCTGGGCTAGAACCCAAAAGCAAGTGGCTGATATGGTGATTTCATAAGGGAACCGAGGTAAAAACTTACACATTATATATGTGGGGATAAAAAAAAAAACAGGCTAGAAAGGGCACAAAAGATAGCCAGTCCTTATTAGAAGGAACAAAAAATTCCAAAAGAACCTTATTTCTATTAAGTTACTCTGAAATTTATTTAAATTGAAGTGCATTTGATAAAAATAGCAGTTTCCTTCTCTGTGCCTGGGTGATAATAAGCTCGGCGGGCATTTATTCCTCACTTTGATATATTTGCTCTCTTTACCACACCTCTCTCTGGTGCTCCTAGGGTCCCAGGGTGTTGAAATGAGGGTGGCTGGTACTTAAAAAGACTTTTCTAGGTGAGAAAATACAATGATGTAATGATTTCTTTTTTAAGGAATGAGGGAAAAGGGAGGTAAGGGGCGGATAGAAAAAGTCATGTTTTAAGAGTATTGGAAGGCAAACTCTAACTTGTCTGAATACTTTGTGGGAGAGGATTTCACATCTAGCATGTGTTTGGAGGCTCTCTGGGGTTAAGGCATTAAATGTGAAAAGACAGGAAAATGACAGGTATCTGGAGAACAGTTACAGGCACAGATGTTAGAGTCAAACTGCCCTATAAAAATAATAGTCACCTGTAATATAATAGTGTCCCACGATTGTCAATCAATTTTAATGCATTCATTCTATAAGTATTTACTGAGCCTCAACTGTTGGTCAGATTGAAATAGCTTCTTGATTCTTTCACTTTCTAGCTGTATAATCTGGGCAGTTACCTCAGTTTCTAAATCTGTAAAATGGAAATAATGAAACCGTCTACGTCATTGGATTGCTTTAAATTTGATTATGTTTGTAAAGAACTTTTCACATTGCTTGATACCTACTAAGTGCTCCTAAATGTTATTGATATATTACAATAATGATTATTACTATTAATGAGACTCTAGGTGATCAGATGTGGCCGTTGGCACACTGAGTTCATCAGAGGTCTTTCTGCATGAGGATAAAAGGAGAAAAGAATATGGAAAGAAGGATCTAGGCAAAGACATCAGCTTTTTTCTCATTCCACAGTTTGTCTCAAGCCAGTGCCATGACTCTCAGGGTCAATTTGATGGAAAGAGCTGGTGATGTGTAGGGAGCGCATGGTATAATCCAGCTTTGACACCAAAGAAGGTAGAATGAGCAGATAGGACTTTGGGATTCCAGCTGAAGGAGGAGTGTTTAGAAAATGGATATGGAGGAGCTGGAAATTTCTTTTTATTTACCTAGAATTTGGCTCTGTTGTAAGATCTAACCTACTTCCAGTTGTGTAGACCTTTATATTGTTCAGCAAGATGCTATCATTCACCTTCTCCAATGATTCTCTCTCAGCAGTCTTGTAAGACAGCATAGAAAATAGCCCCATCTTACAGATGAGAGAATGAGGTTTAGAGACACTTATTCTTCAATGCCACAGAGCCAGGCAGAGTCAAGATTAAAATCAAAGTCTGTTCTACACTAAAAGCTCTAGTTATTAGAATGTTCTGCTGCTCCTAATACTGATCTTTATGATTCTTGTGAATGTCTACACTTTTTAGAGGGTTTTTTGGGCCAGAGGGAAACTCATTTTAACCTTGCCAGACAAGAGCATGATTAAATAAATAAAAATTTTGGAGACATTGCAAAGCTCATAGAACAAATTCTAAAACCAAAGATAAATTATTGTTACTTATTATCTATGACCTTGATTTTGGGTCTTCATGAGAATCAGGAAGAACTGAACTGTTGTTTTATTTTATTCATGAACTCTTTGGGCACTACTAATAGACTCATTTATTGAATTAATGGATGTGAAGCTCTTATGATTAGTGTCTGGCACATAGTGTGTCCTCAATAAACTCATGTATTGTTGAATGAAAAACTAATAATTGCATTTATTGACTACTTATTAAGAGTTGTAAGTGTAATAATGCATTTGGTAACCATGATAACCCCATGGGTCCATTTTAAAGAAGAAGAAGCCAAGGCCTATGAAGGTTACAGAATGCTAAGTGTAAACTCATTTTTTCTTATGTGTATTTGCATGTAGAAAAGTCTGCATGGAATATACCTGTCTTTGAGCGGTAAAAAAAAATTGGAAGGAGTGGGAGGGATTAATTTACTTTTATAAATTTTCCCAAAATACAATATAACTTATAATACTTAAATATATATTTAATTTTATAATCTTACAATAATTTTAACTTACTGCTTTTAGATGTAAGTACAGTGTTTAACACTGTCTAGTCTTCTGTGGCTTAACATATGTTGATTGTTTATTCATGAAAGTCTTCTCAAACACTCAGATTAAGTAGTCTATCAATTTCCAGCCTGGGCCTTGACTGAAACAAGCAAGCATCTACTATATGCCATGTTAATGCAGTGTTCTTTTGAGGAAGGTATTTTTAGACCCTATGTGCAGACCTCAGTGGAAAAACTGAGATGAGTGCTCAAGGCTACAAGGAGAGTCATGTGGATCTAGTGACAAAGCCTTTCACTAATCTTGTCTCCACCAGAATCTTAAATAGGCTTATGGGAGCAGAAGGAGGTAGAAGGGTGAAAATAAGAGCTCAAGTCACTGACTGTTATAGAAGGGAAGACTCTTAATTGAATTTATTCTCCCCACTAATGATCCTAGAATTCCAAAACTTTGACTGCGAGGGGAGTTGGGTGAAGGGAGAGTTAATGTTGAGGAGGTAGTGAGTAGCTGTGAATATAGAATCTACTAAGATTTGCCAGGTAAATTACAAGATGGTTGTGATGTTGAGGAGGAAATATTTGTAAGATATACCTCACAAATATTTGAGAAATTACAAAGATGTCTCGACCCTTGTCAGACTTTGTTCTAAATAACTGTGGTCTGGACAAAATTTCTCATGGGTTTTCCTTCCTTCTTTCCTTCCTTCCTTCCTTCCTTCCTTCCTTCCTTCCTTCCTTCCTTCCTTCCTTCCTTCCTTCCTTCCTTCTTGTCTTTCTTTTCATTATTTTATGGGGTTTCCATTTTTTCTTTCTGGGTGGGAGGATTTTTAAAGGTCTTTTCACCCCAAGGATGAAGTTTTTAAATTGTTATTCCTTTAAAAAAAAAATCTTAAGAAAAGAGAAATACTTGACCTAAAGGAAGAAACCACTAATGGTAGAATTTCAGATGTCAATGAAGAAGATATTTTTAAGCAGGATCCTTCTAGCTCACTCCACAATACCACAAAGGGGATCTCCTACTTTTTATGAATCTTCCAGCTTTCTGTAGATGCACAGGTTCCCGGGACTGGCAGGACCATTATGTACAGCTAGCCTAGCCTCTTCTTGGGTGTTTGAATTTCCTACACAATATCTTTTCCCAGTGACTGCCCATATCTGGCTGGTAGGGAATTGGTTCCTTTTGAGAGAGTTTGCTCTATCTTCTGACAGCTGTGATTGCTTGAAAATTCTTCCTTATTTTGAGCTGAAATCTCCTCCCTGGAGCTGAGGTACCTTTTAGACAAGAGCGCAATAGGGAGGGTATTTTTTCTCTCTGGTTGCTTCCCATTCAGAATCATCCACAGAGGTTGCTACTTGAGGTGGAATTAAGGCCACGTGTTCCTCTGGAGAAAACCTTTCTTGCTGTGATACCTGATACAACGTACCCAGCAGGAAGTAAAGAACTTTGAAGTTGAGGGAAACTTGAAGTTCTCTGTGCCCTGCCAAAATAGAATTAGAAAAGGCAGGACATAGAGAATTGTGCTGGGATGTCAGAGTACATTCATACTCAATGCAGTGGTTCTCTTTGCCAGGAATAAAAACTTTATTCTGGAAAAAAAAAAAGAAATTATAAAATTTAGACAGCAAGAGAATTATTTAGCACCTCCCCCTCATACACATGAGCAATAATAATTGTACCAGGTTTACATTTGAAAAAATGGACAAATTTGCTTGTTCATTCAGACTAAGTTGGTATCAAATAACCACAAATTCCATATGTTGCTTTTTCTGTTTTGGTTGCTGAGCATACAGAATTCATGGGGAGATTGCTAAATAAGTTTGACACATTTTAAAATGTGAATTATAAATATTGGTAGATTATTTTCAGGAGTGACTGTCATTCAGAAATAGATCTTGAATGAAGCTTTCTTCCTCAGGAAAAAGACCTGGATTTCAAGCTGAAAAGCAGCCTGACGGTGTGGGAAACAGTCCCCAGGTATGATGTAGAAAAGTAGTGGAAATGACAGTCCTTTATGATTGCATGACATTTTGCAGTGAACAAAATGCTTCCTCATTCACAATCTCCTTTGATTCTCACAATTCCCCTGTGAGATAGGTATTAGGACTGGCAGCTGCCTCCATCCCAGGAACAAAGTCGTGGGCACCAAAGAGCTGTGATAGACGGAGAAATGGCGAGGACAGGAATCTCCTGAGAATGACTCTAGCTCGTCTTGGCAGTTCTGGGGCTGTGCTTCTTCAGTGTAGGAAAATGCGCTCCACCACCCTGCTGAGTCCAGCCATTTATTTCACTTCTTGGTTTACTCAGTACCAAGCCAGTGGTGCTTACATAAATGTCCTTCTGGCATGAGACGGGGAGAGAGAGAAGGGAAACAGCAGCTGTCAGCAGAATGTCAGGCTGGGGACCTGCCATCTCATTGAACAAAGCTCTGGTCAGCTCCAACAGTGTCCTGGGTACAGCTCTAATCATGGGTGATGGGACTGTCCTTAGGCTCAGTATGACTTCCTGTTCTTAAAGAGAACAGGGAGAGAAGGTCCCTTAGCCGTTACCAAGGTGTCACACGTAAATCATTAACCAGGATCACAGAGGAACCAGAGCAAGGTCAAATAAATGAACTCCGATACTGAGGCCTCTCAAGACCTTCTCTCAGAAGGTACCATCTAAGCATGAATTTTTCCTGGTTATCACAAATGTGTGATATGTTTGGATGGGCGGGTGGGGCTGCATTTTACATTTTTTTTAAAACTCTAAAGGGTCTTCCAATATTTAGTTAGCATTTTCCACTGGGCTGGAACAGCCCCCTCTCTTAGGTGATCCAATCCACCACCCTACTTCTAACAGCACTGATGATGGCTCTGCTCTCAGCAGCTGTGCAACTTGAGTTCAATGTCTCTTCTTTTTCTGCAGTTCTCTGTGGAGGATTACTGCACGATCGTACTATAGACCTCACTTCAAGGCCTAAAATCCTACAGAATTTCCTTTTCTGTCAGAGGGCCCACTGCTTAAAAAGCCAGCAAGAAACAAAACTGGTGAATATGGATAGTGAATGAAGCTGGTCAATTGGTACATGGGGAATCATACTATTCTCACTACTTTCTGGGCGTGAAATCTCCATAATGAAAAGTGTTTTTAAGACAAAGAGTCAAGATGATTGGACTTGACTGAAACATAGAATGAAAGTCTTGATTCCAGCTCTGGAGTAAGATTGGCTTGAGATTAGATCCTAGCTCTGTCACTTTCCAACAATATTTGGACCTGACACTTAGCCTTTCTAAGATTTCCTCACCTGTAAAATCAGAGAAAGATTAACTATCCTATCAGGTTTCTGTCAGCATTAAATGAGATAATAAACATTTCTTAATGAGTGATAGAAATCTTTAATTAGTTTAAGAAAAAATAGAAGGAATATAGTATAAAGATATAAGGATATTTCAAAATTCTAAGATAGGAGTGCAACTGACTCTCAAGAGTAAACATTTGAAATCAAGGACTCTAAGGGCATCAAGACTATATGTGCTTTCATGTAACTGTGCTTCCTTGAATGATCATTCTACTCTTCCCTTTGCCACAAACCAGCTTTCTTTGCTTGCCAGTCTGCACAATTGAAAACTTGGCTGCCAACAGAAGCTTCCAGGTTTATATTTCCCAATTCAATAGTAACACCAGGCTGAGTTTGGATGTCCTGGTTTGGATTCCAATTTTCTGGGGCAGATCTTTTATCTAGCTTGAATAAGATGTCACCCATACACCCAACAATATCACATTGTATTAACATGGAGACTCCCTTGGTGGCCATATGCACGGAGTTGGCAGGGAGAGGTTCCCAGAGGAAGAAAGAGCAGTCTCCAAAAATGGGCCAGAGTGGGTTGGTGGAGATGGTTCTAGACAGATAAAATGGTAAGAGTTAAAATGCAAAATGCTTACAACATAGCAGTTTGTAGGTATTGCCTCCAACTTCTTTGAACTGACTCACCTTTATGCCCTCAGAGTAAAGTCTTAAGTTAGCCCAACCAGAAAGAAAGGGAAGAGAACTATAATTATAATTCATTCCTTTGTTTCAGAGTGCCTACTCTACGCCAGGTAAAGAGTATACAGCAGCAAACAGAGACAAAACCAAAAAACAAACAAACAAAAAACCCCTGCTCTCACGGAACTTATAATGGGTTGACACGATAATAAAAATTATTAGATGATGCATCCTAGAGGAAAAAATAAACAGAAAAGTAGGATTAGAAATGCTGGGAGTTATAATTCTGTAACAAAAGGTGGACAATAAGAAAGTGACATTTAGACAACAACTTGAAGAAGATGAAAAAGTGAGCCATGTGGTTCACTGGGAGATGAGTATTCCAGGCAAAGGGACCAATGGGTGCTAAGGCCCTAAGTCAGAAGGAAGAGCTAGGTGGCCACTGGAACTACAGGGAACTGAGAAAAAGGGAAGTACATGAAATATATAAAACTAATGACCTTTATCAGGATCTTTAGGATTTTGAACCTGAAGAAGAGAAGAGGTATTATATAACACTAATATTGTTGGTCATTCTCTAGTGATCTCCAGATAAACCATTTCTAATGGGAAATAGCCTATATAGTAAGTTAGTTTCTCACACTGTAAGAATAACAGGAAATGTTAGACAGGATAGCAAACTGGACACCCAGCTGCAGGGAAATGCTAGTACAATCCTCTCCTCCAGGGTGCTGTTCTTTATCAAGCAACTGAGATCATTGCACAGTGCTGGCAGGAGAACCAAGGGTTTTAGGAAGGGTGAATGTCCATTTGAACACAGATGGGCCACTGAAGAAAGAAAATGCAAGGCCAGGTTTTCTTGTAAGATGCCAACTGAATAATTTTTGTGTTTTTAATTCTGCATTTTAATCAAGAGATGGTATGTAATAGTTCAGAGGAGAAAACCCTATTACGTGACTGTGTCCACAGCCCTTTTTGCCATGATCACAGCTGAGTATTTTGAGTGAAGACGTTAGCTAACAAAGGGACAGGAAGAAATGGAAAGGGAGAGCCAGACAGAATTCCTTCCCTGTTCCCAGGATATCAGTGCCAACCAAATCCCACACCAATTTGCTCTTTTCTTGAAACCATGATTTGTACAGTAGGAAAGCAGTTTGTACTCTCATGCAAAATAGAGCTTGCTCCTGAATCTCGGACAACTAAATACAAGAAAGAATGTGTGGCTATTAGGTGAGGGATTCCAGAAGTTAAACACCTGTCAAACATCTGGGCAGAGTGAAAGAGGGAAATGTAATTTAGACAGAGGAAATGAATTACAAAAAAAGAAGTGCAGCAAATCCAATCCTCCTGTAGCAGGTGGTCCAGGAAAAGGGGAGGGGTGCAGAATAAGCCTCTTAACTGACCTGGATTAGTAACGATATTCCCCACCCTGCTCACACTTTAATAACTGATTCTGATGATCAGAACAAGGAACTTCTTTTTGCAGTTTGAAATATGTGGTATCTTAAAGAACCATTTCTAATTAAAGGTAATTGTCTATCTTTAAACTCATGTAACAAAATTTATGTACAAATATACACCAAAATATTGGTTACATTGAGAAATGAAATAAAGAAAGGCAGAGGAAATAGGATATTTTTTCCATGTCTTTCACATACATGTACACTTTGGCACACTGACCCAACATGTGAATTTGGTCTTCTAGTTATGATATGGATTATTATAACTAACATTTCTTTCTCCTGGGCATCTTTGAGCAGAGGATTTGGAGGGTAAAATATGCCAGATCACACTATATCACAGAGCACATCATTGTTAAAATGTGGGTGTGTCTTTCTACCTATGCATATCTATCTATGTAGTTTATCTTTACCTGTCTAATAAACAGTACAAACATATGATATGCAATCCAAAGGTTTTTAAATCCTTTCTCTCCCTCCATCTCCAGTCACTTTCCCTACAGACAAGAGACATTATGCAGTCCTTTGTTTACTGGTACCATACACACTATTCTCACATTGTCTTTTTTACTTAACAAAATAACATTGATATGGCTCCATATCAGTACCATGCCTCATTTTTTCCCCCAAAGGCCAAATAGTATTTCACTGCATGTTCGTTTCATAATTTATTTAACCACTCTCCTAATGATGAATATCTTGGTTGTTTCTAAGCTTTTTTCACTGCCAACAATACTCTACTTCTAGATGTTGGGCATTCTGTAAAAACAGCTAATTTAGAAACTGCTCAATTTGTTGATGGATAATACTTCACAGTTGAACTGAAAATGTGAAATGACAGACTTGTGACTCAGCTTGACATAATTGGGAGTAACAAAGTGGTATCTTTTTCTGTAATCAATTACCATGAAGTAAATGAACAATGTCAAGAGGAAAGAAGTAAAATATTATTGATTATTTTTTAATCAGTTTTTAATCTTTTATTCACCTGGACAGGGCAAAAAGAGGATGGATAAGAGCTTTCTTTATTCTAATTTGAGGAACACTTTCAATGTCTTTCTTAAAGCTTAAGTTTAGACATTAATTGTAAGACATAGAAAGGTGATACAATATGCTAGATTGTGCTATTTCAACTTGGGTTATGCTGATAACTGCATTGTTCAGATTTAGAATTCATCAAAGGAGAAACTTGTGTGAGATTTGGAGAATGGAAGCAAAGCAAATCATGAAGTTGTGTGGTCATATATGGAGACTGACAGAAGCAGAGGTATCTGGCAGGTTTTTACTGGTTCTTACTCTCCTCTGCTCTGCTTCCTAATCAGCTTCTTAACCTCTAGCCTTGCTGACCAACAGTGGCACCAAGCCCTCCATGTGCTTGGCAATGGCTCCAGATAACTGCAGAGAGGCATAGCCTCCCTTAGACTTTTCCACAAGCTTCTCCTTAAGGCCCTAGGCTGTCAACTAGGCATGCTTGGCTACTCAGATTTCCCTGAAAGGTCCAACATGTCAACCATATCAGGCTTCAATTGAACTATCTGGCAACACTTTGATGCTTTGACTCTTCCTTATCGACCTTTCCCTGCTTCTCCCATACTAGTATATGTTCTTATTTCTATAATAAATCCCTTATTCCAGTCCTAACAATCTTGGCTCTGCTTTCTTGCCTTAATCCTGATTGCTACATATAGGAAATGAATCATTAATTATATCCTTCCTGAAATACCTTACCATTTCTAGGTTTTGTTGTGAAAGACAGATGAGAAACTTGAAGGTAACAAGAAGTAGATGATGGCTTCCTATAGACTTCCAATTAGGCAGAAAAGAAAGAGTGGTTTAAGCTCCCATTAGGAGATCTGAATTAGACATCCAAGAGATCATTCTGGAGATCTTCAGAAAAAGTGTAAGTTCTCAGCTTGAGAAGGTTTAATTGCAATCCTGTTGCAAGTCAAAGAGATGAATAAATGCCCCTGAGAGTCCTTTCCAGTACGAATGTCATACCACAGCCACATAAGACTCAAGAAACGTCACATTAAGTCAGTTCACTGGTTCCAGCCCCTCATTTTTTTCCTCCCTGTGGCCCCAAGAGATGTTTGTGGGAGGATATAACTGTATTCAAGTATATCACCTGAAAGTGAAGGATACCCTCCAGCAGCCTTTCCAAAAACCTACCAACATCCTTTTCTCTGACTCCGTTTTAATGCTATTAGGTATTATTTCATTTCAGTTGTTTGGAAGACAACCTTGTTTCCCCATAGAATGTTACCTGTCAAAATCAAAGTCGCAAAACTAGGTGTTTTCTTTATGACTTTGCTGAGCTAAATACCTGGGTTAAACTTGGCTGTTGATCTTTTCCAAACACTGTTATTTTTCTTTTAAGTGAGACTTATTGGGTTACTTAATTCTCTTCTTTTTTTTTATTGTGGTAAAATAGATATAACATGAAAATTGCCATTTTAACAATTTTTAAGTGTATGATTTCACAGCATTGATTACTTTTGCAATGTTGTACAACCATCACTACTTTCTGTTTCCAAAACTTTTGCATCCCCCAAATGAAAATTTTAACTATTAAGTAATACTCCCCATTCCTCCCTCTCCCCAATCCCTGGTAACCTGGTATCTACTTTCTACCTTATAAATTTTCCTATTCTAGATAATTCATTAAAAAAATGAAATTATGCAGTATTTGATCTTTTGTGTTTGGTTTATTTCACCAAGCATGTTGTCTTTGGATTACTCAATTCTTAATTCTGTTCAAATTGAACATAAATTTCCCCTCTCACCTTGTTTTGGGAATCTCTTTATGACTTCTTTTATTTTGATTTCTTAACTGTCATCGTAGAAAGAGAAAATAGATCCAAATATATAGGGCCTTGTTCAAATGTGATGTTTAAAGAAACATAAAAATATGAAGTAATAAATTCAACAGCATGAAGATATTCTTTTACAAGGCTCAATAGTCTTAAAAACAACTATCACCTAGATGAAACATCAATGAAATATTGCTTTTTATCTTTGTATCGAGACAGTGAGGTCATAGAGCTACTGATATAAATGTTATTTCAAGGTTGCCAAGCTCCTACTATCTCATAATGGTCCACAAGTATTTGAGCACAACCCAGGCCTTCAATATATGAGAGGGATAACATGTCCATGAATCTTTAATGCATGATTAATTCTCTTTGACATTTCCCTTCAGTGCTGAGGAAGATGGCTGAATTTGCTTGTGGCTGCATTGACAATAACTTATCTCTTCTTTCATTCCTAAAGGGAAATGTCATAACAGGACCCACCATTAAATAAAACATGTACATCACAGTTTTTTTTTTTATTTCTAAAAAACAGAAGAGGCTGACCTCAGAGTCAGAATGAATTTATACTGAGCTAAGGAAAAGTGAAACCTAAATATGGAATCTTGTTTATTTGTTTTAACGTTTGCTATTTTTCCTGTGGCAAGAGAAGTATTCAGAGTATAAAGCAACAGGAAAGTAACTACTGCCCATCTATATAAGTAGATTGTAAAATTATCTACTTGTAAAGATATAAACATGTATAATTTATAGTTTGGTTCGTTTAATCATTTATTCATCCATCCAGTTAATAAATGACTACCTTATGCAATGTGCTATGGTAGGCACTGTCAGTTCTGTCCTGAGCTGACATGGAAGCCACTAGTCACATTGGATTTTGTAATGTAAATTCAATAAAATAAAAAAAATCAGTTTCTTCGTTGTACTAGCCATGTTTCAGGTACTCGATACTTACATGTAGCTAATGCTATCATATTGGACAGCACAAATGGTAGACCATTTTCAGCTAAAAGTTCTACTGGGCAGCACTGGCGTAGAGTATAAAAAAGTATAAGAAAGTTCTTTCCTTAAAAGAGTTTGTAATCTAGTTGAAGAAACTGCATATTTATGAAGAAAATAAATATTATTCTTGTTTTATTCTGCAATATATGATAGCAATAAAATAACGGGAGCTGCTCTTTGTGGGGCATGTACTCTGTGTCGGGTACTGCTAAATTCTTTACACATGTGGCAAAACAAATATAACTCATGAGTGTCCGATCTTATTCCTGTGCTTATTGGCCTTTCTCTCTTTCTCGCCTCCAAGTATGTGTGGGAGAATATGGGCCTTCACCAGATCTGACTTCATTGATACGCATATTTGCAAGTGGGTAGACAGGCACAGGACTGGATGGGAGAGAAGAAAGGATAGAAGTAAAATGGCAAGATTTTATGACCTAGAACTGGGAGAAAAGTTAGTTGAAAGTTATGAAAAGAAAGGTTCTGAAAAGCTGTGGGTGTAAGGAAAGTGTATAAGAAAAGAAAAGGGATTGTAAAAGATTTGTTGGGGACTATATATGTTCCTTCCAAGTACAGAGAAATGTAAGTAAAACAGTCAAGTTATTTTGATGTTAATGTTTTTTAATTTGACTGTGTTCTTTGATCATCACACTCTGAGATAGAACCGTGTGAGTCATATATACGGTAAGTTTATACTATCATTATTCTCATTAATTTCACCTTTACTACTACTCTGCAAGGGAGGCTATTATGATTCTTATTTTATTAATGCACAGCCTAAAATTCAGAGAAGTTAAATACCTACCCATAGTCACACAGCCTATAAGTGGCAATGTCAGATTTGAACCTAGATATATGTAACTCCAATGTCCATGCTTTTAATTGTTTTGACTTACTGCCTCAAGATAAGGAAGATCAGGTAATATGTGATAAAGTGCCAAGAAAGCCATATGGACATTAGTAATTAGTCCAAAGAAACAGAGATTATAGTGAGCTGAAGTGACTAGTACATGATTCATGGAAAGAGTGTGAAACATAAGTGGCCCTCTTGGAGGACTGACGAAACTTAGATGGGAATGAGGAGAGGTAGATAGAGGAATAACTGGGCATGAAAAAAAAAAAGCAGGGACCTTGCCTGCAACAGAGAGCTTGTAGTCATCTGATAATGACATTCTAGAAGCGACGGTAAAAAGACCAAATAAGTAATTAAATAGTGTTTGATAAAACTGTTGTTGAGGGGTGAAGATTTAAATATGATATTTAAGATAATACTTAAATTTTAACCTAGTTGCAAATTGCTCAGTTTTCCTCAGCAGTGTCTCTCAAAAAAATGGTAAGAATGAAGCTGTCTCCTAATACTCTATGAAATTCTTAGGAGTGATGGTTAATTTTATGTATCAATTTGACTGGGCTATAGGGTACCCGGATATTTGATTAAAAAATTACCATGGTTGTGTCTGTGAGGGTGTTTCTGAAAGAGATTAACCTTGGAATGTGTAGACTGACTAAACCAGATTGCCCTCTTATTTGTGGGGGGACCTTTAAAGGACTGAATAAAATTGAAAAAGCAGCGTAAAGGAGAATTCATGCTTTCTCAGCCTGCCTGTTTTTGAGCTGGGACTTCAGTGTCTTCTGCTTCCACACTTGAATTTGGACTAGATCTACACCTCCCAATTTCCTGGATTTCCAGTTTGCTGACTCCAGATCTTGGGACTTCTTGGCCTCCATAATCATGTGAATTAATTCCTTATAATAAATCGCTTGTATACATATATATCCTATTGGTTCTGTTTGAAGAACCCTAATATATATGGTTTCTGTGGGTTGATCATAATGAAACAATGAATCAGGAAGTTCAACTACTTGCATACTACCTCATCATGCAGCTCTTTAGGGAGTGAATTCAGAGCAAGGAATAGGCACTTCTGTCCTCTCAGGTCTCTAGATCTAGTCTGGAATGGAGGCACTTCTGTAAATCTGGATCGACAAGAAGATCTGGAGGCCAAGGATTGAGTCTGAGTGATCTTTCTAAGGCCAAATACCTAACAGTCTCCTCAGACTTCTAAGAGAAACTTTATCCAAACAGCATGACCTTCGGTAACACATAAAACAGGAAAGGGGAAAATGGACTATCTGAGAAGCAAGGAAGGTTTGTGACCAGACTTGGGCTGGAAATTTTTTGTTCATGAATCCATCTGGTATTACTTTGAAAATCATCTGCAAGGAGAATCCGGCAATCCCCAAATAGCCAAATGACCAAGCTTCAATTCCTCAGCCAAGTAGGGCAACCTGTTCCATCGACTCAGACTCTGAACTTAGCCACATGGAACAGTTAGACCAAAGTTTCTCAACCTGGAGAGATTAAAAACAAAAACAAAAACAAAACAAAACAAAAAAAACTTGAAGCTAAAGCCCTGCCTCCAGATATTAAGACTTAATTCTTTGGTTTTAAATCTAGCATGAATACGTTTCCAACACTCTAGTGATTCTAAAATGCAACTAAGGTTTAGAAGCATTCAGCTAGACCATTCCACAACAATAATCTATATAGGACCAAGACATCCCTAGATTAGTCCACGAATTCTCAGGAGAATTAGAGTTCTGTAGTTCTATTATATGCAGTTTTGCCAGAATAAAGCAGAACCCACATCATACCTCTCTTACTTTCCCTTTTTTTGTAGCAACTCAATAGTGTCTTTTACAGGTCTGTTTTTCCCTCCCTTTTCCCCATATTCCTCTAATCTCTACCACCTCCTTCTTACTCTAGGCCTTTGCTATTTGAAGTACGCTTCTCAGACAAGGCCCAGTGCCATTACCTGGATGCTTGATGGAAATGTAGAATTCCAGGCTGCACCTAGTGAGTCAAATTCTGCATTTTAATAAGATCTTTGGGTAATTTTTGTGCACTTTAAAATTTGTGACTCACTGCCTATACCACTGGATAAATGCCCTGACACTAAGACAGTTGTTGTGCAAAAGAGAAGGTACACTCTTTCCTTCTTTCACCTCCTAAGGGATAAGGTCATTATTTCCCTATCATAAAGCCTACTCTCTCATGTTAAGTGAAATTATATGTACTGTGTACTCAGAGTCAGATACTTATTTGTATATACGGAGAGAATGGCCAGCCAACTGGAGAGCAGTTGGCCAGACAACTGGTTGATGGTGGGGGCAGGGAGGGGTGGGATGGGGTGGTGGTATAGGGGACAAATGTGAGAAAGGAAAGGAGACGCATGGAAATGCCAAAGCTCAGCACTCAATTATGTGTCCAATGCACAGCAGCTGAACATACGAGCTATTCAGATGCCGCTCGTATTTCTTGAGTTGCTTGTTTTTTACTTGATTTGGCTTGGGTCTCTCCTAGCTTGTGTTGGGAGAGATCTCTTTCCTTTATGGCTTAGTGACTGCAGGCCAGGCACTGGCAGCTGGGTCTGAGCAATGCCTTAGGTATTTGACTATTTCAATAGGACATGCCAAGGGACAGGTTGACCCAAAATAAATCTCTTGAGCACACACTGCTCATCACATTATTATTGGTCGAGAAAGGAGTCTGTTGTTATAGAGAGTAGAAGTCAAGATGAGGTTCATTTTCTCTCGTAGTACTTCACCTTGGTCACCATCATTTAGTGAAGTATATACGTATGTATACATGTATATACACACACACACACACACACACATATAAGATCAAGATCAATGAGTGTATATATACAAATGAATGTATATAAATACACACACACACACACACACACACGTGTGTGTGTGTGTGTGTGTGTGTGTGTGTGTGTGTAGCATTGAGATTAAAAATATGGATTTCAGAGTCAGGTTCATTTTGCTTGAACCCCACTTCTGCCATATATAAGATTTCTTGAATTTTAACATCAGTGTTCTCTTCTGTAGAATGAGGATGGTGAGAGACTCTAATAGGGATGTTGTGAAGATGAAACATACAGTATATAGCATTGTATCCAGTGTAAAGAAAGCCTCCATTGATAGTATTATTATGATCATACTCTTACACACATTAACAACCTCTGTAGATCTGGTGTGAGTCTGGAACTTTCATAGGGACTGTCATTTGCTCTCACTGAGGTTTTACATTGGGTTCTGTGTGCATTGCTTTGAGGTACTTTAAATGAAGAACATAGACATCCTCCTCTTACAAATAGCAGGTATATTGTCTATAGCCATGCTACAGTGAACAAGCCTGATCTCATCTGATCTTGGAAACTAAGCAGGGTTGGGCCTGGTTAGTAGTTGGATGGGAAACCACCTAGGAAGACCGGGTGCTATAGGTGTAAAAACAATAAAAGTAATAATAAGGAATTGTAAACTGACAAGGTTCTTGTAATCTGTGAGGTCAACCAAGGGTTACCTCACCTAAAAAAAAAAAATAGCAGGTATATTAACATATATACAGGCACCTAGGCTCCTGGGAAAATACTCTTTCTGAAGAAAAGATGCCAACTGGAGCAGTCTTGGGTGATTATTGGGAACCCAAAGTGTGCAGCAACCAAATGCAAGTCCTAATACAAAAAGATTTAGCACCATGTATACGTTTGTTTAAAGAAAACTGCTACCAAGTTTTATTCATTGAGATCATTTTTGAGCCACACTCTAGTGTGTTCCCACCAAGTGCCAGACTGTATTTACTGTCCTCAGACTACTGAGCTTCCCAGTGACAGCTCCAACTCAGCTCTTACTGGAATGTCAGAGCTCAAAGGCAAAGAGTTTGAATCCCCTGATGCCAGGTTATTCTTGGCAATAACCCTCCTTGGCCCAGATGGAATCATGAGGCTCTGTCCTCATTATTCGGGGCTGGAACCAGGAGACATCTCTTCTGTGTAGAATGATGAAAGCATGGGAATTACACCTGAGCACACTCAGGGGTACTCCTGTGGATAAGGGGTGAAATGGAATCACTATCTTTTTCAAATGATTTTCTTTAAATAGTAAAATCTTTTTTATCAAACAATGAAGTACCCCAATACATAAAACGGTATTTTGTTCTAACTGATAAATAAATCTGTGTATATAAGGGACTTTTGGAGCTTCTCTTTTTCCAGATACTTGCTACCATGGGTACTCACTTGCTCATTCACACATATATACACACTCAATAGCTTCTGTTGCTTGCTACCAAGGAATCCCAAGCCCTTTGAATACTGTTTAAAAATCACTGCACTAACCAATCTCTAAGGCAAAGTCAGCTCCTTTTTCTATTATTCCAATGAACCAAATATGGTTTTAGAAGATAAGAAGGGATTTTTCGTGTGCTGGGGTGAGGATGGGGTAGAATCTGTAAGAGAAGCCGAAGCTCAGAGAGAGGTGGAGCAGAGAAACAGCTAAGAGCCAAAGGAAGGACTGAATGTTAGTAGCAGACAAGAATCTTTTTAAGACCCAACGAGGCAGGAGGGGATTATGTCTGTCTTCTCGGGCATGAAACACAGCCATTGGTTCATGTGACAGTCATCCTTTTGTGACCTGGATTGTTCATGTGTTATCAAAGTGCTTCAGCACCCAACTGGATGAAATGTCCCTCCTCAGTGGCTCATTTTCTGTATGGGTGGAATAAGGAGCCCTGGGAGGTTGGCAGCAGGTGGAAGGCAGTAGGAAGGCCCCAAATTTCCATGCACTGAAGTCTAACTAGGATCTAAAGGCTCTGAGTCTTTTGAGTTATATATCTTTTGCACCTATAAAATATGGGTTTGACAGCATTTGAGAAGCTTTCCATACTAACTCCCAACCCTGGGATCTATGTCTGACCAAAGATCCTCACTGACTAATCTTTAGAAAGTTTGAGTCTTAGAGAAATGGGTAGTCTAGATAGAAATGGGGAAAACATTAAATAATAGTTGGGTTAGACAAACACACTGGCAGGATTAGAAAATTCACAGGTAAAGAATCCCAACGACTTTTAAAACCAGGCCAAAAATAACCACAAAAACAGAGATAAGCACTTCTCCCTCTAAATGTCCTAACTTCTGTCTTAGACATTTAGAGTTGTAAAACTCACTGAGCCTCTAATAAAACCCAAAATGATCTTCTCCATGATCTTCTTCAAACTATGCTTCTCTCTGCCTGGAAGGTACCAATACCTATAAAGGACTTGTCAAATCATCAAGACTAATTTAAAATGCAATTGCATTTCAGAATTGGGCTTTTAAATCCAAAGTATCTGACTACTGTTTCTACCCCCTTCTTTTTTCTCTCCTCTCTGATATATCTTGGAAATGTAACCACTGAGTAAGTCACCAGGCTGCTCTCTCCAACTCAATGCAAACAAGAGAGGAAACTGTCAAAGGTTATAGGAGGGAGGAGGTAACAGGCCAGAATCTCTGTGTGGTCACAGAAGTGCTGCTTCACATCAAAAGGCCAGGCCTTCTAGCCATTGAAACTCCTGAGAAGGGACCAGACTTGGGGGCAGCAGCAGTGAATTGATTTCCTTTTCCTAATTTAGATCTGGAATCTGGACTGGAGCAGACACCCATTGTGCATCTAGAAAAAAATCCACTGTGATGACAGTGGAAGTGGAGCAATAGGGAGAGGGAGGGCTCCCTAAGAGGTAGGGATGGGTTGCTTTCATAAGGAAAATGAGGTAACTGAGGTGGCTTTTGCAGATTCTAAATAATCTAGGTAAGAAAATTGGGTTTCTCAGAAGGGCCCACCTAAGAAGTTCCATGGGCTCCAGCAAATTTTATTTTTAAACTCTGAAGGTGTCAGCAGGGAACTGCCTGCCTCTGTCAAGTTCTTTTCTCCTCATTAGGCTGCATGAGGAGTCGTTGGTGTAAGCGAGCCTATGTGGATGCCTCCCTGCGTGCACTGCCTTTGCGGTGTGCAGGCACCAGGCATCTGCTCTCGCCACCCGCCTAAAATAGAATGTCTCTTTGTGATAGATTAATCCTTTGGCTCAGATCCTGCCCCGGTCACAGCTCAGCCTGCACTGTGTGGGTGGGGTGGAAAGGAGGGTGGGGGGGCGGAACAAAGGACACTTAACTCATTCAGCACATTCCCTCTGTCTTCTGCAGACGTGCCTTGTCCAGCTGCTCAGACTTTATGTAGAAATGGAGATGGGGCTGGCAGGTGCTGGGGCGGGCCTCTAACAAGAGGATTGTTTGCTTCAAGTGACCCATGCACCCCTGGGGACAGAGAACCAGATTAAGGGAGACCTTTTCTTTCTCTGATCTCACTGAACATTCACTTTCCACCTCTCACCAGCCCATTTGTATTTCAGTTTCTTCATCTGTAAAATGGGGATGACAATGTTACTTACTTCAAAGAGCTAGTATTATGATAAATTGAGTTAATATACAGAAGTGCTTACAACTTTATGAAAGACCAAATGTTGAATGATTCCCTTTTTATGAAGTACCTAGAGTAGTCAAAATCATAAAGACAGAAAGTCAGAAAGTATAACGGTAGTTGCCAGGGGTTGAGGGGAGGAGGATGGGGGTCATTGTTTAATGGGTCCAGAGTTTCAGTTTGGGAAGATGGAAAGTTCTAGAGATAGATGGTGGTGATGGCTGTACAACAATGTGAATGTACTTAATGCTACACTTAAAAATAACTAAAATGGTAAATTTCATTTTATCACAATAACACACACACACATACACACTGTGCCAGGTATTTAAGATGCTATGTAATGCTGGCTGTTATTTATTATTATTATTCCCTTTCTACTTTGTTTTGTAAATATTTGTGTGTATATATTTTCTCCCAAAATGCCTCTTGTTCATACATAAGTGTTCCCATCACTGCATTCATAGGCAGCTTCAATTTACCTACAATGAATGAATGAATAAATGAATGAATGAATATATGTTGGGTCAGAAAATAGAATATCCATAAGTAACCTCCTTGTTGTCCTTAAACCCCTGACTTACAAAGGGGAACAATGTTCTCTACCAGCAAGTAATCCTGAAGGTAGTCCAAGACACCCAGAAAGGCTATGGCAAAGTAATGATTAGAACTGGTTCTATAATTTTCTCTGAATTGGTTCTTAAGTTTAGAAACAATCAAAGTTAGCCTGTGAGAGCTGTTCAAGGACCCATCTCAGGACCGCCCTGTCTTTAGAGGACTAAATGGAGACTGAGCTAGCATGGCAGGTACCCCAAAGGCCCACTTTGGGGTGGACTTGAGGTTTCATTTGAGATTCATTGATGCCAGTCTCCCAGGACTGACCCTTAAGTAATCTGGCCTTTAGAGGAAGAATAAGGGAGTTGTGCATCCTTCCATTTACTGTGCAATGCATCCTTTCAGTGCAGTATGTTCTCGTCATTTCTGACCATCCTTTATCATCCCACCCAAAATGAGCAAGGAGGAGAGAGCCACTTTGTAGTTTTCAGTAAGTCTTCCAAACCTAACTATTGTGAGTCTTAAAAGACATTGTAAAAACAAAAACAAACAAACAAGAACAGTAGGAATCACCTAAAAGAATTCTTTGGAAAGATTCAGAAATGATTAAGTGCACCTTGTAAGCAAGGAGAAAAACCAGGAGCAATTTAAGGCTAAGTGCAGGAAAACACTTGAGTCTCACACACTAAGCATGAGTCTATTTTTGTGTGAAATATTTTCGCAAGCTCATTGGGAGTGTGAGGTTTCATCAAAAAGCAACAGTTCACCTTGTGGGAAACTAAAGTTAATTTTCAGGGACCTTAAACAACCTTTGGCCCTGGTTCAGTGGGTTGGGGAAAGAAAGAGTTGAGTGACAGTAGGCAACAGAAACAAAAAGCCACAAGACAATATTAAAATGGTGGCCGAAAAGAGTAGTAGGGAAAAGAGAAGTCAAAGACTTGAAGATTATGAGGCAGCATCAAATGCTGCTGGAAAAAGTTGGGAGATGAAATGCACATTTAGACTCTGGCCCCAACCCTCCCACAGTCCAGAACAGATTCTGCCCCCAGACTGACACACACCAATTTCACACACTTTGGTCTTCTAACATGAATTTGCTTAAATTCCTAGTTTACTGGAGATTACAGATGAGTCACTGTGTGTAAATCTGTACCCTTTGCGGCACCTTGGGAAGCACATTCTGCTGAGTTGGCTCGAATGCTGCTGGTGACAAGTCGATTCCTTGTCAGCCAAAGGTTCCCTTTTGAAGCCTCCTCCTGGGACCTCTGCAGGGACAAGGACAGAACGGTATGTAGAAACCTGATCCGAATTGCCATGATTTTTGATCCCTTGAGTAGGCTCAGATGTAAAGATGCTTTCCTCACAGGGGTCCTGGACCCATTCAGTCTCTCAAGATTAGCTTCATGAGTGTATGCACACACACACACCCCACAGCACCTGGGACTAACTTCTAAAGCCAGGCCTGGGGCCTAATGGAGCCTGTTCCAAAGGAAGAAGGAACTGTCTGCTAGAAATAGCGAGTTGCTGCTTTCAGCAATGGGACAGGGACACACAGTCCATGCTGACTTCACATGCAGACAGAAACCTGAAATAAAAACGAACTCGAATAAAGGTATTTGACGTTCACGCTAAAGGGAGGAGAGAAAGACTGGCTTAGTACGCAGAGAATCAAGAAGCCAGTCTTTTTTAAAGCCGACTCTGCTGTTGGTAACCTTGAGCAAATCATTTAACCTCTGCATTTCTCAATTCCTCTAATTGTAAATTGGGAGCTCTGATTCAGACCAGCTAACCAGCTATGCAGAGATAATAAGGGAGAAAAAAGTGACAGCAAGAGAGAATGTTATCTAAATTCTTTGCCTATATACAACATACAAAATCTTAAGGAATGTGATAGTGCTGTTTGGATATACATGTTGTGACTTTACATCTGCATCTCATACATCTCATAATCTAAATGTTCTCATGAACTCAAAATGAGACCCTCCTACCCTCAATGCTAAGCATTCCATAGATGCTGCTAGTCCCAGTGGTCACAGGGTAATGAAATACAGCAGCGCACACCCTCAGGTACTTCAGTAGGTCCTGGGTTGACCTGCCAAATGATGGAGTAAATCTTTGTATGGTTCACCATATGGAATTAGAGTCCTGGATTATCATTCCTAGACCTCTAAGCTTTAGGCTTCTTGTTTTGCTCACATTTCTTAGAGACTTTGTTCTACCCATCTTCCCACAACTGTAGTCTCCATGAAAAAATGAAACTATCATTATTCTGTTAATTTACATTTATCTAAGAATTGATTACTTTGGGATTTGGAGCTGGAAGTATTCAATAATTCCTCACTTGTCAGAGGCAGAAATAATGGTTTCTCTCGAGCATTATATTCTGTGTAAGGGGATTGTGAATAACAGACCAGTTTTTATTCATTCCAATGAAGTCACATCAGCTATGAACCTCTTCTCAATAACATACATATTTGAATCTTTGTGGAGCTAGAGTGAGAGAGAGGCTGAAGGATATGTATGATTAAGATCTATAACATTCTGTCAAGGGTGAAGAGTGTCATTAATGAAAATATTTCTCTTCTGTCTGATAACAGCCAATTTGTTTAGACGAAAGGATCTAGCTTTTTTTCTCAGTTATCTATAGAGAGACTAATCTGGTTTACATAGGGCCCATGCTCAAAGACAAAACAGTAAGTTGCTTTAAAATGAAGTGAACTAATTTCTCTTTAGCCCATGAAATTATTCTCATTGACTTGGATATTCTGTTTGTCTGTGTTATTTTTTGCAGCATTTCAATATAAATGTCTAACAAGGTAACCAGAAATAATAAGCTCTTGACATTTTCCCTCCTCCTCTTGAACAGAACCTAATTATTCCCTGACACCAAGTTCCCTTGTCAAGAGAGTCCCGCAGAGCCTAGAAGCAAGGACATTTTAGCCTTTGCAGATTAGCAGAGCTGAGGAATTTGTACATGTAGCTTTAAAATAGCTGAGGTGTCAAACAGGGGTCAGTTTTCACATAGGACATTTATGGTGAAGAGTCTGGTAAGTAACTCACATTGCTTAGTGTATTTATTTATAGTAAATTAACTATTGCAAAGCTTGGTCCCAATATATTTCACGGACTAGAAAGGAAGTCATGCACACAAAGACACACACACACACACACACACACACACACACGCACGCACGCACGCACATGACACAGACATCATCCGAACACCAGTTCTTTAAGTTTATTTACCTTCTAATAATGATTTAGAGAGATTTAAAGAAATTTCCAGAATCAAATACATGAAGACTTGTGGAAACAAGGCTTTGTGCTTACAAAAAGAATTTTCATTCTTCATTTTTGCAAATTTGTGCTTAGCTTTGCATGGAACCATTCTACATGTAGTAGGGAAGGCTGTTCTCAATTTTTCTTCTGGGCCTCCTTGACCCTCTTTACTCACCTTTTCTTCCAAGTTATTCTAACCATCACCCTCTTCCAAAGACCCAGAGCTCTTCTGTGGGAGTGAGGTGGAAAGCAAGCTAAAAGGTCATAACCAGCAAGACATTAGGGATTCATGGGGGACATCTTTTAAAAATATTTACAAGTTAAAAGAGAAGCCTAGAAAAAGTGAAACTCAGAAGAACCATATTTATGATGCTGGAATTGTGAGAGTTGTGGCAGAATGGGAGTGGGGAAAAAGGGGTGCGGTCTTTTTGGAGGGAGGGGCATCTTCCCTTAACCTTAAAAACACACCATATATTTCATCTTCTATTCTCCTCACTTATAAAGCCACTACTAGGCTACTCAAATGAAAGGTAAGTTTTGTGTTTTAACAAATCAGCAGTTCCACATTGCTTGATTCTTTCCCAGAAGCTGTTGATATACCTAAAAAGGTAAACATTTGTAAACATTAGTAAATTGGTAAACATTGGGACATGCTTTTAGCAGCAAGCTGTCTAGTAAAGCTTTTCAGGGTTTCTGGTGGATATATTCTGTGTATCCCATTTCTGTTCTTTTAAAACTCTTTCCTAACAGTTTTTCTCCAGGAAATATATACCTGGTCCTGTCTTTTCTATTGCTGCTGCTTCTAGGCAGTCTGAGTCAAATGGTTAAACTCCCCACATTACTGGGGAGATGTACGTTAAGTTCACTCAGTACAGTGACTTGCATGTGTTTCTACCTGGGGAGCATCAGTGTATTGTGCTGAAAGGCAAGGGACAGCATGGTCACTAGGACAGGCTGAAGGGCAAGAAACACCATGTACTTTCCAGTATGTGCCCGAGCCATCCTGGCAGCTGGACAGGGCAGAGATGACCAGAGGCAGTGAAGGCACGTCTGTTCACCAGCTCCGCACCTCTTGAGCCATAGAAACAGCTCATTCATGAGGAAACATGTGTGGGTTCACACACATGGCTTCCCTCACCCATTTACAAAGAGTATTGTCCTCGGGAATGACTGTTATGCATATCTAGCTTTTTAAATTAGGGCTGGTTTTCATACTCAGCCAAACCCGAGGGAGGGTGGTGAGGTGTTGGAGAGCAAGGTTTAAGGTAGGAATTATTTCACATTGTTGAACACACTTTAGGGACTATTGGTCTGAAAAAATAATGTCTAATCATCAGATTCTTATTGGAGGTGTTTTGGTGGTCATAGCCTTTTCCACCTTCTCTGCAGTTTAACTTAAACCCTTTTACTTCTTGGTCCTTCTTTGAATGAGCTCAAACAACTCCTGTAGAATATTTCTGAAGTCTTAGCTCTGTCAGGTTAACCTGATTGTCCTTCACTTCCCTTCCCATGTAAATGGTATTTTTGTTAACATCACTGAGATGACGGAACTTGAGGAACATTGGTTGCTGTTATTATTTATGTCTTGGTTGAAAACCATTTTTATGAAAACATGCTGATGCAGCTCATAGAGGCCAGAAGGATGCAGCTGTGGAGCCCAGAATGCTGGTTAGGCCTTAGTCCTTCTATGCTATTTGAGAAAACCTCTTCTACTTTCTCTGTCTCAATTCCCCCGTATCTGAGATAAGGGTGTTATTTGTCTCCCTCTCTCAGAGATTGTCGGTAGGGAGAGAGGAGAAGGAAGTGAGAAAGAGCTGAGGATATGGCACTAAGGCCCACCAAGATGTTGGTGGCTTGGTTGTAAGAGGAAAGTCATTTTGGTTGGGAGACATGGCCACGGCTTTAATTCCACCTTACAGCCCCTCCTAAGGCAGGAGGGTTCAAACAACTTGGTATTGTGTGGTATAAAAGTAACCTTGTTATTTCACAAGCAATACTGCTGGTGTGGTTAGCCCATGTTGTTTTCTTCAGCACTAGGACCTCAGGGTCTGGGAGGCATTCAACAAGTACTTGAATAATTGAACAACTGGCTTTAAGTGTAATATTCTCTATATAGTGCCTACTCATTATGCACTTGGTTGATGATGTTATATTTTAACTCATTTTGTGTACAGAACTTAGAGCCTTAGGTTAATTGCTTTGGCATTGCATGGTTCTTAAGATGAATGAAGGGTGGAGCCCAGCATCCTATTAGCAATGAAGGTACAGATATCTGTGTAGTGCAATGAAAGGCAGTGGTAGTCGATGGCTTCACTTGGGAAGCCCAAAAGTCCAGGAAGTTGCTGGAAATCACTGTTGAGTCCAAAGAACAAGTGGATTCATTCTTTTAGCTTATCATTGAGGAAAAATGTCAGACACAGCCATATCTAGGTCTATCAAGTCAACCCTCTCACTGAAGTTCCACTCTTCAGTACTTACACAGACAACTGAAAACCGTATTTACATTTCTTCCTCAGTCCTTCTCCAGGTTGCATAGTGAGAAAGCACAGCTTACTTACTCTAGATCTCCAGGTTCCCCAAACACTCATCCAGTGGATTGAGCTGAAGGTGCAGGTCAACAACATGTACATGTTTTCCCTGTGTGAACGTAGAGATGTGCTATGTGTTTGGTCCTATCTCATATACAAGTTGTCATATGTATGTGATCAGGAGTGTATCAAAGAAGACCTTGCACACGGACTATCTCACATTCATGTGGTGTTGCAAGTATAGCTATGTTGTGTACTCTTTTCCTTTGACAAAAACTTGTTGTATGGAAATGGAGTAATTATTCTGGTTGCTAATGAATTCACGAGCCTCAGCATCTGTTAAGGTGAGCAATAACTGACCGTAGAATAAGGATTGGGGTGTACAGAAAAGACACCAAGATTCAGAACTTTATAATGAAATAAAGGGGGGGAAATAATACTGAAATTGTGACAGAAAGCAAAGAGAATTAGGGCTGAATTCACATAAAGTGATGTGCACCTGAATGTAATGATTTCTGAAAAGCTTAAAAATTATAATTTTAACCACTAGCCCTTTGGAATAAATATTTTACAACTTCCTAAGGAGGCTGTGTAAAGGGCTGTACCTCTTTCCAACAAAGTGAGCACAGCTTGCTGGCATTTCTGAGTTCTGATGGGTGTAAAGTCTAGCTTATAACTGCTTCATAGAAAAAATTAATATCAAATTACTGAAATGATAGTGTATTTTCCAAAAGCCCCTCCTGCTCCCTTTGCTCCATCTGCTATCTGTGCTCGGGGCCTTGCATGGTTCAGCATTTAGAACACTCCAATCATCTGAGGGGAAAGTGACCTTCCCCCAGGTTGGAGAACCTTGTGCTGTGACCTAATGAGGACATTCCCTTCAGATCTGAGAGCTAGGAGTGCTTTCTTCTCTGGGCCCTGATGTTCTTATGATGTCTGCTGACCAGCTTGGCTCTCCCATCCCTGTGCATGTCTTTTCATTGAGCGGCTTGTCAACAATCAAATTATATCCACTTTTCGTATGTGCCTATATAATTAGGAGGGTAATTCTGTAACTACATCTGAAAACCAGACATTGCTATTGTTATGCATCATATGTTAACATCCTGTTACATCCACTTCCAGACTTTTCCATGTACATGTACACATGCACATCTTATACATTGTTTCACCTAACTGGCCAGGCTTGGATATTGTTTTGACCTGTAGTTACGATACAAGTGCAATGCAGCCTGTACTAGATTGTAATCTCCCTAAAGGCCACAATGCTTTTTATTTCTTATGATATCAAGTACAGAGTTGTACTGTGTATAGTTACATAGTATTTGTTGAAAACCAGAATAAATTAATATATTTACTCCAACACCTGGTGAATTTTCAATAAACATTATCCAGTGGCAATTAAGAAGCTGTCATAAAATTTTATTTCTTGTTTTTGATGAACTACTATTATAGTTATTTGTAATAAAATGTTCAGGTTTTGAACCCTGTAAGGTCATGGGGAGCCAATAAGCTAAGCCAGCAGGAGTAGTCTGAGTTGATTGCTGGATACCCAGGCGATTCACAGACTCTCAGTCTTAGCTGTTCAGCAGAAGTTGGGAAGGTATAGGTGATGTAAGGTCTTGGGTAGAAGTATGTTTTGGAAACTCTTTTTCCTAGTCCATTCTTAATGTCCCAAATACGGATGCACATTCTATCTCTTAACCTTCTACAATTCCCAGTGCAATGTGTGGTTTTTGGTTTATCCAAACTAAAAATTGTGGCTATCCCAATGCTCACATTTTAAAATTACCTACCTGGCCTTATCACCACTTTTTTTTTTTTTTGTCCTCAGAAGCTAGTTCTCTACTCTAACTCTAAAGGAAATGAATACCCATATCTTGTTTCTCAACTGAAGTTAGCATGGTTGCTGAGCGCTTTTTCCGAAAATATCTTCACAGGAGTAGAATGGCTATTCAAGGGCTGAGCTGCCCAGTTCAATTTTTCAGATGACTCATATGGTGAGAGCTGAACTGACCTGAGGGAGCCAGCAGCCTGGGTGCTTGGCTGGTAGGTGAGGTGCTGCCTTGGCATCAGGTTGGATGGGTGAATCAATGTTGTCACGTCCCTTTTTAGAAGCAGTAGACAAGGAAAGAAATGTGGCTCTCAGCCACTACACGCATTTCTTAGGAAGAGGAGAAAATTCTATAATGGAATTGTTTGGAGTCTGAAAATGCAAATTGAAAAGATGGTCTGAGACTTCTATGAATTATGAACTATGAAGATGCTGATAGTTTATTTTATTGTCTTTGTTGTTGCTATTGTGTGTGTTTATTTGTTTTAAAAATAATACTCTTACTCATGGACATGCACAACAGACTAGTGGTTACCAGAGAGTTGGGAGAGAGAGGGAAGGAGGAAGGTAGATGGGGTAAAAGGGGTCAAATATGTGGTGATAGAAAGAAATCTAACTATGGGAGGGGAACACACAATGCAATATATGTATATATTTAACAGTAAGATATATATACACCTGAAACTTACTGGATTTTGTTAATCAGTGTCACCAAAAACAAACAAACAAACAAACAAACAAACAAATAAATAAAAATAATACTCTTTTTTCCACCAATTCAATGTAAAGTTCAGAGAAAACTGAGCAATTCTGATTTATTCAGAAAACGTATGTGCTTATGGAGAGGAAAGGGGAGAATGTGTGTCTCATTATTTTATAGCAATATCTTATTGAGATATTATGGCTTTTGAAAAATCCTGGAAGTGTTCAGCAAAGTTCCAAATAACCAAATGGGAAACATCCAGTCATCTGGGGAGACACACACTGGTATGGTGATTTCTTGGGTGAGTTAAAATAGATCTAAATAAATCTCAGCTACAGGGACTGGGCTGAGCAGTTCTGTAAAGATTGGACATATGCTGTGGAAATCACAACTGATGCATCTTCCTCAGTGAGTCTGTCAAGGGATGTTACATCTTTCTCCAGGAATGGAAGGTGATAAGATGTCTCTAGAATGAGAGTTTTCTTCCTCCAAGGCATTATATACAGGATGCTGTGTTTCATGAAAACTAATTCACAAAATAAAGTTTCTGTTCTCATTCATCAGGTTCCTAATATTAAGTAGCTGCTCTCTGCAAGGCATTGTACTTCATGTCATTACCTGTGTCTTGATTGAAACCATTTTCATGGGATCCCCTACGTCACAGCTCATGGAGCTCAGAATGCTGGTTCAGCCTCTGTCATTCTATGCTATTTGAGAAAACCTCTTCCACTTTTCTGTTTCAGTTCTCCCATGTCTGTGATAAAGATGCTGTTTGTCTCCCTCCCTCTCTCAGAGATGTTGTCATTTGGGAGAGAAGAGAAGAAAATGATAAAGTGCTGAGGATATGGCACCAAAGCCCTGCAAGAGGGTGGTGACATAGTTGCAAAGGAAAACTTGCTTTGGTTGGGAAACATGGCCATGGCTTTAATCTTACCTTACAGCCTTACAGCTTTCTGTAAGATGGGAAGGATCAAACAGCCTGGAATTGAGTGTAGGGTGAAAGCGGTCTTGCTATTTCACAACCGCACTGATGGTGTATTTACTCTTTGTTTCTTTATCACTGGGTCCCCAGTGCCTGGAAGTGTTCAACAAATACTTGTTGAATAATTGAGAATGATTGACTGTATGAAAATATCCTTTACTGGACTTCAAGTACAGTGCCCTGTATGCCTGGACATCAAGTACATGCTTGGTTGATGATATGCTGTTATATTTCAGCCCACCTTGTGTACAGAATTCAGAGTCTGCAATTGACTGCTTTGGCATTTCATTGTTCTTAAGATGAATGAGGGGTGGTATTCAGAGGTGTCTACACCAGCACCCTATTAGCAATGATGGTACAGATATCTCTGCAGTGAAAGGTAGTGACATTCTGGGGCTTCACTTGGAAATGGTGAAAAGTCAGTTTATAAGTCTTTCTTTCACCTCCTCCTGGTTTAGGGCTTGGAGTTTGCAATGAAGAACTCTGATGAAAAGCTAGTAACTAGGAGACAGTCAGACTTAATAAGTCCTGTTGAAATCTGCTAGAATTCTACATCATAATGACCATGTTCATATGATGACAAAGAAGCTCCGTAGATAAGAGCTAATGACTCCGAGCAAATGAGTTAATTACTGAGTAAGCAGCACAGTTGGAGGATAGATGGGAAAGTCTGACGCCTAGTGGTCATCAGGGAGGGCCTGGAACTAACCACACATGATCCTAGGGAAAATATCTAAAAAGCATCACTGAATCTTAGGGGTGGAAGGGACTTAAAGAGAATTATTTCCAACTTAAGAAAAAAAAAACTGTTTTAAGACATCAGGTCTGAGATCTTATCTGTATCCTGACTGCTTACATAGTGAGGTTGATTAAAGTTGTGCTGGAATGGACTAACAAGCAGAAAAATATAGGCCCATTAAAGAGAATCTAAAGCCTATAACACTGAAGTGGCAGGATGGCTCCAAATCAAGTTGTAGACACCATATTCCAATTCAAGAAAAGAATGAAGAGAGAGGTCCTTAAGTTTAGGAATTCCACATCTTCCTTCTTCAATTTGTCTATAAAAATAGTAGACTTGGATGGAGTGATTTCAGTGGGTCTTTTCAGATCTAAAATATCTCAAATCAGGTTTTTAACAGATGGATATGAAGGCATCTCAGTCAGTAATTGAATTATCTTCAGCAAGCCATTAAACCTCTTTATGCGTGGTCCATGGAAAAGTGGGAAGTAATTTTATTTGCTGAAAACCTTTCTGGAAGGTAATTTAAACAAAGGAGTTTAAAAGTACACATACCTTTTGGTCCAGAGTCTGGGAATATCTTCTATGAAAACAAACAAATGGTGAAAGATGTATCAATGAGCTGTTTATTGTAAGTATAAAAAATTAAAACAATATAAAGATTTATTAATAAGGAATAGGTTAAATAAGTCAAGTACCTTCATATAATGAAATACTGTGGAGGAATTTTTTCTTTTAAAGATTAAAGTAGGTCTATATGTTCTAATATCATAAGACACTAAGAATATTTTGATAAAAATAGGTTATAAGACATTATGATCTTTTTTTGCAATATGTGTTAAAACATATTGAAATGTTTAAACATCTTAACATGGTGAGATTATTTGTATAATCTTTCATTCTATGCTTTTTTGTATGGGCTGATTTATTTTTGGCAATGAGCATAAATAACCACAAAAAAATCAACAAAATTTTTAAATTTTTATCCTTATATTATCAAAAAGATGAAAAGATGTAATTATATATGAAAATGATTAAGCTTAGTACTCTCTAAGACACATGACCCTCTAGCCAGGCATTTTTTTATGTTATTTTTTCTTAATAATAATGTGTTTGCAGATTTCAAAAATATTTTACCACGAGCAGGACAAGCCACAAGATTTGTCTTCCTGTGATAGATGAATAGACACAACACTGATTCCAAGACTGTCACGCTGCTCTTGGTGTTTTGTTTCAGGGGATAGTGATCTTCTTAGAGTGTGAAGCAGAAGATCAGAGCCAACTATGAATCCTTGGAAGAAGAAAGCGAAAAATGTCATCCACTGAAAACAAGTAGACTCTACTCCTGCTTTTCTATCAATTTTCTAGTTGGAAGCTGCATACTACAGATAAAATGGTTCTTATAGTCAATCTTTCTGCTCTGCCCAACAGGACCAAGGGCATCTTATATTTACACTTTTACTGCCAGGCAGAGGTTTGGTTCCTGCGTACCACTCACCAGGAGATGTCTGCCAATTCTAAGTGAGCGGCAAGGTACTGCCTCTTGTTCCTCTGCTGTTGGGTAGAGGTGCTAAAAAAGAGAGGACTTGGGTCCCACTGTAAGGGGAAGGAGTCTGCACGTGAACATGCCACATGGAAGAGGCTGTGTGTGTGTGATCATGGAGTGGAAAGTGACCACAGTGACATCTAGCATAGACCATCTCAAGGAAATAGAAGCCAGAGCCTAAAAATGACCACTTAGACCACACTTGGGAAGGAGGAAGACCCAGTTAGCTCTTTGTCTAGAAAGAACTGTATCAGAGAGTGGAGTTGGTCTTCAGTTGCTGAATAGTTCCTTTGTGCTGAAACCCTGCCTCCTTCCCATGTGATTTCTCAGAGCCCCATGTGCTGCAGCCTCTTCAAGAATGTAGGGCACTGAGGAGGGACAAACACTTATGTGTAATTCTCCTCAATCTATGCTTTTGAAGCTCTTCTTGGGCTATTTTGCTTGCTTTTATGAGCCAGCTAAAAAACAGAATCTCTCCATTTGCTGTGATTTTTCATTTCTTTTTTTTCTTTTAGTTTTTGTTTAAACATGAAGATCTGTTCACTAAAAAAAAAAAAATCATTAAAAAAATCAAATTCTGTGAGTATTTGTAAATTTTGAGCCATGATCTGACTGTTTTTGTAGGCATCGTTGGTGATGATATTGATAATGATAACGATGATGATCCCAAGGCAGTTGCTAGGTGATTTTGTTAATGATGTGTTTTAATCCTTAATAAAATCTGGGACATAGGTAAATCCATTTTATAGATGAGAAAACCATAACTTCTCCAAAATAGCACTTGTGTCTTCTCGCTCAACTCCACTCCTGACTATATTATAAACTTTAGAGAAGGGGCAATGTCCTATTTATCCTTAAACCTGTAGGCCAAATTGCTTCAAAATCACTACTTCAGAATCTTGGTAAACTTTTGAATTTATGTTAGGAGTCAGTTACTAGTAGCTAATAATGATTGGACAAAATGAGAGGCAATTTAACAGAGCAGTAATGAGTTTGGCTTCTGAAATAAGAATTCTGGCTCCAACCCTGACTGCCTGTCCATATTAGTACAAATGAGTTAGCCTCTCTGTGTCTCAGTTTCCTCAACTGCAAAATAAGGAATGAAGCCCTTACCACATAGGTTGTTTTGAAGAGTCAGTGAGTTAATACCTGCAAAGTGCTCTATGGAGTCTAGTACAGTGGTCTCCAACCTTTCTGGCCCTGGGGCAGGTTCTCTTATGAGAATCTAATGCCCGATGATCTGAGGTGAAGCTGAGGTGATGATGCTAGTGCTGGGGAGTGGCTGCAAATACAGGTGAAGCTTTACTCGCTTACCAGCTGCTCACCTCCTGCTGTGCAGCCCAGTTTCTAATGGGCCACAGCCTGGGAGTTGGGGACCCTTGGTCTAGTACACATCAACAAACATTGGTCATCTTTATTACTACCATGACTGTATTCTTAGTGCATAGTATTTTGCATGAACCATCTCATTGAATTGTTGCACTGGGTCTATTCAGATAGGAAACTAAGGCTTGGGGTGGTTTAAGAACTAGCCAAAGACAAGGAACTAACCAGTGGAAGGGCTAGGATTTCACCCTCTGCTGCCTACGCAATGTCTCTGATCTGATTAAGATAATAACAAAATATTATGGAGTAGAGAGGACTGTTGAATTGCTCTCTGTGTTGTAACAGGAAGATTTCTGTTTCAGAGTTCTTTCATACAAGAAGATACTCACATTTGTTCCTGAGGTTCACTAGGTGGTATATTTTTTAAGTGTGTAAATCAAAACTTTTTCAATGTCGTGATAACAGCTAGTTTATTGGCTGACTAAATGAAATGCCCAAAGATAGATTTCCCCTATCTTCAGATGTGACTTGATCCTAGTGTCAAGTGACACCACCTGGAATATTTCTCTTGTCATTTATGGGCTGTCTTTCCCTCTGTTGGCTTCCTTTTCACTCAGGCTTTACCTTCTTAGAAACAAGATGGATACCAGGGCTGAGTTTATACCTTAATAGTCACATCTATTAAACAAGGGCTTCTCTCTCCCAGTTGTTCCAGCAAAAAGTCCTGGATGGCATCTCATTAACCTGGAGTCACACTCCTCCCATTTCCCCCAACCAAACCTTGTGACCAGGGTGATGAAATGCTCTGATTGCCCATGCTTGAGTTACATGACACCCCCCACTCCCCAAAATAAAATGAGCCGCATGGACTAAGAATGGGAGTCAGGTGGCTTCCCAAAAGAAATATTAAGTTTCTAATATTAGAAGGATGAATAGGTGCTGTTTAGGCAGAAAGGATCTATGTCCACTACCATGCTGTTGTTCACTTGTAGGGTATGGTGTCTTGGACTGGAGTGAGGAGATTGGACTCCACGGCCTGCAAGCTGAGGAAACTTACATAAATCCCTGACTCCTCACAACGTCAGTCCTCCCATTTGTAGTAACATCTAACATTTCTGGATGGCCCCATTTACTCCTCATAATTACCCAATACTATAAATACTTTCATTAGTCTGCAACTTTCATTTTACAGTTCAGAAAACCAAAATACAAACAAATGAATCATTTGTCCAAGGTCACACAGCTGAAAAGTGGCTGAGTCAGGATTTGAACTCAGGCTGACTCCTGAGCCTTCACTCTTAACCACTAGACTTTACTGCCATTTATCTGTGTGTACAATGATGAGACTGGACAATATAGGTCCCCCCTTTTTTGCCTCGATGTTTCATGTTTTAAAAAGGATAATTATTAATAATTAATAATAGAATGAAAACTCCTGAAAGCCTCATTTTATAATAAATGCTAATTTGGTGGGATAATGTAGATTTGGTCTCTTGGTTTCATGCATTCTTATTTTAAAAGGATGTTCTCTAAATCTGATAACAGAAAAAGTATTGTTCTGTCATTTCCAAATGAATTTCGAGTATCTTTTAAAATAGCCAGCACACCAAGGTTTTTATTCATTGTAAGTTTAGTTGCAGAGATATAATGATTTCTTAATGCAATTGCATAAAAGCTGAATATGACTGTGAAGGAGATATTTTCCTGCCTAACAGTAACTTCCTTTACATTGTTTCCTTTTGATGAATTATTGAGTAAACATCAGGCTGACTTAAATATTCTCCTCCTTTAAGCTGCTTATCTTCAAAATCTACTTCTGGAACTGTGCTTTGTCATGAGATGACTTAAGGTAAAAGCAGTTTATAAATTAGTAACTTACATCAAAGTGAAAAGTAGCTACTTAATGTTGAATAATAAATAAGGCAAAGTCTTTTTAGGTTGGCAATTCATGGGTAAATAAATAAAAAGTCATGTAATGTGAAAAGCTAACTTATTTTAGGTGGTTCAATAATATGAAAGATTAAACTATAGCTTTTGGTATAAAAATGTCATCATGAATATATATTATATTCATTTTTTAAATTATTTAGCGAAAGAATGCTTAAATTATTTGGTGTTTTAAATAAATTTTTGAGTTTATAGATTGCTCTGGTCAAGGAACGTATGTCCCAAATTGCCTTCTTTTTATTTGAGATTATTTGTTTGAGGTTCTCACTAATATGACATATTAAGATTTTTGAAGAAGTAACAACTGGTATCATGATTCTAATTATTTATATAGTAGTCATGCAGTTCAGTCAGTACTAAGAAGAATTTAGCAATCATGAATAATAATTTTCTTCTTCTGAGTTCCTCTCCTAAAAACACAAGTGGTATATGTAATAATAACTACAAATACAGCAACAGCAGCAACTACTATTTATGTAGTGTTTTCATTAGACCAGGCTTTATGAAATTTCACTTACATTTAGTCATGTAATCCTAGCAAGTCTGTGAAGTAAATATCACTATACGTTTTTGTTTTTACAGTGAGGGTAAGAGAAGTTAATTAAAATTCTCAATGTCACACAGCTACTTAGGTAGACTTAGGATTTAGACTTTCTTAAAGTCCTCTTCTGAGACTATCATCTTCCTCATAAGTGCAACTATTTTTAAATTCTGAACTCAGACACAGACCCCATATAAAGTATCCCCTTTACTCTCTGTTGAGAGTTTAAGAGTTCCTGAATAGAGAAGAATTTCTCTTTCATGGCTTCCCAAGGACTAGATCTATAGACTATTTTGTGGAAATAATCTTGAGGGTGACGAAAGGTGACTATGAATTGGAGCCCATTCAGATCATATTGTTATATTGAAACTGTGCTTAGATCACTGGGCAGCTTTGCTCTTCAAGCCACTGGCATTGATTTTTTTAGCACAAAACACCACATCTATTATGCTGTCATCAGAGCCATCCTCAGTGATAATTGTAACATGCCAGCAACGAAAACACCCAGCCCTAGCTCCCATGGCCTACTTCTGAAAGGAACGGCATGGCTTTACAATTATCACTCAGACTGGCAGAGAGAAAGGGAGGGTGGGAGAGCAGCAGGAGAAAAAATCTTTTCAATCTAGATGAACAGAACACCATGCTGTTCTGGCCAAGCCAGGGTTCCTGTGACATCATGCCCCACTCTCATACTGTCAGCAAAATTCCCTGAGGACAACAGCTGCCTACAAAGGAGTGTTTCTGCTCACTCCACTTGGGAACACAAACCAATTTCTCCTTTCTGTGAAGCTGTTCATCTCTCTTCTACTTATCCTACATGCTAAGTCCAGCAAGGATGAAAATGATGCAAGAACGCGTTTTCATGATAGAGGACCACAGGCGAAGTAGCCAGACACTGGTCATCTCTAGAGCTTCCTTACCAGGCTGTCACAGGTGGGTTCTAGATGAGCAGAGATATAGGTTCCTTTGCCCGTCGAGCCAGCATGAAGGAGCACTGGGAAGCCAGAGCCCCAGCAGCCCCTTCAGTTTTCCAAGGCATCGTTTACATATTATTATTTCCCATTTGTGCCAAGATGTGAAAGAGTTCGGGCAGTGCTGAAAGAATGACTGGTCACGACTCAAATATTATTTCAGTTATCATAAATGACAACCATGTAAAACTACAAAGAATTTCAAGGATAGCTCAATTATTCTTATTTTCTGAAATATAAGAAAAATATGTCATACCTAAATTCTACCTCTTATTCACTTTGCAGTCTATGATAAGACTATAATTATGTCCAAATAACCAGAGAATTCAAATGTCCAGGTTTTCATGGTTCAAAGTGAAGGGTGCCGTGAAATTTTTAAGGGCCTCTGAATAATTGAAAGCTAAAGTGTTTCCTGACATTGTTGGGTATTTGATTGTAGTCTAATTCATCATTAAATTGTAATCCACTTATGATGTGACATTAGAACATTTTACAGCTTTATCACTGTAAGTTTAGCCCTTCTGAGACACTTTGTCTGTGATTAAGGTAATTTACCAGATCCTGAATTATAAAACACTGATTATACCTTGGTTATGGAGTCATAACCTTATTACTCAGATTTCCTAACTCGTTACATCATCAACCAGGTTAATGGAGAGACTGCCTTAGTCTTCTACTCAATGGTCATTATTTTTCTTAACATTAATTAAGGCAAATCTAAAGATGTTCCATTTGCAAGGAGAAAGGTTTAAAGAAATCAAGACATACTTTTCTACTAGTCATTAACTTCGATCCATTAGGGCTTTAAGTTGATTATAGTCTCTATTCCACAATGGGTTGTTTTTTTCCTTCACTCTAAAAACGGACCATTCCTAAGAATTTGTTCATAGGTTCCTAGTATTCCAGACCAATTTAACATCAAAAGTCTCTTGTTTGATTTTCCTAAACCACAAAGCAACCCAGCACTGTCTAGACCTAAACCAACATTCTTATCATTCTCTGGAGTTCCACCAGTTTTCCTTCTATTTACCTAACTGCAAATGTCAAGACTAAGACTGTGCTTTTTATATGTTCTCTATAAGCAATAATCTCTGATATTATCTTTTTTCAATCAAAATTTTATCTGCTCAAATTTCAAATAAAATTTCTTCTCCATCTCTACCTTTCCACATTCAGAAATATAGTTTCTAAATTGTGTTTACTAAGAGTTCGTATACTATGATTGTGTCCCAAGTAAACAACTTCTTGCCTGTGACAAAACACTTCATTAAAAGAATCTTAATTTACACTACAGGTTGTTTTCTAAAAGTGCTGGTACTTGAGAAAATAGCCAAATAAAGATTGAAACATACCTCACACATGGTAGATGCTCAATAAACATTAAATTACATATATACAATTTATTTTATATTTCTTTTGCTGTCAATCAATAAAAATTTATCAAACTGCAGCATCCTGCACAGAACCCTAGGAGAAAATGGCAAAAAGTATAGAATATTTCCTCTGCCTTATCTAATTGGCAATGAGTTGAGATAAAAACTAACACTTATTCAATAATAAATAATATAAAATAGTGTCTACGGCCATGCCATCCTGAACATGCCTGATCTCATCTGATCTTGCAAGCCAAGCAGGGATGGGTCTGGTTAGGACTGGGATGGGAGACTACCTTGGAATACCAGATGCTATAGGTGGTTTAAAAAAAAAAAAAGAATATAAAATAGTTTATGTTCAGTTGCTTAAATGTCTGGTAAAGACTGCACATATTGCAGAATGTAGAAGCATGGTTGGTTTCTTGAGACCTGGAGCAGTCAAGTATGGACATTTGAAAAGGGGATAGATGGGCCTGGGAGAATCTCAAACATAGGGAATGAGAAAGTGAAGGCACAGGGTAATAGTGCATACAAAACCTACCCCAGATCTTAATTAGTCTCAATAAATTTGGACTAAATTAATTTAATTCAACCAAAAAGAGATAGAACACTTGATTAGAAAGGGCTTTGAAAGGCTAACTAGTGCAACTTCCTGTGGTTACATAGCCTACTCCCAGACATATATACAAATTGGAGTTATTTTTAAAGACTTAAAGAGCCAGATTCATATCCTCCTTGGGTGACCAGGTCCATTAACAACGTCCCTTGTTAAGAAGCAAGCTCTCCTATGAAGATAACATTATAGTTCTGCTATCCTCTAAGCCGGCTTCTTTCTTGCTCCATTTTCTGTGATTTTAAACAGAAATGCTTGTTACTCTTCTTTTAGTCAGGTGACCTTTATGTAATTAAGTCTCTCCTTGATTTTTCTCTTCTTTGTTCTCAAATTATTTCTGAATTCAAATATTCCCATTTCCTTTCCTGCATGGTTTTTCTTTGTTCATTCTGACTTTGTGGCAGTGAAAGACCCTTGTCCCCTCTGTTCCCTGAAGACTTAATGAGGAGTGAGGACTGCCTTCCCCTATGACCACACTTTGCCATCCCCCACAAGCACCCAGGAGATGCAGCGGGTGAAGAGGTCATCTGGTTTCTAGCAAAGGCTATGAAGTGAATAGATTATAGCTGAATCTCATTAGCAGCCCTTGGAATATCTAGCAAACCACATCATCATGATCTAAGAGATGAGGGTTACAGAGAAAATGAGAACTGCGAAAGGGGAGAGAATCACCTTCCGTTCCCATTTCTGCACTGCGCATCTAGGCCACAGAGATGTAAAATTCCTACTCTAATTGGAAATGTTCATTTTCATTAAATTGTCTGTACAATGAGAAGGAAGTTTCACTTTCACTAGTGATGCCCATTGGTTTTTATCCTAAAGAAACTATGTTCTTCCTAGTGTCCCTAACTCAGGCTCATGACAGTAGCTTTCTCTTGCCTATGGCACCAACTTGAAATTTGTCTGCTTAAATTTTAAGGCATTCAATAAACGGGCCCACTCTTCCCATTCAACCATGTTTCTTGTGATTTTCTGGACTGTTCCTTTTGCTCTACTGGAGAGCTCTACTTACCCACTCCAGCATAAGCCACAATTATTTCTACTTCTATCCTTCACTAAAATGACATGGGAAACTGTCCCCTCTTGTCTCTTCTCTACAAAATCCACTGAATTCTTCTAGGCTCACTTCAATTTTCCCTTGCATTCTCAATATTGAAATGAATCTTCAAGGTTATATAATTCAGTACCTAGCTTATAACAGAAATTGACATTCTATAAATATTTGTAGGTGAATTAATGAGCTACCAGAAACCCTAATTGGTTTTTTTTTAATGTATATTATGCCTGTTCAATATACATCATGAGTCAGAACTAAAGGCTAACTATATCTTCCAAAAAACTCACCCTGAAAACTTCAGTTTCACTTTTCAAAGATCTAGGAAAAGCAATTTGATGGCTGATTTTTTAAAAATTATAATTTACTGTAATTACGAAAATGTACAATTGTTTCAAGTGGTTAGAATGGACCATGAAGGGGGCCTTAGCTGAATGAGGCCTTCATCAGCAATTTAAAAACTTAGAGCAGGGAGCTCTCTGGTAAGTCATTTACCCCCACTAATTCATTCTCTTAAATTGGCAGAAAGAGAGAACAGATAAAGAGTAAGAGACGCCCACTAAATGGACATCATCTTGTCTTCTAGGAAGGACAAAGAGGATATACCAGAGCCATTGGAGATAGTGGACACTTATTTGCAGGGTCCTTGAAGGCTAAGGGGAACAAGAGGGTGTGATATTAAGTCCTGTAGAGTTTAGAGATGAATAGTTTCTAGAGTGAGATTTCCTAGGTTAAAATCCTGTTTCTGCTCCTGTGATCATGAACCAGTTACTGTGCCTTAGTTTTCTCATATGTAAAATGAGAAAAACAATAGTACATGGGAGGATTTGTAAAGTAAATGAGTTGCTTCATAAAGTAGTAAGTACTGCATCTATCACAGGGTAACTTTTCATTAAATGCGAGACCAAAAAAACTATTTGTTTTGTAAAAGGGAAACTAGAAGAGTGAAAATGAAAATAGCAGGAGTTTTTCACTTTCTAAAGTATATATATTGTCCTCTTTTCAGGGACAGGGAATAAGGCTCAGAAGGAGCAATAGGGTTTTTCCAGGGGGAGAGGATAATAATGAATTAATGATTTTGTGAATCAGGAGACATGAGGTCATATGAAAGAATTTGATGTAGCTTCACAGTGAGAGCTCAGTGTTATACCAACGGTATTGAAGATTATAGGTGTGACCATAGGAAAGGAAGATAGGTTCCTCAGAGGTTGGACTGAGGGTGCTGGGAAACTTATGGGTGGCTTGAGGATAGGGGACAATTTCTGGTTGTGAGAGTATGCAGGGGTTACAAATCAAACATTTTTATAAAATGATGGCCAAAAGGCCTAGGTGAAACACTCCCAGTGACCATAAGGTTGGCACGGCATAAACACTTAACCTTCTGAAAAGTAGTCCACAGATGAGATGGGACAAGGGAACGTGCACTGAAGGCAGGTAAAATAGGCATGTGGTTGGGAGGGCAGGGCAACCCATGGATTTATAGAACTGAGCTATATTATATTGCTCTTCTGTTGAAGTTCAATGTTTAGAAAATGGTGCCTAGGGAAGGGCCAGTATAGGAAGAATTTGCCTGCTCTAATTTAGAGAAAGTGACCCTCCTGGGGCATGCTCTAGCAGCTCCAGGAATTCTGAACAAGGCATATATGCCTAAATTCATGTTTGGTTATTGTTATTCTAACCTCACTGACACCTATTGGTCCATCCTTGCCCTTGATAAAAGACTCTGCATTGCAAGCTTTGCCTAGGTTATTCCCTGAGAAGCCAGAAGATCAGCGAGTGTCAACGTTGGCTCCTCGAGAGAGGTCACTTTGCTCGGTGAGAGATTATAAGTAAAAATAGAAGCCCGGGTGTAGCCTCTTGGGCAAATGACTTATTCATGGGTTCTAAATTATTGAGGTCATTGAAGAGAGTGCTATTTTTAATCTATGAGAGAGGAAAAATGGGTGAACTGGGTTTTAAGGAAGGTTGTATCTTTATATGGCAAAAAGTGAATGGTGTGAACAGTCATTGAAAGAAAAAGGGTGGGTACATGTGATGGGCATGTGCTCAGTGGGTGACCCTCAGAAGCTTGCATCTGTAGACAAGTCTGGCTCATTAGTGGCCACTTGGCATGAAGAAGGGCCCTTTGCAGAGATGGGTTGGTGTTGTAGGCAGTTGTTTTAACTAGAGTGATTTTACTAACTGCTGGGAAGAGCTCTCTGCCATAACATACTGTTCCCACCTCTTATCACTCCTCCAGAGCTTGAAGGCTTTGTTTTTCTCTTGAAATGCAAATGATCCTTGGGAAACTTCACACATTGATGGTTTATCAGCTGTCACCTCCAGTTTTGGTGAACACCTTTGTAAGAAAACTAATCAGTAGTTGATTAAGAGCAAGATAGGATGCAGAATAGTACTTGAGATGAGAAAAAGAGAGGAGGGTTTCGGTAAAAAAAAAGGCTTGGGATATAGGAATATAGATATGAACCTGAAAGGAGGGAGAAATTCACAAAGGCAAACTTATGTTAGAAAACAGCATTTCCTCTGCACTGTTCCTGCTCCTTAAGGAATTCTGAATAATTTTCTCTTCTCTCCATTTTTAATATCCATATAACAACTTCTCAACTAGATTTGATCTGTAAGTATTGCAGAGAGCCTAAATTTTTTTTCACCCTTGTATGTGGATTTGTTGATTTTTTCATTTAATATTCTTATAATCCTTCTTTCTTGGTGTTCTCTGGCTATTTAGCAATTTTTTTTGACTTCCCAGTATCTGAATTGTATTTCTAAAATTAGCAAATTCCCAAATTTGTGATGCAGAGTTTAACTTTCATGATAGGAACTTTCTTGCAGCTATGACACGAGCCCTAACTTACCCTATTCCAGTCAGGAGCCTCCACTCACCCTAGATATGAAATCAAAGATATGGCACTGGAAGCCCAAGGAAGTAGGGATGTTATGAAATTCCTGCTGGAGAGAATGGAGGTAGTTACTTCTAGTTTCCAGTGTCAGCATCCTGGTCCAGCATTGTAGCATGGACAAACTGTAGTGTCTGTGATGTTTTTGCCATTCATGACTGTGCTGCCTTCATGAAACCTGTTCTGTGACCTGCCTAACTATTCCTCCTAAACATTCTATGAGCTAGTCAATATCCTCTTTATAAAATCCAAATATGCTTAAATTAACAAGGGTAGGTATCTATTGCATGCAACCTAAAAGTTCTGGCTTTTTATTTATTTAACACATACACATTTTTCTATGTACCAGCACTTTACAAATATTAATTTATTTAATTCTGATAATAAGTCTCTGAAGTAGGAACTATTATTATTTCATTTCGCACATAAGGAAACCAAGATAGAGAAGATTTATAATGTTTTAAATATCTCAGTTGGTCAACAGTAGAGCTGGGATTCAAATCCGGGCTCTTAGCCATTTTGTTCCTCTGTCTCTCAGATAGAGCTCTCCCCATTGTCTTCACTTGTAATCCTCTCCACTATTTCCACCTACCTTCATGCTTGAGCCTCCTCATCCTGTAATGCAGCGATCTCCAACCAGTTTGGCCCCAGGAATCAGTGCTCCTATGAGAATCTAATTCCTGATGATCTGAGGTGGAGCTGAGGCAGTGATGCTAGCGCTGGGGAGCAGCTACGAATACAGATAAAGCTTGGCATGCTCACCCGCAGCTCATCTCCTACTGAGCAGCCCAGTTCCTAATAGGCCACAGACTGGTACTGGTCTGAGTCCTAGGAGCTGGGGACACTTGCTGTAATGAAACATAAGGGTCTGTGTCTCAGACCTGCCTCATTACTTGACCAATTTATAAATCTAAGTCATTTTTTTTTTAAAGGGCGAGATAGGTGTGTTTATCCTGAGACCTACGAATACTTTATTACAGTTGTGAGAAACAATTTCTTCTGAAAAATTTTAGTATTTACCTTAACTAAGTAGCTTTGGGAATGCCTAATAGTTTTTAGGCATAAGGAGGAAATAGTGCTCTCAGGAAACAGTGAGGCCTAAAGAAATACTGATATTAATTCAAGCCAACTTATGGGACCCTTACCTGTGTGCAATAGCCGACGTTGAAATTTTGGATAAAGGTTATTTCTATATAGGAAACTGAGAAAAAATGTGTGATAAATACCAATGAAAGTTCTGATGGGTTTCATAGTTTTTGTTCCTCACTGTCTCTTTATCTTTCTCCTTCCAAGCCCTCTGTCTGGTCAAATTATTTTCCCCCTCTTTAATTCCGTTCCCCCACACTTCCACCCCTGACCTATGGATGTTGCCATTTCCCCTTAAGTAGTGGATCTCTGAAGGTGGGGTGTCTCCTCCCACACACTCGCAGTGTGCACCTAGGGTGGGGTATGGTCTGTGGCTCCACCTGGGGCACAAACCCAGAACCTTCTGTGTGTAAAGCAGATGTGCTAACAACTACACTATGGAGCCATACCCCAAGCCCTCCGTCTTGATATTAATTGGCTCATGATTTCAAGCAAAGCACTAACTGGCATCCAAGAATACACACCTTTCACTGGACAAGGAACCAAGTAAGGTGAACTGTGGTCTAAAGACCTATCAGTGCTATGTTACCATTTACTCCTTCTGGATTTGCCAAAGTCTCCTAACAACTTGATTCCTTCTGCTGGCTATTGCTAAATGTCCAACATCTCCTCTGAAGGGAATAAAAACCCAATTACATTCTACTTAGGTCAAATATACTCTTAAGAGACTTGCCAGAGAGTTCCAGAATGTGAAGCATCTTTCCATAAATAAAAGGCAACAGATGAGGACTAAATAAGAGTACAGTGATCATATGCTTCCGCCGTGGTGATTTGGGAGAAAAGGGGAAGGAATTCTCAGATGGTGAGAACTTATGCTGCGGGAGACTGTAAATTCTACATGCATGCAATTGTCAGTTAGAGATGAGAGTATAGCACTACCTAAAAATAGAAGTTAGAGATCCCATTATGCTACCTGAGTGGATACTGATAAGACTGAGAGTATATGGAAATGCCAAGAGAAAAAAAGCAAGTGGAATTATACATATCTGTAGTGCTATACTCTTAAAAAGTCCCAAGGACTTTTTTAAAAAGTGTGTTTGAACTAACAAAAATGCCCGTAAAGGATAGCCAATGTACAAATAAACAAGAATTACAGATTCTGGTAATCTGCAAAGTGAAGAAATACGTTCTTTAATCCTAAGGGATGTTTACAGTCAACAAGCAAAACCCTGGGTGACATTTACCTCCCCCAGTCATATGAAATGTTACTCCTTCTTTTCTCAAAACTCACTCATTCCTTTTTTTTTTTTATGCAACATTTTCCTTTTTATTAGACTCACAGTGACTTTTTAAAGTCCAACCTCTTTAGTCTACGGCCATGCCACCCTGAACAAGCCGTCCTGAGTGATCTTAGAAACTAAGCAGTGTCGGGCCTGGTTAGTACTTGGATGGGAGACCACCTAGGAAGATCAGGTGCTATAGGCATAAAAAATAAAAAATAGAGGATTGTAAGCTGATAAGGTACTTGAAATCTGTGAGGTCAACCAAGGGTGGCCTCGCCTAAAAAAAAAAAATTATAATAAAGTCCAACCTCTTTATAAAATGTTTCTTCATTATTAACTTTCCAATTAAAAAGCAGACAAACGCTGTCCCTGAAAAATATGTTTTCTGCTTGGTATAGTGCTCTGTCTTCAGGCTTGCACCTGGGTGGTGCACCAGCAGTTAAGTCCCACGTCTCAGAGAAAAGCACTGTGAAGGCCGGGCAGTAATCAGCCAGGGCTTCCCTACTTTGTATATGCATACAGACACATATATATGTCTATAGATACATATATATATACACACACACATACTTTTTTTAAAAAAAAATAATATAACAGGTTTACATAGTTCTATTAATTCTTTTAAGTTTCACAGCAAGGCCTATGTTTCTCTATTCAATAATCGTAAACATATTTTTAGGCCTAAAATTGCCACTTTAATTCAAAGTAAAAAATGGTTATACTGAAACCTAGGCCTGGCTATAAAACCTCACTCATTCTTTATCACCTGACCTGAACTCCATCTATTCCATGAAGCTGTCAATGGTGGCTCTAGCTTTGCTGATCACACTTTTTTCTGAAATCCTATTAAATTCAGAGTCTATTCATTAATTTTAAAAAACGAATAGTTATGGGTGAATGTGGTCTAAAGGTACAAACTTTCAGTTATAAAATAAGTTCTGGGGATGTAATACACAGCACGGTGACTATAGTTAATAATACAGTGTTGTTTATTTGAAAGTTTCTATGAGAGTAGATCTTAAGAGTTCTCACCACAATAAAAAGGTTATAACTATGTGTAGTGATGAATGTTAACTAAAAGTATCGTGCAGATCATTTGGTGATGTATAAAATATCATTGTGTTGTACTCGTCAAATTAATATAATGTTATATGTCAATTATATCTCAATAAAAAAAAAAAGATACTTATAACTTGTATTGGATCGTTTGTCCTTGGTTCCTGTGAGTTAGTCTCAGCTCCAGATCAGGAGTTGAGCTTCTTAAGAGGTCAATTTATTTCACGCTTTTATATCTCCCGAACTTCTGGCAGAGTAGGAAACAACTTAATTTTCACTTACAGGTAACTGAAAACTCCAACTCAAACTACTTTAAATAATGACATTTATTATCTCACATAACAAGAGGATCAGCAATAGGTTAAGTTCTAGGTGTGGCATATTGGGGTTCCAGCTCCACCGCTCTCTGTGATGCTGATGGTTCTACCTTGTTTTTTGAGTTGATATCACCTTCAAGCTGGTAGGAAAATAGCTATGGCCATTCCCGAACCCATTCAGTCATGACAATACCCGGAGAAATAAAAGGGAGAACACTTCTTTCATAACTCCTCCAGCAGACTTTACTTTCCACCTTATTAGCCAGAATCAAGTTACATGACCTTTCTTCAGCCATGCAAAGGGACTAAGATCACCATGAAAAGCTGCAAACTGCCACCAGAACTGAGGTTATTTTCCTCTAAGTCACATGTGGTGATGATGAAAGAGGTGAGTTAGTTGAACACAGAAGAAGGGAGAAAGGAGAACAAGCATTGAGCAGACAACCAGAAGTGTACTGGAGCTCTTTGTGCATGCTTGTGAGAGCCAGCTGTTAGATTCAGGAATTTTGAATGCTGGTGGTTAAACACAGCAATTATCAAAAATTAAGTTTTATAAGCTTACAATAAAAGTATATTAAAGCAAAGGTAATAAATACTCAAAAGTCATTAATTCCTCATTATTTTTGCTATATCATACTATTGTGTATGCTTATGATGTTATTTTCAGTTGTATCTATGTGGTGAAAATACCATATAATGGTGAGTTACTGGGAATCTCTTCTCAACTCTTCACTCAGTGACACCGCATTGGCCAATTGAAAAAAGCTGCAGTGCAAGTATTTGCACCATGGAAATTGCCAACTTATACAAATCAGGGCTTGATTTTTTATTTTGTTGATTGTCTAGATTTAAGAAAATGATACAGAAAATGCTACTAATACAGATAAAACTTAAAACTGCATTGTGTCTGAAGTCATTTTGTTGTGAATAACACAAAAAGCTGAAGAAGTATTCTTTCAATTTTCAAAAGTCATTATTTGAACCAGTAAAATTCATTCACATCATTGATATTAAGTGAAATTTTGATATATACCTTCTGTTTCACTTTCATATTTCTCATTAACATAAATAAAAATATCAACTAACATTCAGATCAGAATTATACTCAGTTGTTAACTGCATTTATTGTATAAGTACTTCATTTATTGAATGTTTCTGCAACTATAGAATGGTTATGTATATAAGAATTCAGAAAAAAAATCAGTGAAAGCATTCTGTGGGAATCAGCTCTATGGAATTTATAGTTTAAAATGTTGTATAATTTACTATTATTTATAAGTTGTATGTTGCACTTTCTTTAGATCAGTAAAATTCAGAATAATGTATAAGTACTAATATAGATAGTACATGTACTATATGTAGTACATATAATTATAAATAATTATATATATATTTTCCCCCAGAGGTCTCGTTATTAAACATTTGCCAGCACAACGTTTGAATTACCAATGTATTTACTACAGCATCCTTGATGACCAACTAATTTAAGATTAATTTTGTTCTGGCACCATTATTTTGTTCTGGCACCATTTAGAAACATATTAATCTAATTTTATATTTCCTCATTAAGTTAAAAATAGATTCAAAATGTTTTACTAGGTTTATTTTTGTATAGGTAAGGGTTTAAACAAACACCTTTGCTTTGGTTTAGTTTGCAGAAGGTTTCAGCAAATCAGTGAAGTTTATTTCCCTATCAAGTCTGTAGTTTGAATCAAGTTCCTGGTAATAATTAGTCACAGTAATAAAGAAAGTTACCATACTCACATTATTCTCTCTGTGACAAATCTTCCTGGACTTGGCATTTTGACACTTACTGAGATATTGGTGCTCAAGGGTACTCAGCTCTGAGTTTAGACCAAAGGAAATGAAGTACTTCATTTATTGAATGTTTCTGCATCCTTTTCAACTTGCTTTTCCCTGAAGAACAGATTAGCATGCACTTTCTGTTCTATACCTAGTGTTACGCAGTGGTGGGAGGAAAGAAGAGTTTTGCCCCTTGAGAATGCATGTTAAAATGTGACTCTTCTCTCAAGCCAGACATAATTTGAAGATGTGTCCTCCTTGGGGAAGTTAAGTTGCCCTCCGGGCTTTATTCCTAAGTGATGGTTTCTTTTCTTAGTAAATGTGATATATGTTGAAATGAGAGAATGAAGGAAACACAATCAGTGTGGTTTTCTCCATAATCTCATATTTCTTTATTGCTTATCTCCACAGTGCTTCTCCTTTAGGTTCTCAGTGTGGTTAAACAAATCTTGACACCTCATCTATGGTTGTTATAGCTATTATTAAATACAAGGGCAATGACAGTTATTTATTGATCCTCTTCTATGTGTCAGGCACTAGGCCATATATCTACCTATTTCTTTTCTAATCCCCAGAACAACTACCTAGATAGTGATAATCATTTTCTTTTGTAAGATAAGGAAACTAAAACCTAAAGAGATTTAATAACCAAGACTTTAACTAGTCTGTCTGATGCCAAATTTCCCATTTTTTTCTATTATACCAGGATTTCTCTCCTCTCTCAGTAACTCATTAAAACTGAATCCTAAAGGAGGAACATATTGAATGATGAGAAATTTAAAAAGTTGCATTTGGGTAATATTAGCCAATATTGGGATATTCTTACTTTAAGCTTGACCATTAATGGTATTGATTTTTTTTAAAGGCACTTTTGGTGTTCTTACAAGTCTACAAAGGTCAGGCATAGCCAGGAAAATAAGTGCTCAAAGAAACTTTCTTAAAACCTAGTGATTACCTGGGCACAGTGGGACACAAAGTCCTTTGTTTCGTTAGTTTCTTAACCTCTTGATATTTGAACCTCAGAAACTAGGCTGATTTCAATCACTTGAAATATATCTCACATGCTTTTGTCAGGTTTCACTGTTAAATGACAGGCTGTAGAGGTCCAGTGGTACCAGAAATGAAATGTGCCCTGCCTAATATGACTATAGCTTGTTTTCCTGGTGGAATCCCAGCTTTCAGGTCAGGAAAGGGATGCTTTAGGTGTAAGGCCAACCAGGCAAGGAGCTAGCAGCCTTTCAACAAAACAACTGTTGGCTGTTACAGAACATCTTTATTCTAAACCCTTCTACTGCACAATGAGGGGAAATAAAAAGGACCAAAGCATAAACATAAAACCATGGCTGGCATCCAAAACCAAGTGGCATTTCGCCTAGAGAGAGAAATGCTATTACTGGCATCCTTTTGCTTCCATGAATTGCTTCTAAATATCAAAAAACAGATGGAGATGCTTTGTATCATAACAGTTGAGATGCTTGATGTCATTACAGGTCAGAATAGTCTTGTCCACGTTTATAAACTCAGCACAGTCCTCAGACATGCAATTAGTTTCAGCCTCATCTGAGTCGCCTTCACAGATAGTTAAATGAGCAATCAAGGCAGCCTTGAAATAAAGGAAGTATCAGTAAAGAGCAACAAAGCTGTGGCAATGTGTTCAAAATGTTTTCTTTCTACAGAACTATGAAAAGTTATATACCCCAATGCATTTTTATTTTGAAATTTTTATCATAAATTTTTTATAGTTTCAAAGGATATAGTTTCTGACATACAGCATGTTTTACATGTGCATTCAAGATCATTGAAATAAACTTCGAAGTTACAGATATCGTACATTCAATGTATTGGAAATATCTACCGTATAATCTAAGTGGAAAAGAAATCCTTATTTTCAAACTAATAAGAAAATCAGGAATACTTTCTGTCAGAAAATAAGTAATTTTAATACTTCAAATAAGTTTTATTTTATTTTATTACTTTCAAATATACAGTATGTGGTTTTATATTTCTCTCCTCTGGCTCTTCACCTAGCTATTACATTAATGCTAGCTGCATTCAGCAAATAAGTTTTTAAATATGCATTCTCCCTTGACAACCTTCTCCCTTCTGAACACTAACCGTGAGAAAGAGAGAGAGATTAAGAGAGAAAAGAGTGTGTTAGTGGGACGACCTAAAGCCACTGCTCTCCAATATTTCTTACTTAACCTTCTTTGGTTTTCTTTCAGGGGACTCTCCCTCTAGAGTGATGTGTTCTTGACTTGACCCCTTGTTTTTACTTCCAGAGCAATGGATCTTGGTAGAAAGATTAGGGAAGAATTGGGATTGGTTAGCCTGTGCCTTTCTTTTTAAAGTGGAAAAATGTGGTTGTGAAAGTGGAGATGGGGAAGGATAACCTAAACAACAGAGAAATTCTCTGGCAGAATATTTTAGAAAAGGTGATAGAGAAGTTGAGAGTTTGAAAAGTTAATCTCTCAAAGCTTTTGATACTATCTTCCTTCTTTCCTTCCTTCCTCTCTTCCTCCTTCCACTATCGGATGCTCCTCAGCCATTAAAGTCCCCCTCCCCAAAATGAGTAGAAATATATCCCTGTTTACCATACCTTAGTGCTGACATACAGATTTCCTCCTTATAGAGATGACACAGAAGGAAATTCACCTTTAAGCTCATGCAGCTGAAGTGTCAAGTCATTGACTTTTACATCCCACACAGCTTCTACTAAGGTTCTGGGGAGGGCTCCCAATGTGTGTTTACAATATCATATATTTTTGTAAAATTTTCAAAGAAAATTTTTCAAAGAAAGCTACCCTAAAAGTACAAGCTACCTACCCTGTTCGTGTTTCCAGATTTAGCAAATCAAAATTCACGATGCCCAGTTAAATTTTAATTTCAGATAAACAATTAATAATTTTTTATTATTCCAAATATTGCCTGAGATATACTTTTACTAAAACAGTTACTAGTGCTTAATCTGAAATCTTGTCTAGCAGATGCCCAACATCCTTCAAAATTGTGATCTTCATAATCCTCTGTTTGGACACCAAATGTTGAAATAAGCCTTGTTATTTTCAATCATGTAAAATATCTTTGGATTTATATTATAAACTCTTCTCTGGCTATAATTTGAGACTTCGAAAGGTCTGTGGTGATTGATCTTATGCAATCTTATTTTGGGCACATTTGGGCTACAGAAAGACAGATCAAAATAATTTCCCACCTCTGCAGGAAAATGAGAAACTCTGTTTTCTAGTGAGAGATGAGAGAACTGTGAAATGTCACTGTTGTGTTGGGATCCAGCATGGAACACACGTGTTTGGATAGGAAGCTCCATAAGTAGCTGTGAGTGGGAAGGAGAGCATCGTGCCTCAAGAAGATTTTGATTGTGACAGGAAGTACCAGAGCTAGTGTTTCTTAAATCTTTTGGACCCTGACCTAGAGTGACAAACGTATTTTCCATAGTGACCCAAAACACACCTCCACATATATGTGATTGGAACAAAAGCTTCATGAAACATTCATCATCACTACATGTACAATTACTATGTGTAATGCATGTTGATACTTTCTAATCTATTTCATTCTTTTTTTTTAAAGAGCCAAGTGCATTCAACTGATTTCCCAACCAACTGAAGGATCATAATGTATGGTTTAAAAACCATTGCAGGAGAGCAGTGTTACTCGAAGCAACTGCTCAGGAACTGGTTGGGGATGGTCTCCAACAGAAAAGGAGCCTGATCACAATGTAAGTCAATGCACTGGTTCCTTCACTGAAAAAAATCTTGCTATGAAATCAATGGCAGCTGAACAGCTTGCTGAGTGATGGTTGATTCATGTTCTGGTTGAGTTCCTTAACCTGTCACAATGCGTAACAGAGTTAGAAGGTGAGAACCAGTCCTCAGATGACCCTGTGGAAAGCACTGCAGATGAACCCACAGACCAGGAGTCCAGAGGAACACAGAGGGGATGCAATCTAGAGTGTAAGGAGAGAGAAGAAAGAGCAAATGATGAATGCCTCTCAGAACGTTTATAGATACGCATCACTGAGACCAAGGGATCTGCTTTGGAGAAAGTATATACTTTTTCAGGAATCCATCTAACTGAAGGAGAAAGTCCTTTCAGACAACTGACTTTACAATAGAAATTAATTCCTGAATATGGAAGGGTGGGTCTAAGAAAATGTGAATATTTTACTACAAATATCTGAAGAAAGTAAACCTCATCTCTTACCTCTATGTTGTAATAGTTTCCTTACTGGTCTCCCTATTTTCACTTTTGCTCTCCATCCACAGCCCATCCATCTACTTCCCATATGGCAATCATAGTAATATTTATAAAACATAAATCAAATATGTCTCTATCCTGTGTAAAAATAATAAACTTAGAATCCAAGTTTCTGAACACTGGCCCTGTGTGATCCAACCCCTGCCCATCTCTCCAGCATCACCTCTTTCTACCTCCTTTCACTCACTCCTCCCCTGCCACACTGCCCTTCTTTTAGTTTCTTATAGGGTCAAGATCTTTTCTGCCTCAGGTTCTTTGCACACACTGTTCCCTCTCCAGGAATTGCTCCTCACCACACCTGCATAAGTCCTATTCTTCTATCTCTTAAGTGGCAATAGAATATCAATTTTTTAGAGAAACCTCCCTTGAATCACTCCTGTCTCATCCATCTAAATTAAGTTCTTTAGTTATACTCTCAGAACTCTTTATTCATAATGTATATTATACTTTATAATTAAATAATTATCTCGGTGTCTTTGCTTAATGTCTGTTTTTCCCATTTCACAGCAGGTCCCATGAAGCTAGTTCCTAGAACAATGCCAAAAACATTAGTAAATGCCCAATAATTTTTAAGCAAACAAATGAGGAATATGATGACTAGTTGTATCAAATGTATGCTAAACATTGAAAAAAATATCTGCACTATTGGCCAGACACCGGTTTATTAGTGTCTACCCAGTGCTGAGCTGGGGCAAGCTTACATAGGCTTAAAAGGGCCAGCTCTGGGCATCTTGACCCAATTTCTCATTAATGAGATCATGTTGGTAGCCATGATGAGGGTATTTATAACACAAAAATTAGCAAATGCAACATATTGGGTCTTTTTTTTTTTCCTTTGGAGAGCTAGTTTTCCAGCATACCACTAATATCTACCCAATGTCATGTTAGGTGCTATGGAGCCACCATAAGTCATAGTTCCTGTCCAGCAATAGTTTCCAGTCTAGAAAATATGACATACATAAGGAATCAAGGAGAATCAGGACACAACTGTGCAGTGTGAGCAAATCCGTGGCCAGAAAAGGGTGAGATCAATATGGTTGGAATAGGTACCAGTAGACATCCTTGATAATGCATATTTCTACTACATCCCTCAATCACTTCTCCAACCTGAAGGATGCTCTGGCAAGGTGAAGACTTTTCCTCTCTTGACCCTCACTTTAGTAATCTATAAAATGAAATGGTCCAACTGGATTGTCTCTAAGAGACTTTGTACCTCAGAAAAATTGCATGGTTCTAAATGGTTAGACATGTGAACCATATTTCAAAGTGATTCTAAGAAGATGCCAGGAAAATATCATTTTGATACATCCTTTCCTGTGATTAAATAAATGACTCTTGGGGATTCCATTCACGAATAAAAGGGTGAAGTGCAATGATCCTCCTGCTACAGAGTTAGGTCAGTGTTTTCTTAGTCAAAGAGGTTTGGCATCTGAGAATAGCAAGAGATCTCATGAATTTTCCTCATGAGCATCATTCAGTAAATCCAATGACCATTTGACAGGGAAATAAGGTCACTATTTTTAAATCAGCAAGAAAAAGGCAGAGCAGCAATATAGAAAGATGATTTATCCTGTGGTCAAAGTGTACAAAATTGACTGGAGAAACTAATCAAATCAGACTTGATAATGCTGATGCCATCTTATATTCCCAGTGCCTAGAAGCCTTGTCGGAGCTGGTCTGCCACAGATCCTGATTTAAGATATAGGCTGATTCCTTTGCCTCTTCTGAGTAGCAATCCAATTGCACACATTTCAATTATTGAACTTAAAAAAGTCATTACCATTAAATGTAACACATGCCTTTTATGATGTTAAGTAGGGGCAAATGGTGTCTGTTGAAGGGACTTGCACTCAGGCACTTGTGGAACCCCCAGGTGGGGCTGGTTCTGGGCTCTCCAAGCCCTTTTTCCCTCTCCCTCTCTGCCTCCCCCACAACCCTAAAGGCAGAAACAGCTGCTGCCAGGTTGGATCGTCCAGCCTACTCATCTCAAACTACCCTGAAGCTGCAGGACATCAGGAAGCCAGCCTGACATTCAGTAGAGCCCAGCTGCAGTTCTGCACTGCTGCAGGCACCCATGTTGGCATCTGGCTCAGAGAGAGGCAAGGCTGGAGTCAGATTGATAAAATGGAAATTATACCTATGCGAATCATGGTTGAAACTTGCCATGTTAGAAATATAGCTAACATGTTATAGAAATCCAAAGTAGGCAGATATTATTTCCAATATTGGTGTTCATGGAAAATGGTCATTTAAGATGTTATCAGCTTCAAGTAACAGAAAAAACAACTAAAAGTGACTAAACAAAGAAACATATTAAAGCATATGACAAAAGTCCAGAGTTAGAACAGTTCCACTGCTGGTTAATTCAGTGGCTCAAGATCATGATCAAGAATTCAAGTTTTTTCTATTTTTCTGCTTTGCCATCTTCACTATGTTCGATTGATCTCTGAGTCCCCAAGGTGGCCAGCACAGTTTCGGATGTCGGATGCAAACAGCAGCACAGGATGTTAGGACATCAGAGTATCAAGACTCTCAGCAGAGTGGTTGAAGAGGAGAGATTAAGTGATATTACTCAGAAAACATTTCCTTATACTTCAAAGAGAAAGTGACGCTTCCTGCTAAAAAGCATTTCAAATATTTTTTAGTCCATTGTCAAATACAAATGAATGAGGCAAAGTGAACACAGACACAAGGCATTTGGGTTGAAAGAGATGAGCTACCATAAGCAAGCAGGCAGCTGGTGCTCAGCTGAGTGTGCTGGAGGGCAGCCAAACCTCTGTGAGGACTGTCCTGAAAGCCAATTGTGAGTCAGCACACAACAAAGAGTGATAACTTCAAAATAAGGGCCATCCCAATGCCAGAAGCATCCTGCAGATGGCCCGGGCCAGGAGCACTGTGGGCTCTGAGACACAGAGATAATCAAATTTTGTCATCAGTTTCCTAGTGGATTGTGTGATAGACTGTCATATGGGGCCTCAGACAGAAAGTATACTGAGTGCGCAGTCAACCAAGTCTCAAAAACCCTATTGTTATCTTCATAACCGAGTAATCAAAACTCTTCAAGGTTTGTTGTTTAGAGGTATCTGGACTTGGTGAGACCTATCTCTGGCTTTGGTTGGTTCTAAGAATCAAAGTGAGCAGAATTGAAAAACTGTGTCCTGTAGAGCCTCCTTTCTAAATTACAAAAGCACTTGGTAAACTGGAAGCCTTCATGCAAATGGTAGCCTTTATTATTAGAAAACATATTGAATGAGCTCTTGCATGTCTTTGGGGAAGAAGAAAATACAAAAAAAAAGAAAGAGAGAGAGAAAGTTAAAAATAAAGAAAATGTAAAAGATGGTAAATGTGGAATAACTGAAATAATAGAAAACAAAAAATATCAGAGGACTTCTCTGGTGTCAGTTTTCTGATCTTCAATAGCATCAGAGATGTGATAGAACTGTTAGATTCTCATTTTATGATGCACTGATAACAATGTGATGAAGTATCAGGGCAAAAACAGTTGGAAGGTATCTCACACAACAGCCTCTGGAATGGCTCTCTAGTCTAGCAGTTTGGAGTTTGAAGTTTTAAGGCAGAAGATGATAGTAAAATTGTACCCAATTCAAAATTTATCTGCAAGTGTTGAAAGATTTCTGAGAAAAAAAGTACTATGGCAGTTTTCAGAAACAGAACAGCTCAACCTAGTAAATGATTTTGGAAAGAAGTTGCAGAGGGACACGTGGAGGCCAAGGACCTAAAAAGGAAAAGCAGGCATGAGGGAATGGGGCTTGGAGAGGCAACAAACGTTTATGCGCTTGCAGCTGTTCTGCTAAGTGCTTTCATATGTCAAATCATTTAATCAGGAAGCTATAATTTCAAGGCCATATCAAATAACATTTAAACTTATAAAAAAGAATTTATGTTATAGGCTAAAAGCAGTATCAAGTTCTGCGGGAAGCAACACAATGTATACCCAAGAGACAGATGTGGGAAGAAGGGCCTCACAACTGTTTGTCTTGGAATGACCCATAATAACCAAACACTAGCCAAGGTTATCAGAAAAAGAAAGGATATGCTGTGGTCATAAGAAAATATTTTATTGAGTCTCATTAAAAAGCAGGTGTTGTGGAGTCTGGGGATTTTTTCTCCTTAGTTTCATGTTATAAGTGGAATGGGTTACAGCTTCTTATTCTACCATTTTCTCCATTTTCTCTTCAAAGAAGGAGTAGCTTATATGATTGGTGGGCTTGAGAGAATGAAAGGTGCCTGTCCCAGTCTCTTTCTCCTTCCTCTTTGGGATCTGACACCCTTTAGAGAGTTCACAGTCCATTATGCTCCTCCATGGAACCCACAGGTGAGACTCAGGCAGCTGCTGCCATCATGACCAATTGGGGAGCTAAATTTAATTTAGAAATCATACTGGGAAATCTGTTGTTGCTGCACTCATAAGCTATGTCCTCCAAGTCCAACCAATCCTAAAGCAGAAACACAGGTGATATTTTTATTTCCACCTTCCTGTATCCTACATCTATCCACATTTCATTGTTTCCAAACTCAAAGTTTCTGGGAGGGATACTATTTCTGACCTCCTCCAACCCCAACATCCAGAAGTGAGGAAGAAGAACCAGAATCAAAACTTTTAAGAATACAGTTAAAGATAGTAGGTTTTAACTCCAATTGGAGTTTTAAATAAAACTTAAATTTAAAACTCCAATTCTATTGCCTGGCATTCGAATCCCTTTATGATCTGAAACCAATATATCCTTGCATGTGACCTAACACTACCTCCCTGCACACACGTCACCCTCTAATAGTATCAGATGGAAATACACTCAACACTTGACTGCCTCTGAGCCTTTACTCAAGGTATTGCCTCCAAATGGACAGAGCTTTTCTCATTTTTTCATATCTATATCTGATCTATATAGTCTTCAAAGGCTAGCCTAAATTTCACCAAATCCATAGCCACTTCTGTAGTGGATTCTATACCCAACAGTCACCCCCATTTCCTTCTTCTTCCACTGAACCCCAATTTTACTTAGTTATTGATTCAGGTGGCTATTACTTTAGGTGAAGCCATGCCCCTGTGAACCTTGAGTATCTTAACCAAACATGATAATGCTAGTCCCCTCACCAATGGCTGATTTAGTAATGAACCTGTGACTGTGTATTAAACAACAAGCCTTTTAGAGAGAAATTCAAGGCTGGCAAAACATTTTCCCCTTGATTTGTGATACTCAAAACACTATAAAAAAATTCTTCAACATTGAAAATTTCTCTTTTAGCAGCATTTAAACTTTACTCCTCTTTCTCTTGTAAGCCTGCAACTGTCCTTTCTCTTTTTCTTTTCATGTATTTTAAAGAACATTCCATTTCCTCCTTCCTTGCTTTTTTTAAAACCCTCTCTTGACTTTCTTTCTCATAACCGTAATTCACAATGTTGTATCTGTTTTTTGTTTTGTTTTGTTTTGTCTCTTTATTTCCCCCAACATGAATTTCAGTGAATTCTTTCCCAGCCAGAATGTCTATTTTGGTTTGTAAATCCTTTGGCTCTACCCTCTTCCTTGAAAGATTTCTATATATCACATGATCACATGTTTCACCTCCTTGATGTCTTTTATTTTCTTCCTGTTGTAAAAAAAATGTGCTACCGTCTTCAGACAATTAACTTCATTCGTTATCTTTCACTTTAAATCTGACAATCTTTAATCTCACATAAATATCATATCTTGCATATCAATTCTCTGAGCTTACTTTCTTTTTAATGTGAAGTACAAATGACCAAACTACAATAAGTAAGTAACTTTTTATTCTGTTGTTTGACCTTCCAATTCTAAATATTTGGTTTCATGGATCACTTCATTACTTCTAGTCTTTTCATATTTGTGAAGATTATAGTTTAAATTTTATTCTACAACTACCTTTCTGAACTAAGTAGGAGTGGTTCCCAAACCTTAAGAACCTGACATCATTTTCCCTTTCAGATTTTCTTGTGGGTTGTAGTTAGAGATGCTTCTTCCTAACTCACTTTGCAACCCCATATTTATAAAGGTGGGAAATAAATGGATTTATTAGTATGTTTGCTGAGAACCATTGGTAAAAGCTGGAGAAAGGGGATAGGACATAGCAGAGAAGCTAAGGTGATTGGTGGAATAAAGATCATGGGTGAGAAAGAAAGATTTGGTGAAAAAGCCAAAGGGGAAAAGGATGGGTTGGGGTGTAGAGGTGGGGCAGAGAGAGAAAGAGGGAGAGAGAGAGGCTCTAGAACATCCTCCCTCAGGAAAAAACTAAGAAGGGGAAGAACAGCTTTTGAGACGTTCCTATAGAGAAACTTCCAGCAATAGAAGCACAAATGAATTATGACAGGTCAATAGTTCTAGCAGGATCTTTTTATCAGCCTCATTGAAAAGTAAAACTAAATGGAGCTCTAATCAGAGCTGAAAGCAGTTGGCCTCCAAATCCTAAATTTTTATAAATTTGTGAGGCTTATATTTATTCTTATAATACTGAACCTTGTCCCAGGTGTGTAACGTGCTTTGGGGTATTCACTAATGGTGATATAAAGTCTTCATGGCTACCTTGGTATTAAAATTGTTATTTCCTTCATCTTTAACTCATCCCTTTGATGTGTTTGATTTAAAATGAGTGGAGTATATTAATACAGAAAAACATGTATATGATTTGTAAAAAAATATAAATGCACACTGAGCAGGGGCTCAAAATTTTTATTGATGGGCTTCACGATCAAAATTATGCAAAGACCACCCCTTATATTCTACTATCAGTTGTAAGTCTAGTCTCCACAGTATGTCCAGGATTTCCTAGGTTTTTTGCACTCTGAAAAAGAGGTAGAATGAGATTTGATAAGATAACTAAAAGGCAATTAAACCTGAAGTAAAGCATTCCTGGCTCTCCTATTTAAAATAGTAACTATGCCATTTACTATGCCTCTCCTAACTTGATTTCTCTCTGTAGCACTTATCATATCCCATTAAAGTCCCTTATTTATTCCATTTATTGTCTATCTGCCTCCTAGGAGGCTGGAAGCTCTACAAAGGCAGACTTTCCCACCCCATTTTGTTCATTGCTATATCCCTGATGCTTAGAACAATGTCTGGCACATAGTAGATTGTCAATAAATGTTGGTGTAATGAATGAATAAAATATCCATTTATCTCTGAAAAGCAGTTCCAAGAACACCTAGGCTGGTAGATTTGGTAGCAATTCTAAGCCACTGAGTCTTCAGCAGGTTGCCTTTATGTAAATTTGTCAAGGCGGGAATCCTTCTTTGGCATATTTCCATCTCTCTTATCCACTTTCTCATACTGCTTCCCTGCTGCCCAGAGGGGACCATAATGCTACCCCTAGACACACTCCTTGCCACTCATGTAGTCAGTGTGCCTTTTACATCTATCTCGCCTCCCTGTCCCCTGATTCACATGTGCCTTGGGTTTTTGTTTTGAATATCATTTCTAAATGAATTGATGTGCTGCATTGGGCCATGACTGATAGTGACCAGGTGCACACTTGCATTATAACTCCTAACTGAGGAAGCAAAGCTTCAGGTGGGAGTCTCACTCTAGTGGGGACATTTCAGGATGGTGCAGAACCCAGAGCAGAGAGACCTTTGGTAGATTAGGGTATCTTCAAATCACTCCCTCTTTGGTGTCAGCCTGGAACCTCAGATGTGCAGACCACCCACTTATGGGTGCTCTTGGGTCTCCAGGAATTTCTGAGTTGAGAAACAGGCAGGTGATAATAATCAGTAGGCAATGGATGGGACTGCTTTCCCTCAGTGCATCTTTCAGTGAAGGGCCTGAGTCTGAGATGAAGATTTTTTATGTTCTGGGTGGTTGGTATCAACAGAAGCAGAGAAAGTAGCTCTCACTGTTTTTCTTTCTGCTCTACTTGGTACCGAGTGTTGCAGACACTAACCAGGACTGAACATGATGCTCCCTAACTCAAGTCTAATGGATAAGGCATTTAAAATCTCCATGTGCCTGAAAACCAGAGACTTGTTTTTCTGGCACAGACTTGGTTTCTAAATAAAGCAACAGATGTTTTGTTTTTGCCTCTTTCCTTTCTGTCTGTGGCTCCTAACGTGGGTGATATTAACCAGGTGTGACAGGCTTCAGGTGTTTATTTATAGCAGTGGAAAACAGTTTTTGTGTCTTTGCAGAATTCTGGGCCTCAGAGGCTGTCTTTCTACAGCCTCAACTTAAAATTTTGAATGGTGAAAGTGCAAGAAACTGGAAGGTTCTAGAAGTTAGAAGCTGCATTTAAAGGGTAGAAGAGAGCATGAGGAATCTGATGGAACTTCTTCAGCACTTTCACTTAGTGATACATAATGTCTTAGCTGGAAAAGTGAGGATTATAATTACAAATATCTTTATGCCATCGTGGCAAAAGGCCTCTTATCTGACACCATCAAAACTGCTAGCAAGAATAAAAAACTTAATTAAATTGGGAAATCCAAATGATGCCTATTTTAAATATTTAATTTTAGATCACATAAGTAAATGTTATAATTATTTATCAATCATTTGATTAGAGCCAAATCCTTTGATTTTGAGATGGGCCTGCTGATTACAGTTCTATATTATCTTTTTAAAATAAATCACATTTATAATAAATTTTCTATAATTTCTAATCATTGTTTCTCAAGTGGTAAAATATAGAATATTTCTCACTCAAACTATATTTGCTGCCACTTTACAAAAGATTTCTATTTTTTATATCTTGCTAAATTAAAGATAATGAAATTCTTTTGGTACTCTTTACCTAAGACCTCTAACTATTAAACCATAATTAATCCCATATGCAAAACACTTTATTTTTTGAGGCTTAATTTTTACATCATTTTTACTTAAAGTTCAGTCATAGGAATGTCCTCTTTGCTGTTTCTACACAGTTACTTCAGTGTCCCTTTCTCTCTTGATAAAACAGACCTAGCAATAAGACTTAGAACACAAGGAGATGACTTAGGACATAATTTTTTTTGTTTTGTTTCACAGGTTACCCAGGCCCATGAGATTTCTTGCCTTACAATTATTCTATTGGTCTATACTCTTGCCTGTGCAGTGCCCCTGAAAAAGAAAAAAAAAAATTTCTTAATCTTTCTAGCAAGTCATAGAATATTGGGTAATGAGTATCTCTTCCTGCCTGCCCCTCAGTATGCTTACAGATTCTCTGGAAGTACATGATCTTCACATATTAAAATATTTCAAGTATTATGGCAGGGCAATTAAGCATTTTAAGAATTCAAACACAATTCCATTTAATTTCCATATCTTAGTCTCCATTATATCTCAGTAGTTAGTTATTAGTGATTTTTATCTGCAGTGGAGCTACTTTGTTAAACCCCACAGAATGAGTAGCAGCTACTAGAAGGGTGGCCAGTGGATGTATGTGGAGACGGGGACAGAATGACTGAACGAGTGGGAAACTGCACAGCTGAGAACAGCTGTGGCAGTTAAGAGAGTAGGAGGTGGGCACTGTGGAGTGTTAAAGGATCATTGTTAAAAGAGGATATAATTATGATTCTCATACAAATGTAAAACAAAGAAGTGAAAGAAGGAGTCACACATCTCTCACTTTAAATTAAAAGCTAGAAATGATTAAGCTTAGTGAGGAAAGCATGTTGAAAGCTAGGCCTCTTAGGCCAAACAAATCATGAGTGCAAACTTAAAGTTCTCGAATGAAATTAAAAGTATTATTTCAGTGAACACACAGATGAAAAGAAAGTAAAACAGACTTATCGCTGACATGAAGTAAGTTTTAGTGATCTGGATAAAATTTTTCCCTATTACTGGGTTTTGAAAGTGAAGACAAATACTGGAAGTAGGATATTTAATAGAATTGGGCCATAGAAAGCATTAAAACAAGCAACAATAACAACAACAACAACAAATATATAGATATTAGTAGACAGTCAGTAACTTCTGAGAAAAGAGAATATCTGAAAACTGAAAGGCCCTGTAGGAATGCTGACGACATCTTAGAACTCTTCAACTCAAATTAAAGATGAAAAAATGAAGTTGATAATAAGTTGAGTGGCTTTGCATACTTAGGGTCTCTAGTGTTTAATTCATGTGCTCTCTGGAGCAGCTCCTGATTCTGATCTGTCTAATTACGTCCCGGCAACATGCATTGGGGCAGCAAATAGCTCAGCCAGAAACTGTAGTGACACCCTCAGCCCTCAGATCAGATGGCGGGGTTAGACCTGTGGTTCACAAGAGGATTCTGCAAGATGTCTGCCCTTCTAAGTAGAGAAAACTTGAATACGCATCTTATTAAACTAAGCACGGAAGGTACTGGCTTAACTCTTCAGGGCCCTTCAGCACTTTGCATCTCTCTAAAACAGGAAAATTCTTCACTTCTTGGCCTGGTGGGACTGCTGATTCTATTTTAATCCCCAAATATTACACATGATAAATAAAAAGAAATTCATTTTTTTCTGGTAAAAGAAAATTTATTCCTATGTACATAACTTAACTTTTAGTAAAAAATATAAATTCAACCTGTTTTCATTACATGAATTTCAATTTGTTTTAACTGAAAGAATCCAAGAAGAAAAGGGAGCACAATTTGCTAGCACCTAGCAGTACTTCATCTCTGCGAATGAGAAAAAGCACACTCTTCAGGCAAATTATAAAAAGGTACCTATACTGGACATCGCAAGTAGATACAGGCAACCCTCTCCTGCCTGTGGGTTGTCAGGTTTTCAGTCTGGCCTCAAGAGCAGAAACAGAATTCAGCCCCCACTCCTTTCTTCTTATCTACACTGGCAAGGACCCACGCTGCACAGTTTATCCCTCTGTACGTAACAGTCTATTTCTTAGAACTCATCTTTTCTAGAAAGTCAGGAATGGGAGATGCAGGGCCGTGTAAATAAATAAGACCTTTTCTTTCTACCACAACACAATGACTATCACAAATGTAAAAGATAAATAACAACAACAATAATAATGTACCCTGTAGAGGAGGGACTGGTCAGATGGCTGCAGGATGAGTAAATTTCGTGGGGGAAGATATGAGTACTTGAAAATGAGAGCTTAGGGAAGGGAGGTAGCTGGAAGAGAGAGGTTGTTCTATGAACATTTAGGACCAAAGGTCGGAAGCGATACAGAGAGGAAGGTCAGATTCACTGGGAAGGAGTAGAGTTGGACCTAATAACGAAGAGGGCGTAAGCTAGATAGTGAGTGCCCCCAAAACATGGCTGGGTCCTTTCCAGTCTCATAATCTCAATGCTTAGCATGGAGCTGTGTTCTACATATTTACTTAATTGGCTGGCTGATTAATTAATAGATTTTTAGGCAAGGTCAGATGGATCTGGAGAGCCTAATGGCATAGCCAAAGCAGTAGCAGGTGATGTCATCCCTACTCTTCATGGATGACTCAGCCAGTTATTTCTTTATTCATACTACAGCAGTCATATCTGCCTGTAACTGTGGAACTTCTGGAACTCCCCAATTCAGATCCCAGATTTCATCTAGCGGTTGCCAAAACTGACTAATCACTGAAACACCCAGAGAACTTTCACTGGTGTAGCCTCTGGGTCCCCAGATGCTTTTGATCATCAGCCAGGTTGAGCAACCTTATTAAGTTAACTAACAACAGGGAAGAAGAGAAACAGAGCCCTGGAGCACTGGGGCGGCAGTTGGGGGGCTTCCCCAAAAGGGCAATGGGAGTTTGTTGACCTCAAGCCCTGAGAACATTTTCCCTCTTTATACCCTCCCTGCCTCTGCATCTCAGGTGCATATATCACCTAACCTTGACGCCACAGCAGCATCCGTCCTACTTCAGGTTGGCAACCTTCAGGACCACGGCATCATGTCAGCTGTCACTTTGGATTCACCCTAGGTCATCAAAGTAATTATCTGTGGAAAGGCAGCGGAATGCTCAGGACCCAGTCCCTCGTTTGGTTCTAGCTTCCAACCTCTCCTATTCAAAAATGCAGCTTCTGAGCCAAATCACTACATCCCCCCACCTCCCATCTTCTTCCCTACCCCCACCCTGTTCTTTGAAAATCCTCCTTCTTTCTACACTACAGTTGTTATAGGACATTTCCAGGTTCTGAGAGATTAGTTCTTTGTTGATTAATTTTTCAGAATTCAAAACACATTTCCCAGAAAAATAATGTCTGATTTTTAGACCCACCCATTAAGTTCTATTTAACATAAACTAATTTGTGACATATTATTCCTTCTAGCTGCTCCTCATTTAACTGATGAATAAACCAAAGCCCAGTGAAAGTGAATTGCCAGCAAAGTGAGTTGGCCAATCCAAGGTTCTCATGAAGGGTGGAGTGAAGACAGCGAATGGCTTGGCATTTGTGTGGCAGTTCCAAAGGAAGCTTTGGTGGACAGAAGCTCAGTCAGCGAACAGACTGGAGGGAGGGTTGTGTGGATGCAGTTCCAAAGGCATCAGGGGAAAAGGGTTGGGTGACCAACTGGCTTCAATCTCCAGAGTGCTGCTTGCACAGTGTGAGGACAACGCCTTTTCCTCCACCTCCAACTTCCCCCCATATGTATTAGTACAGATCATCATACTAGCTCACTTATACTTACACAGTAAAACAGAGGTTTTGTTGTGTCAAGCACTGAATACGTAAACTCACAACCCTATGAAGTAGTATTTCAAACTTACAGATGAGGAAAGTGAGGCATAGAAAACTTAAATAAATAACCCAAGATTGCAGCTGATGATTGATGGGGCCAGGATTCTTAGCCACTACACAGTAGTGTATCCTTTATGTGTAGCTGTTCTGTATTAATTCACAGGTAAACAGCTCTCCTTAAAGATCTGGAAAACAGCTGACAAAATGCACTGTCAGAGGCAAGATAACAAAAAGGAAAACTCTTTTCATTGTTTTAGTATAGGGCATTCTCTGAGGCATGAAAGCCTGAGATCTGCCACTAATTATGTGACTTGGAACAAACCGTTCTATTTCTATAGGTGCCAGTTTCTTCATCTATTAAAGGAAGGCAGTGGGTAAGATATTCATTTCCAGCTCTAAAATGCTGTGATTCTAATATACATATGAAAGTTAAACAGGCTCTAATGGTTATCTGAATGTAAATACTGCTTCTACTTTGTAGACATGAAACTCTCTAAGCTTCAATTTACTCATCTGTAAAATGAGGATAACAATACTTTCCTCTTAAGATTATTGAGAAGATTAAATGAGAAAACACATGTAAAGTGTGTTTTAACTTTAACTATGTGACTAGAAGGTAGTATGTGCTCAAGAAATGTTCCCTTTATTATTACCACCACCACCACCATCATCATCATTAACACCTCATATATATGTGCTACTTGTCAGGGTGCTCCAATTCTAAAGCTCTGAACACTGCAGATGCAATAAAGAGTTGGCAAACTCTCAGAGATGGAAAATTTGCAACCAAGATATTATAACTCCCTTCTTTTTACATTAACAAAATGTGTTTTGATTTGGACTGCTCTTTTTGAACTGACATTTTAAAGACTTTTGGTAAAGTGATCATTCAAAATCAAACCCCTTAAATTAGCTCTATGTGCACCTGTGTCATAGTTCATGGCAGAGAAGAGAATTCATTAGTATTTCTAGGAATGTCCCCAATATTAATTTTCAGCCTCAAGCCTCAAACAACAACATTTTAGCAGTGAATTAAAGGAAGGTAAGTCTTCTTTTCACTTTTCAAGAAATTCTACTATGCTATTCAGTGGAGCTGGAAATGAAGTCAGGAGACCCAAGTTCTAATCGTCTGATCCTCACTAACTACCCCTGTGACCTTGGGCAAGTCACTTCCCCTTTCCGTGTCCACTTAGCACCTGCAGAATGCTGCATCTAAACAGACAGTCTTTATGATCCTTCCAAATCCAAGATTTTGTGGTTGACTCTTCATCAGATGATTTTATTGTTCTTATGACAGACTATCCTCTCTTTTTGTTGTTCCTTCAGCTCAGGGTGCACCCAGGGCCTAGGTGATATAACAACCACAGTCCATCAACAAGGGGACTAAAACCTGTGACCTGGGGAGTCCATAAGATGGACAGAATTTCAACACTGGATATCACAAGCTTTACTCCCCACTAAAGACATAAAAAGACCCAAAGAATGTGGATCTAATTTGTGAAAATTGTCATGGAAACTCACATCAGGGTCATAATATCACTAGAAAGCAAGCATTTGAGAATTGCATTATCTGTCCTCTGGTTCTCCAGCGAGGGACCGGGTAATTGCTTCAGGAGAATGAGACCACCAGCAGCAGTCAATAAAGTCACAGCAAATGTCTCCCCTTCTTTACTGCCCACTGGCAGCACCTCCCCATGAGTAAAAAATGCCACAGGTGGGCCCTCTATGACCGGATATAACCCTCTTTGGAGGGAGAACGGGGTGTTTCCTATTCTTGCCTTGATTCATGCCTGGTATGTAGGTGTCCAGAAAGCTGGCAACTCTCTGGGTTTGCAGACACCTTTGCTGAGTCCTGGGGACAACTTGAACACCGGAAGTAAGGGATGCTGGGACATATCATCATGTGCGCCCAGGAAGAAGTGGTGTGGTGAACACAGAACAATGACCCTGCTACAGTGGTCTTTTAATTTAGGTGCATATTCAACATGGAATGAGCACCTACTATTGGCCAAGTATTTCTGTACATTACTTCCTTCGTTCTTAGACTGTGTTTTAATTCAACCTATACAAAAGTAACTGAATTTGGAATTTGGGGGGATAAGGAGAGTTGGAGGAGGGGTTCTCTCTCACAACTACTTTTATAAATTAATGTTTGTTTGTTTTATGGTTTTCAAATCTTAAGTATATAGAGAAGTTCTACTTTGTGATTAGTTGTACTTTTTGACAGGAAACATGAAAAGCTGCAAATATAAAGTGTCCTTCAAAAGAGCTTGCGATTTGTATGGGGAATCAAAAGTGCTCAGTAATATGGGGATGTCAGGCAGAGGGATGCTGGCTATGGCAGGGGTGAATATATATGGTCAGCCTGATAGCTTAAATTGAGATTCAGCTACTGTGAATCCAGTTTTTAATAGTTTGGTTTTTTTTGAATAAGTGATGCAAGCACATGATACAAATTCCTGTGGGGACAAAATGATATTCAATGGAAAACCTCTCTATCTCCCCTTTCTCCCAGCCTTCCAGTTCCTGTTCTCATTTAGTTTCTTGTATAGCCTTCTAGAGTATTATGTATTTGCATATGTCCTTTTAAATCTTTTCCTTCTTGGTTTACTCAACAGCAGATCTTAGAAGTCTTTCCATAGGAGTGTATGTAACTTTGTCTCATTCCTTTAACTTAGGGTGGGCACACAGCAGCCCACCGGTCAAACCCATTCTCCGCCTGTTTTTGTAAATAAAGTTTTTTTTGAATACAGACACATTCATTCATTTCTGCATTGTCTATGGCTGCTTTTACACTAAATAGCAGAATTGAGTAATTTCAACAGAGGATGTATGATCTGCAAAACTTTCAATATTTTCCCTATGGCCCATTACAGAAAAAGTTTGCCAACCCTTGCTTTAAATGACTGCCTAACATTATATATATGAAGTGTGGTCATTTATTTTAATAGTCCCTTATTAAGTCAGTTATTTCTAATCTATTACAAATACTGCTGTAATTGATATATTAATTCATTCATCATCCTCACATATGTGAGTATATCTGTATAAGTTAAGTACCCAGGAGTGGGATTACCGGACAAAAAATGTCATGAGCTTTTCATGGATGTATCTGTTAATCTGGTCCCACCAGCATTAATGATGTGAAGGAAGGTTCAAGGTCAGAAGATAAACTAATGGCAAGAATCAGTTGAGAAGTCTCTGCTGCTGAAAGATGAAATAAAGAACAGCATTTTAAAGGAAATTTAACTGGTTGTTTTTAGCTCTACCCTGAGAATGGGACCGTAGGAAGCTGACAGATGGAAAGTAAATATCTCTATTCAAATAAATCTACTGATGTATCAGGACTATGGAAACCAAAGCAAGAACATTCACTTCTGTTAAGGTCACTCTCTGTCCTAATTGCAAACTCCTCCTTACCTCCCTCCCTGTTCTCATTCCCCAAAAAGAGCTACATCAGAGCCTCTGAGGCAAACATGTGTGACTGCTGTTGCTGCTGCTCTGGGGGACAGCTGTGTAGATCACTGGGGTCAGAGGGAGTTTGACTTTGTGTAGACAGGTTTACTCGACTCTGACTTTGCCAGCCCGGACAGGTTTTGGCTATGGGGGCCTGGGTTCCCCAACCTTTAGAAGCCAGTTTGGGCTCATCCTTAGAAGGGGATGCTGAGATGAACAAACTTTGGGAAGAAAGTCACCCCTTGGAGACATGAAGGCGTTCACACCTTTTCTATAAAGAGCGAGAGGTGCAAGCAAGAATTGGGAGCAATTCAGATCTCTACTTTCACCCACTGACACCCTTCTATATGCCAGGCACTAAGCTAAGGGTGAGTGCACAGGAATGAAGAAGAGAAATTAGCTGCCTGTCTAAAGGCTCAAAGCCTAGTGGAGGGAAGCAGATAAACCTGCAGTTCTAAAACTGTGAACACCTCTTAAATTTTCAAGAAAAACACAGCAATACTTGATGTCTGTCAAACAGAGCATGAACAACTAACTCAAAGTAGTTCACAACTTCAACATTAGATTGAAACACTGCTTTTGAGAATGCCATATCTTTGCAAAGCTAAGTTTGGGGTGGTTGCTGTGCTAAAAAGCAAGTAACATGAAAAACTCAACATAGAACAGTGTTGTCCAGTGTGATTCTAAGTTTGAGAAGCTGTGACTACAAATAGGTATACTCATCCCACTAGTAAGTGATTGTGGCTATTTAAGAATGATATAAAACATGTTATTTTTTTCTTCCAGTTAATTTGTATTGTTTTTTCAAATGACTACTAAGTTATCAGGACAGAAATATTTATAAAGTTGTTTGGCCCTAACTACCTAATAAACAGAACCATTGGCCTGTGTGCTCTATAAATTACTGAAACACTAAGGGCCCTCTGAACAGAAAAAGAATGGGAACTTCTGAGATAGACATGAACCCTGCTTACCAGCACTATGACCTTGAGAAAGTTAACATTTTAAGCTCAGCCCCCAGTTCCTCAATTATAAAATAAGGATAGAAAAACTATCTTGGGGGCTATCATGAAGGTTAACTGAGATAATGCAAATAAAGACTTTAGCACAGGGCTCAGCACATAGTAGGTGATCAATAAATACTGGCAATATAAATTCCCAGAATCCTGGGCACCATAAAAGAAGTATATTTAGCCCTAAACACCCTACTTCTTCAGTTTTGAATTCATTTTTCAGCCTACAGCTTCTCAAATCGAGTGCTATTGCCATGGAGACTGTTGTAATGTCTGTAATAGCTGGTGTTGACCAAGTCATTCTGAAACCAGAAAATAAACAATTCCCTTGAGATTTGTCACAGTACTAGTCAAGTGGTTTCACTGTTATTCTTCTGTTAGGGCTTTCCTCCTTTTATTAGTTTACAGATTACTTATTCTGTTTGATAAAAAATAGGGTTTTAGTAAAGTTAGTGATACTTTAGGAAGAATTAAATTTAAGGCAAATTGCATCAAAATTATTCTCTGGTGTTTCTGAAATATTTCTGTTTCAGAAAGTTCTCTTGACCTGGTTTTACTGCGGTTCTATTGTGGTTTGTATTTTTTTAAAAATGAAGTTTGGATTTAAGATCTTCTTTCTCTTCAAAATATAAATTTATAGTAAGACTCATGACTCCTCATTTAAACAAACAAACAAACAAACAAAATAAACAAATAAAAACCTCTTTTATTTCGAATGCTACCCTAATTCCAAAATATCCATGAAGATGGCTATTTCCACCATTCAACAGCTTTCATGACCTTTTAGGAAAGCCGCTAACTTTTCTGCCAGTTCCAGCTGGGCTTTAAGAACTTATATATTAGGCCTGTTAATTTTAAGGAAGATAGATCAGATTAAATAAAGAAGAGGGAGAAACCCACACTCTAATTGTCTAGATCAGTGGTTCTCAAATTGCTGGAGAAGCGGGTGGGGCATATATATATCAGAGGACATTGGCAAGGCTTGGAGACGTTTTTGGTTGTTACAATCTGCGGGGTAGGAGCAGGGAGGTGGCGCTGCTACTGGCACATAGGGAGTAGAAGCCAGGGATGCTGCTAAACATCTTACAATGCACAGAACACACCCCACCCAAAAAATTATCTGACCCAAGATCTTAAGATTATGGTGGTTGAGAAACCCAGATTGGTCCCGATATTATCCCTTTTCTTCACTGAATCATGCTTTTCAATTCTTCTAATACTTCTGCTCCTGACTCAACAGGTTCTTTTGAATGATTAGTTCCTGAAATTAAGCTACCAGCAGCTGCAGAAAAATATCGAGTTTTACTTCAAATCAGAGGTCCTGAACATTTCTGCCCATTAGTATCTCCTGGGGGAACTTTCAAACTATCTCAATGCCGTACTCTACCCTTGGACCAATTAAACTTGAATCTCAGGGTTGGCACTTGATTAGAGCACATTCCAAGTGTCCCAAAGGATCCTTGTGTGCAGTCAGAATGGAGCACCATGAAATCTAAATAAATAGAAAGCTTTATTTTCTATACTAAACATACACAAAGAAAGGACTCAGTTGTGGGATGAAGCGATTAGTGGTGTTGATGTGGAAATGCTGTTTCCAACCCCCCCACCCCCCGCACCCCCGATGGGTTATGTTGACTATTAGAATCGAGCTATTTGAGATTTTTCACTTATGTAGCTCGATCACCTGCATGTAGCTGATTCATGCATAACAAAAATTTTATATATCTGTAAGTTCCCAAGTGTTTTCTTAATCTAAAAATTATATGGGAAAGAGAATCATGTAACCCCGCTCTGATGCCCCAATGCTTGGCTTTCACCTTTAGAGTCTAAAGAGGGCAGGAATGTTTCTTCTACGGATCTCATGCACCACTGGAACCTGATGCCTCTCAGCATTCTGAAAGGCCAAAGGAAGGTTTTCCAATTTACCCTTTCTCTGTCCCTTTCACCCCAACTCCCAATCCCCCGAGCAAATAGTGGTCAAGCAGATGGTTTTGGTGTGATGCCCCAGAGGCTAACAGATGTGAATTTTGATGGAATAACAAGAGGACAGATCTTTTCCATGGCTGCATTCAAACCAAACACACGGTCTGCCCTACAACAAACAAATAGTGCTGCATATGGCAGATTTTCAATCTTCCAAGATCTCAAAATCTTTTCAGAATAAGGAGAGAAGTAGAAGAAGTCAATAAAAAAGAACTAATTTCAACATCACAAGGAGAAATGAACATTTTTAGTAGACAATCTACTTCTCATTTCTAAGGGTTAGTTATTAACATGACAAGGCTGGGGGTTCAAGAGAATAAAGGCTCAGCACTCAACCCTGCAGTGTAGAAGCCATTCACTGCTACTTGTTGGCCCTGCCCAGTGCCCTCCTTGAAGGACCCCAGAGGTTTGAGAAAATGTGCCTCTTTACATCTTGATGGTCTGCGATAAACTGAAAGTGTTCTATCAAAATAAGGTCTGGGCTCATAGATGTATTCGCAGTATCCAACAGTTTTATTTTAGATTATTTTAAAATATGCTGTCATTTCATTCTAAACATTATTGTTTAACATTATTCCGATTATCTGAATAACTACCTTATATTTAAGATGCCGCTTGCTGTCAGTGCCTGAAGTCGTACTTGGGATTTTCAGAAAACCACAAGTAGTATTGAGGGTTCTATTATATGATGCCAATCTTACTTTTCTCCAAAATTCTGTATGTAATCAAGTGACTCATCAATAGACTTATTTAGTACACAGTGAAAAACATTAGTTTCTATCATTTCCACCTCAAGCTCTACGTGTCCTCTGAGATCTCACAGTCATCTTACTTGTACATTTGTTATAAAACTATATCCTATGTTGAAACTATCTGTTTCAATCATTATTTGTTTCTTCACTACTAGATATGAGTCTTTTTTATATGCCTGGCACCTAACAGATAGTAGGTGCTCTGCAATCGTTTATGGAACAAATGACTTAATAAATGAATAAATTAATAGAAAAAAAAACTACTTTAAGCCAATAAATAACTTGAAGGAAATTTTCCCCTGGGAAATTTAGACATAAGCAGTTAGAACTATTTATATCCTTAAGTCAAAGTTGCAGTACCAGCTAGGCACAAGAACAGAGCCACCCAAAAGCTGTTGCACATTTGCCCAGGTGGCTGTGACATAATCTACAGCCTGCTTTAGCAAGTATTGTGGAGGGTAGGTGCCTCAAGGTGTCCTGGAAAATCTTCTATGCCCTCCTATCCCTGGGAAAAACCTACTGTTTAATACTAGCAAAGGAAATGCTAACTGAAGTAAAAGCTTTTCTCACTCACCCTTATTGTTAAATGGGTATATCTTTCTCGTTCTGAACTGCTGCTTTCTTCTTGGGAGCCACTTGTCATTGTATAAACAGTTTATCCTAAAGGGGGCCGCAAACATTTTCTGTAAAATGTCAAATGGTAAACACTTTAGGCTGTGTGGGCCATGCAATCTCTGTCGAACTTTTAAACTTTGCCATTATAGTGCAAAACAACCACAGGCAATCCATAAAGGAATGAGCATGGCTGGATTGAAGTAAAATGTGGACACACATAAAAAATTGTCTATGATTTTCACATGTCACAAAATATTGTTCTTTTGATTTTTTCCCCCTCAACCATTTGAGAACATAAAAATCATTCTTAAATTTGTGGGCAAATTTAAGGTGGCAAGCCAGACTTGGCCCTGTAGTTTGACTACTCATGCCCTAAACCACTATCTTCTTCTCAATCTTGGCTGTTTCCTTTTGTGCCCATTCCTTTTACTCCAGTTAAACAATGATGTTCAAATATAAATATTCCTAGAAAGTAATGGACTCTTTCATCAGTCACTTACAGCTCAGTGTGACTGAGTAAGTATCAAGGCCTTTCCTCAGAGGCTAGGGAGAACATAAAGATGAAGGTGCTCAAAATAAAACAAGACGAAGCCAAGTTTAATCAAAAAGCCTTGCCTGCAACCTGCAAAACAGAGTGTACATCGATTGTGGCTCGGGTCAAGTTGATTTTTCATTGAAAAAGAATGAGCTTACTTCTCTCATCAGAGTAAGTGTTCTCATTTCTGATAAACCAAAAATGCTGAAGCTGTTGATGTTTTCTTGGACTGAACACTTCTATGTGTGAGACTTGCTGACCTCAAATTCAATGACTGCCTGTGAGGAGTTGATCTGGTCCTTGCTGTGAAGAAAAGAGGACTCACAACTGATATGATCTGATGTTGTGCCAGTCTGCACAGAATTAGAAGATGGATTATTGTGGATTTGTTTTCCTTTAGGAATTAGGGCTGGCACTGGCTTAGCTTCAGTGCAGCTGAGGTATTAACTGAAATGCATTTCTATCTTAACAGCCACATCCCATTTAGCCATGGTGACTTTGGGGTGACTTCCAAAGCAATCTCATCAGAATGAGTTGGCAGATTAAGGCTAACTTTTATGTCAGAACTGTAGGCAAGGAGTAATTAAATGCACATCAGTTCTTCTAATGCAAAGTATGAAACCAAACTATGTGATGTGGGCTAATGAATACTGGTTGAACTTTCCAATGGATGTCTTTTAGTCAACTAGCTCAGGAAGATTCAAAGCAATATAAAACGTTCAAGACAAGATAAAAATGTTCCACTGCTGTTTATTGATCATGTATTATGTTGCAGGGCTGTCTTGGCTCATTGTCAGGTCTAATTCGAGGTCTTTTCCTTGTCTTTGTACTTGTGAGGTAAATTCAGGAAGCTCCATGGGAGCAAATAAATGCATGTGCACTGAAGATAGCTTCTCTAGATGGCCCTCCCATTCACTGAGAAGTCACCTAACTCTGGGAGCCTCAGCTTCTTCATCTGCCAAGTGGGGATTAGAGTTCAGATCCTAGGATTGCTGTAAGGATTACATGAGATAACACATGTGAGGATGCCTCATAAACTCTACAAATATTGACTTTTATCTTATCTTCTTTCCTTGCCTAGAACCCTAACAGGTTTATGTCCTATTCGGCTGTCTGGAAACTAGGGAATGGACTGCTGAGTCAGCTACCCAGGAAAGAATTGCTTACTAATGGTCTTCTTGCCTCTTGCCCCCCAAAATAATCACTTATCAAAAGAATTTCTACACTGGAGCAAGATACTTTTGATTTACAAGAACATGAATTTCTTGAAGGGTCAGGATTAAAAATGTTTTTTTCTCATGCTATTCAATTTGTTTATAGCCCCTCATTTTTACCTGCTCTATCCCAGCCTAATCAATTCTGTACAGATCACCTGTCCTTCTATCCTTCAAACACATATAGAAAATTCTCAGCACATCACCATGCAAATAAGCACTACACATATGCAGAATCATGCTTACAAATAGACAGTTTGATGGTCATCCAAATTCTATGGTATAGAAGTGCCACTGAGGTTTCTCTATAAAATATTTCCCTACAAACTTGGGATGTAGACCTAAAATTTCACCATTATGGAGTTGTTTATTTAAACTATAGAACTGCCCGCTTTTAAAAACAAGTATTCTTTAGAAAGGTAATATTTTGCTACCACCAGGTATTCACAACTTCATGAAAATTTCTTTGTTATATATTTTTTAAAGCAGGCAGCCAGGGATTTCTTTGAAACTAGCAGAATAGGGGGTAGTGCACAAAGATTTGGGTAGAACATATCAAAGGAAGGGAAAAGAATACAAGAGGGACTCCCCCCATCCACGTCTCCCTTCAAGTTTTATCTTGGATTATCCCTATATGTCCACATACTTTTTAAACAAATGCTGATTGAATACCTTGGATAAATAAAGATTCTTGATTGTAAACTACAATCAAAAAGATGTACCCTGCTGAGAATTGCATACTTGCCCCACAGTCAGCTCATTTTAGACAAGTGAGCAACCTTTGATTTTCAGCAGTCTATCTTCTAGCTTCTCATCTGGACAGGAACTAAAAATGTGAAGCAGATGTGTCTGATCAGCTCTCAAGGAGTAGTGGATGGGGGAGAGTCTAGGACCTCACAGTCCAACTATTTCTTCTTACAATTCATGCATTACTTTCAAGTGTTAATTAAACTCCTATTGCTGACTGGACCCTGCACTAGATTCTATGGGGTATCAGAAATAATACAAGACACAAGCATCACCTTAAGGGAAATTACAGTTGAATGGAGGAGACAAGGCATAAAGTCAAGCCAACAAGTGTCTACTAACTGTGTTGTGTTCCCAGCACCCAATGACAAAGCTCCGTATGTCATTGCCAGCTAAGTGCTAAAGCTGAGTAGATTAAAGACAGCAAAGTACTAGGCAAGATTAATCAGAGAAGGCTTCTTGGAGAAACTGATTCTTAAGCTGAGCTTTGAACAAAATGCAAGGTGTATATTCCTCCATAGAAGAAAAAAAATGGGGGCCCCTCAAGAGCAAAAGCACTGAGGCAGAGACGAATAGGTGGTGGTCAAGAACTGGTTCCATGATAATGAGGTGGCTCAAAAATAGAGTAGTGAGAGAAGAGGGTGGAGAGTGCGGTGGGCCTCTAACCATGAAGAGTAGCAGGCTAAAGCATTTCTAATGCAATGCCACAGAGAGTTCCTATGTGGGGGAATCACATGTCAAAATGATATCAAAGGAGGTTAACCAAGGAATTGATTTGCAGTATTGCCCAGGACAGGAAGAACCCAAATCTAATCACTTAGGGAATGTGTAGTTGGATGTGAGTGGCCAAGAGCCTGGAATAATGGGTGTGGAATGAAGAAGGTAGGAAAATCAAATCTGAAAATCACACTGAAGGAACAATGAGTATTCTTGATAGTATCAGGATTTGGAGGTAGAATTTAAAAGATCTCAGGCCTCCAGGGGTTTTCGAGAATGCTAGTATCTCTGGCAATAATGGAGAAGAATAAAGAAACACTAATCTGGTTGGGGAGGGAAGACTGGGCAGGTCAGATTTTGAAAGGGCCTCCATGGAAATAATAAACAGCTTTTCTGTATGACCTGGACATGTCATCTCTGAAGATCATCTGTGGTCCTATTTTAACTATGGAGAAAAATACGGAATTTTATGGGGGAAAAAATACATAATTTTCATGCTTATGCATTCAAGATAAAATCTTAAAATATTTAGACAACATGCCTCAACTGTACACTACCTCATCATTTCATGTTAATCCTTGCATTGACCCCAGACCCCGAGTCCTTTATCCCACACCATACTACGAAATACCTCTCTAATAAAGTGACAATGTGCTTGTCTTTACTAAGTTCTCTCATTAGCTTTCTTTTTTGACCAAATAAATCAAATTACTTTAGTTTTCCTCATTATTTCTGCAACATTATCCTTTGATAATACCATTTACTGTCCTCTGAATCTTAATATCAAGAACTCAGAACTAATTGGGCTAGGTTGTTGGTGAATAATCATTCCATCCAACTTATTATAGTCTTAGAAAACTCAAATTTCAAAATAAACAGCAGATAATATAGGAATTTTCTTTTGTTCTTTTTCTGTGTGGGTCTATATAGAGGTTAAATTTTACTGATATACTTTAGATCATGTGAGCATTAAAATAAGCTTAAAGAAAGAAAAAGAAACTTAATAACAGGCTAGCAGCAGTGAGTTAGTTGTTTTAGATATATTATTTCATTTAATCTCTACAACTCAATGAGGTGGATACTATTAACTACCTCATAATTTATAGATGAGGAAACCAAGGCTTATAGGAATTAAATCACATGTATAATGTAATGAAGCTCAAAAGGGTTAGAGCTGGTATTTGAACCAGAACAGTCTGGTTTCCAAACTCATGCTTTTTCATTATGTGATACCACCTTCAAATTAGCAAATAAAAGATAGTCTGCATAACATAGTGCTACATTGTCACATGGAGCTGGATTCTAGGGCTGGGCTAGGTGACTTTGGGGGATTTTTTTGTGATAGGAGAATAATTTTAATTTTTATTTCTCACTGTCAAGGGTTACAGACGAGTCTAAGATACTCCCTATTGTTCTCTTTTTTTTACTCTTTTCTTCTCTTTCTACTCCCTTCCTCAACCTAACATAAATATGCTCACCTGCAATTAGTTTATCCTCTAAATTAAAAAAAGGAGAAAAGAAGGTCAGAGATGACTTTTTTAGTCACATGCACTTGGCATCTAAGATTCGTATTTTGAGGGATCATCCTGAAAGGAAATGAAAGGTCCCCATAAGCCTGGGAACCTGAGCTCTCAACCTAGTCCAGAGGAGGTACCTGACCTGGCCTAAAACAGGTTGTATGTGTTGGGGTGGGGGAGTAGCCCCTCACATTCAGAAGTAGGTTTGGTACTCACTGGTAAACCATGCTGATCTCCCATTAGTTAGAAACAATTTCAAAGAATACCAACTTCAGACAAGGTTATTCTGATACCTGAGGCCCCATTATAATTTTGTCTAAGCACATGCAGAAACAAGGTCACTGTGCCAGCCACAAAATACAAACACTCCTCTTTCAGCCCAAATAAGTGGCTGTTACTTCTTTACCTATTTTAACTTTACATTTATTCTAGTCTCCTGCCCTTAAAGATAAGATGTATTGAGATACCCAAGTATAGAATCATCCCCACTGACAGCATCCAAAGTAGAGCAAACCTCTGCTTGCTTAGACCCTGCCTCGAATTACCTAACCAAAGCCCAAATATTATAATAGGTTCTTTCTAATATCTTTTTACTGAGATTCCCTCAGATTTTCAGGGTGTGTGTTGTTTTTGGCTTTAATGAATATAAGCCTAACTTGTTCAACTACAAATGTGTTCCTGGTGTTCTTTGGCTGTAGTTTACTAATAACCTACTAGTCTAGAGAATGAGCACCCAACCTGCTGGTCATCAGCGTGCTTTGCCATGAATTTAGAGGTAGCCAAAGTCCATCACCCAGTGGACTTAAAATCAATCACATTCACACCTATCAATCCCACGCAGATGCTTATTTCCACAGCTGGCCTTTCTCTAGTCTTAATTCCTCTAAGCCAACTATGTACATTAGGCAGACCAGTTCTCTTAAAACCCCTTATCCATCAGGATTTGCAGTAGCTGATGACACTGACAGAGTTATCTTTTAGTCATGATGAAGAGGACCAGAACCAAAAGTTCCACATTGTTGACTTACTACCCACCAATGTTGTCACTTTAGTCCCATTGACTCTCCAAACTGTGACTGGTTTGGGGCTTTTTTTTTTTTTGTCTTCCACAGCTGATCAGTTTGGTTTCTTAGGGTCTTGGGGTAACATAAGGAAGGAATAAACTGGTTAAAAGTCCAAATCTTAAGTTTTACTGATTCCTGCTGATATGGGAGCAAAGCATGAAAGTCTCCCTTCTTGCTCAAAGGGGAGTTTTTTGACTAAGATTTATACTATATGTCCCCATAGCCCTTCACTGAAGAAATTTCCAAATTTCTTCCCAGTTTCCACTCTTTTCCATCACCTGACTGCCTATTTACTAAGCAAAGCAGCAGGGGAAATAGCAAAGGAGAATGAAAGAATCAGCCTATCAGTATAATCTTTGCTGCCAATTAGAAGATGTTTGTCTTCACAGTCCTCCTTAGGAATCCTCAGCATCTATGACATTATTTCATGAATTCCTCAGCTTAATTCACCTTCTGGCACCAAGCTTATCTCTTCCATCCCGCCCAATGCCCAGCTTCAACAGATCAGATGAATACAGACTTTACATCAATGCTAAATATTAACTAGGCAGAAGCCAAAAGCAAACCATTCTAAGAAAAAGAAAACAAAGATGGAGCAGTTTGCTTTGTAGATTAAATAAGGAAATGCAAAAGATGATATAGGGATTAAACATGCTCAACGCTGGAAAACGAAAGGAAAGAAACATTAACCTGAAGCTTTAGCTCCAATTTTGTCAATTTAATTAAGGAGCCCAGTTATATATTAAATGCATTTAACACAAACAAATGCCCACTGTTTGTTACAGATCGGCAATCTGACTCCAAATTCCTAGAAACTCAAGAAGTCTCCCTTTGTCTAGGATAGAAGAAACTCAAGTGGCTGGTTCCTTGACTCCTTTCTTGTGAGTCTTTTCTCTTAATCTCTGCACTCCTTGGGCCTCAGGTATAGAAACAGAGCTTTCTCCTTGAGAACTGGCCACCAAGGATTTCTTTCTCTTGGACCTCACCCTGATTCTGCTAGAATTCCAGGATGGAGGGCAGCTCTCCCCCGTAATGGGCACAGTTAAACTTCTGTACTGGTTTTCATTAATTTGAGTACTTGTCATATGCCAGACACTATTGAGAGCTTTATGTGCCTGAATTCATTTAACTCTCACATACAATCTATGATCTAAGTACTATTATAATTCACAGTTTACACGTTAATAAACTGAAACACAAAATTAAGTAAGTTGTGAAAATTTAGAAAACTAGTAAGTGGAAAAAATGGGATTTAAACCTTGGAGCCTGACTTCAGAAGCCATACTCAGCCACTACTCAGAAAAGAACAAAGAAAGAAGGGAGTGACCTAAAAATGATTTGCCTGTTAGCTTCATAGCTCACTGTGGTGTGGGAGAGGACGCGATGGTGTCCACACTCTGGAGTAAAGCTCCTAGTTCTCAGGGTTGGCAGTGTCTTCACACGGGGAATGAATGCTCCTAGGCATATGCAAAGGCTTTCCAAGGGTTATGTGGGTGCAGTCAGTTATAAGGGCATGGATTTTCATGTCCTCACCTTTCATGTGTACTTTCCTAAAGTAGATCTTCTTGAGAACTTACCAGTGATAGGCAAGCTCTCCTTCCCAACTCATTCCACAATAGCCTTTCTTCCAATTTACAACTGACCCTTCCCAGATGTTGATAAGATGCATTGTTTCAGGTTGTCAACTTCTAAGACCCCAAACACAGAGACATTTTGAAATTCTAGAGCTGAGAAAGTGAATAATTCTAATTAATGAATAACATATTTTTAGAAAATCAAATGTTTCCAATCCTTTGCTTTCAACAAAACTGAAATGCTACCTAACAGAACTAATGGATCATTAAAAACAGTGTTGATGCTAGAGCACTATGTGACTTTAGGCATACAATTAAGTAGTTCAAGAATGGAGTGACATGGTTGTAACAAAACTCATTTGATATGTATGTGAACAAGATTATTTAATGCTTACATATATTAAAATAGAAATAGAATATAGTTTTACATTCATTTTTAATATTTATCCACAGATATATAATACTGTTCATCCACATGTATATGACTAATAGGGGAGAAACTCCATTAGAGATACACTTTCAAATTTTTTACTTTTTATCTTTGTAATCATCAATTTTGTAATATAAAATTGTTTTGATGTATTACATACCAATAGTCATTATAATAATATCTCAGCCCAGAAGATTGTTTTTTAACACTTATACCAGAGGCTCCTAAACTTTCTTGTTTCACAGCATCCTTAGCGAATCAGTTATATTTCCACTGTGTCTCCAGACCAAAAGAAATATTTATTGGTTCTATTTATTAACTGATTTAAATCCAAACAACATAATTGGTATTTACATTGTAACAACATAGCAGCCATTTGAAAAAATAAATCACATAAAGTGAAAGAAAAAATAACCTTTTAATTTCATTCTTAAATAGCCACAATGATTTATTAAGGAGATATGTGTGCTAGTTGTACGCTACACGACTTCTCAAACCTGGAAATTAGATTGGGTGCCACCACTCTCATTTTCTGTCCCACCCTGACTTTTAGGCCAACTTGCTTTTTAACCACTGCATCTGCCAAAAAGTAGTTTTGCAAAGATATAACGTCATTCAAAGGAATGTAGTTCAATCTAGTGTTGAAGCTGTGAACTTACCTTCAAACTAGTAGTTCATATTGTGTTTTCCTTGAAAATTTAAAATGTCCTGCAGTACCCCTGTGAACTTACTGAAGAGCCCCTGGCACACCTTACTAAATATTTTGAAAGTCACAGATTTAGAGCCTTCGGTTCACAGGAATTGGTTTTAAATTTTTAAATTTACATATTTCTTTTGTTGCAGAGGAAATGGTTATGTTAACTAATAAGATTTACAATCAGAAACTGTACTACATTGGAATAATATTCCATGAAGGAAGTAGCATGGAAATATATTTATTTCTATATCTTTTAAAAGAGTGATGTTAGATATCAATTTCACATGATGTTTAAATATCTTTGGATATATTTATAAGAATGATGACTGTTTTATTTTTAAATGTATTTATTTCTAAATGTTGGTAACAATTATATTATTTGTCACTAGTTAAACTTATAATGCAACATTTACGTGTCAACTTAAATATGTGTGAAGGAGTCATAGTTTTTCAAAATTCTTTAAGAGCCTGGACTTTTCAACATTGTCACCATTGGCATTTGGGGCTGGATAAGTCTTTCCTGAAAGGCTGCTCTATGTATGATAGGATATTTATTAGCAGCATCTCTGACCTCTTCCCAATAATGCTCATAGAATTTTCTTCCAAGTATGACAACCAAGTGTTTCCAGATATTGCCAAATGTCCCTTGGGTGTAAAATTATCCACAGTTGAGAAACATTTTTTTAAGGGGTATTTGAGCAAAAAAGGTATAAAGATGACAAACTAGACATATGAGAAGCAATAAAGCATAATCCTTAGGAACTTAGATTTTAGAGCTTCAGGTCTTACTCTTACTGAGCAAGATAGCTAATTTTTCAAGGCCAGTTTCTTCATCTATAAATGGGAATGAATTTTATTAGCACCCTAGAGAACTGTTATGAGCCTTAGATGAGACTATACATGTGAGATCTTTAGCAGAGCCTGACACATGATAATCTGTTAATAAATCTCATGCATTATTAAATAGTTATTCCTAACATTTCTTCAATGTGTACTTCCCTACAGAGGCTCCTTGTGTCATCTGCCTGAACATCTCTGTCTGATATTCAGACCTTTTATAATCTATCTTCTTACTATCTAGCTAACCTCATGCTCTCATATGGAAAGCATTGCACACCAGATTCACAATTATGCAATCTCATTTTTCTTTTTTTTTTTTTTAACTTTTATTAGCATTTATTTGATGCTGAAATTACTCCTGGGCAGTAAGTTTTTGTTTCTTCATTTTCTTCTGCGATATCTTTTTCTTCTGTGCAACTGCCTCACCTGGTTTAGGAACAATCTGCTCTTTTTCAGTGAGGATCATCTCAGGGTGGTAGGGAGAGCTCATGGAGGGTTAACCCATCCACAAGCTCCATCAGTTCTGCACTGCATCTTGGGAGCTTTGTTCACCTGGATGTTCTCAACAACCAGAGAATTGACAACTAAACTCTTAAGTGCAGTATCACTCTCTGCATTTTTAAGCATGAGCAGCAAAAATTCAGCACTCTTTTTGGGCCACCAACCCTGTGTCCAGCCCCACTGTTCAGCCTGGACACACCTACTAACTCCATCATTGTAATGATGAAAGGGCACATTTAGGTGGCTTTTTGGATATGCATACCTTTGACAGCCTGGGCAGTTTCACAAATGTTCTTAAAATGAACATGAAGATTTGAATCTCTTGATTTGCATGATTTCTGTGGGTTTTTCTGGGTCAAGTAAATAGCAAACTATTTTCAGAGGTCACCTCAGACCTCTCACAAGAAGAACACAGTTTAATTTCTGATCTGAGACTAGTTCTGTGCTCTGTCACCAAAGACTTGTGTGAGCCCCTCTGATGCGCATGCGTGTGTGTGTGTGTGTGTGTGTGTGTGTGTGTGTGTGTGTGTGTGTGTGTGTTGGAGGCTGTGTAGTGAAACTTGTAATCTCAAATTGTTTCTTTAAACTTCAGAGGAAGGTGGAGAAGGGGAAACAAAAAAAGGAAGAAAAATGGATAATTCTGTAGACCTTGGTATGAAATTCTTTTCTAGGGAGGTGGCATGCTCACTGTTCTGTGCCAGGCCATCAGCCCCCTGCTTTTACTCATGCTGCTCCTGCTCCTCTCTGCTTTCTCTGATTCTCCATGGGCCCAGCTTAGGTTCCACTTCTCTTAAACCTGCTCTCTCACACAGCTGTCTCACTTCTCTAAACTTCTTTAGCACTTAATTACATACTGTCAGGTGACACTGGTCTCCACTGTTTCTTATATCCATCACATGGCTCCACTGGGATGATGACTTCTTTAGGATAGAGAGCATCTCATATCCTTTGTTAGTATATGTGTGACACACAAACTACATCACCTAGCACTGAATACGAATGAATCTGTTAATTGTCTGGACCGTCATATTTTGGTGTGTGCTACACATTAAGTATTGTGTCCTAGAAAAGTTTCCCTAGAAATTATCATGGGGTTTGAAAACAAATAGCCACTTAAACTTATACAAGCATAATCAGACAGGCTATGTCATGGAAATTCCCTAGATGTTTCACATCTAATGTGCCTCTCAGCAACTGAACAGTGATGGGAAGTTCAAGGAACATTAGACACTCAAGCTACTCTTGTTCATATAGTTTAATAGGCTCTAAGATTTCTCTCTTAAGTAATTCCCTTAACTGTGGTTCATTAGCAGCCTTTAACTGCCCCCTTCTGGCCTTAATTAATTACCTTGCCTTAGAGTTAAAGGGGGAGAATGGTTGTCAAGGGCATTATTTGTTCAATTACCCCAAAGCCATAGATAATGTGTGGTAATGAATTGGAAGATGGAACACTCAGCCCTTCTCCAATCCCACAACTATAAAACCTTGTTCTGACTTTTCAAGTATGTAATGTCAGCCCTTAGAAAGAGCTTGCATTCAGGGTGCCCCTAAACAGAAAAAGAAGATGTAATATCTTCATTTTTCTTCCAGCAGAAACACTGAAATTCCACATTAATAATAAGGCTCAGCTTTTTTAGACAGTTCAAGGACCAATCACCAAGGCTTCTTGCTTTTGTTTCATTGTCTACTCTTTTTCACCGTCTGTTGTTTGTCCGTTTCATGGCTACTACATAGGGGACTTCATCCATAGGCTAGTTATATCTTCTATGATATAATTCGACCTCCACTTGGAGAGGCTTCTGTTATCAACTACACTTTTGTTTGCTTTTAAAATCATGTTCTATTAGATGTGGGTTTGTAACTATAAAAAAAAATGCTTTCTTCTTTTTAAAAATTTTATTAAATTTATTGGGGGCAACATTGGCAACAAGAATATATGTTTCAAGTGTACAATTCTATAATAAATCATTCATTTGTATATATTGCATTGTGTGTTCACCGCCAAAGTCACTTTCTTTAAGGAAGTAAAGTAATCTTTATTAGAAAAGAGGTAAATCTGATCTCATTTGAGATAGTTACTAAGGAGATACTTAGTATCCTGTTGAAAATAACAAAGCCTCAGTGGGTAAAGACATAAGGTGAAGAGAAGTAAATCATAAGCCAAGTACCTTGTCTCTAAAAGGAAAAAGAAATCATGGCATTTCTTATTGATTTGCATATTTATGTGTCAAAGATCTTTCTCTTTTTACTTGAACCAAGGAAATGGTTCAAAATAAACACTTATCAGAACACTAATAAATAAACACTAATCAGAAAACAAGTATTTTGATTAAATCAGAATTTGTCAATAGTTTGTGCTTCCTTTTACCCACCTATAACAGATGTTGAACTGACATTGGTTTCAGGTCCTAAAACTATTACAATTTTAGGGCAGGAGTAGGGGGATAAGGGGCATGGAGAAGTGGGAGAATGGTGCTGGGTTAAACAGTGGTTGCAAACCACTTTGGAATTCTCACCATTTGAAATGTTCAATTTGCATACAATTTCTTAATAAAATTATAAGGAAATTACTGTTTAAAATTGTATAATATATATAACACTCATATGCATGAGTGTGTGTTTGAGTGTGGTTGATGTGTAAGTATGTGTGTGGTGGTCATGGTGTGTGTGTGTGTGTGTGTGTGTGTGAAGGCTTCACTCAGAAAGTAGCTCCTGAGCTGAGTCCTGAGGCAGGAGAATTAGTCCCAGGTGGATAAGAAGGGTAAGTCTTCAAGCAGAATAAATACTTCAGTAGCAGAGAGGCGTTGAGGAAACAAAAGCTAGATCTTGCTAAAGCAGAGGGTAAGCTGGGAAATGAGGCTGAATGAGTGGATGTAGGCTAGGGCACAAATGTGTTGTCTGTCACTCTTTGGCAAAATATATGAGAGCTGAGAAAAAGGCAACTAGTTTGATCAGCAATCAGACAACTGTTAAACTCTCAGTGTGGAACTTGCCCTTCTGTGCTAAGGCTTAGGAAACTGCCCCTGGACCTGTCTGCTCCCTGTCCATCTCTTTGGGTTCCTTGATCCTCAGATGCTAATGCTAGCCAATTTGTTTGGACTGACTGGTTACAAACGTTGATCTGTTTTCTTGATCTGTTTCATCCTAGTTGGAGACACTTTAGGCTCTGATTTCAATTTGCTGACTCTGAATCTGCTCCTTTTCAGCTGAAAGGCACATCTGGATCTCTCCTTAAAATGGAGATTTCCAGATCATTCTTTTTCTGCAACTCATTTCTATATCATCCATATCCACCTCTCCAACTAAGTGTTTATTTTGAATGTTCTTTTCAGCCCTTGGCACAAACTTCAAATGCCTCTGCTTACCTATTTGAAAAGGTTTTTCTTTGTTTCACTTTGTCATAAAAGACAATTGAATGAAAAAACTATGTGTCTTTCTTTCCCCACTGTGGTGTAGTAAGAAATATATTGAATCTCTTTCCCTGAGTCCTGGCACAAAGCTCCCTTGGAATTTCCTGAATAAAGGAGTATCTTTTGTCATTTGCAAGGAGACCTTTTTGAGCGCAACTGAGTTTATTCTAATGAAATGACCTAGTGTGAGGCCTCTAGGTTGCCTCAGGATGGAGGCTGGTCACTGGAAAGATCAAGTGATTGGAAGGCTGGAACTTTTAACCATACGCATGAACTTTAACCATACCCACGAGAGAGCAGGGAAGGGGATGCTGTATGGCTAAAGAATAAACTATAGAAAAACTCTTGAACAAGTTGGTGAACTTACACGTTGACAAAAACACTCATGCGCTGCTAGGGTAAGTGGGACACCCCAGTTACCTGGAGATGGAAGCTCCCTATGCTAGGGGTCCTTTCAGACCTCATCCTATGTACCTCTTCATCTGGTTCATCTGTATCTTTTACGATATTCTTTATAGTAAACTGGTAAAACTAAGTAAATATTTCTCTGAGTTCTGTGAGATTCTTGAGCAAATTAATTGAACCTGAGGAATGATCATGAGCACTTCCAATGTATAGCCAGTCAGAAGTGCAGGTAACAACTTGGCCTTGCAAATGGCAGCTGAAGTGAGGACAGTCTTGTGGGACTTAGCTTTAACCTGTGGAATCTCCAGGTAGTCTCAGAATTGAGTTAAATTGTAGGTCACTCAGTCTGCTGAGAATAGGAGAATTTGCTTGGTGGTGTAGAAAAACATCCAGCCCAACAAGCTGTGGACGAAAAAAAGTTTTCATGGAAAGTAAACTCACAAGGTGACTGATCATAAATTCCTAACTCAGCAAGTCATGATGGCTAGTCATGCCCCAGGCATGTAACTTATTTAGTAAAAGGTTTATCTTTGCCTTAAGCAAGCCCTATCCATTGTTTCTGTGCATTAAGGCTATTTTTCAGACCCCTCCTTTTAAAGCCTGACCAGCCTTAAGTGAGAAAGTAATCTTATTTATCCTATAATCTGATCCCCAGATTCCTTTCTCCTACCTTCAAGTGATTTTTAAGCTCAAATGCATAAAAGAAACTGCAAATTGTTATTCTCCAAAGCATTTATCTCAGTCTGTTGGGTTCTTGCTTCTAGCTATATCCTCTATTAGGCTCAAATAATTTTTATAAAAATTTTCTACAGATTTGGACATTCTTAAATTGACAAAGCAATCACATTTGGCCACCGAAGCCAAAGGATCTCATCATCAGTGTTCCCCATGCTTTATTAGTTTCGATTTGGCATCCTTATTAGTTCCTCTAATTCTAATGATTTCATCCCTAGATTTAATTATCTGCAGCCCATAACTGCTACAATGAAAGCAAAATAATACTTTTTGCATGTATTTTCAAATTTCTGATCCCTAGAGATCAGTTTTTCATGTCAGAAGAAATCATGTTGAAACCCTCTCTCAGAAAGGAAATGTCACTGGGAGCTTCCCTGCTGCCACCCCCCGAGGATAATGAGTGCTGCTGACACACTAACTAGTATCAAGGCACCATAAACCTAGAACACATTCATGGGGCTCCCTAATTCTGGGCCATAATGAAAACAGACTTTCTGGCTTCAGTAGGCCCTTGACATCCCAGAAACTTGGCTGTAGTATTGCGATGTGATTTGTTTCCCAGTTCATATTTTATTATAGCTCAGCACCTGGCTCAGTTTTGATGGTATCACCATTATCACTGGCAGCCAGCATAGCACCACGCCACCTCATACAGATATTCTCAATAAATCCATGTATTTACAGTTTGCAAAATGATCAGATCTTGTCTTAGTCTGTTCAGGCCACTTTAGCAAAAATACCGTAGACTGATGGTTTGAACAACAAACATGTATTTCTCAGCTTGAAGGCTGGGAAGTCCAAGATCAAGGTGCCAGCAGATTCAGAATCTGATGAGTCTGCTTCCTGATTCACAAATGACTGCCTTCACATGATAGAGAGTTAGATTGAAAAGAAGCAGTATTTGTGGGCGTCAGGCCCAGCTGAATCCAAGTTCTGGCTGGTTCAAGGTCTGACTGGTCCAAAGTCTGGCTGGTCTAAGGTCTGGCTGTGAACCAGGCCCATGGCTAGGAATAGGACCCCAGATTTAGAATGTTATGTAAACATGCTTCAGCTTATTATCTTGCCACTATTGTACTCTGCTATGTGTGGAGCCATGCAGTCCCCTAGAGAGCAAAATGGGAAGACAAAATAGCTAAGGTGCACTCCCCACAATAAAGTTGGCACCTGCCGTTTCATTCTCATGTCAACCCTTGTACATTCTTTCAACTAGGCATCTCACCACCCAAACCTTCCCTTCTTGATCAGCTTAGCACTGACAGTATTATAAACTGAATTGGGCCTCTCCAAAATTTATGTGTGATACCCTAACTCTTAGTACCTCAGAAAGTGACTGTATTTGGAGATAGGGCCTTTAAAGAGGTAAATTAAGATGAGTCCTTTAGGGTGAACCCTAATCCAATCTGACTGGTGTCCTTGTAAGAAAAAGAGAGTAGGACATGCAGAAAGACACTAGGGAAATATGTGCACAGAGGAATGACCATGTGAGAACACAGAGAAGAGGCCGTTTGTTATCTACAAACCAAAGAGAGAGGCCTTAGAAGAAACTAATGCTGCTGGCACCTTAACCTTGGACTTAAAGCTTCCAAAACTGAAAAATATATATCTGTTGTTTGAGCTACTCAGTCTGTGGCACTTTGTTTTGGCAGTACAGACAATGTACTGAGAATGACAATTGTTAATAAGGATTTGAACTAACAAAATAAGGATTTGAACTAACAAAATAAGTGACTTTTTTTATATAGGCTACAGTGTGAAGCACAAACAGAATAGACCGATAATCTTACAGTTTCACCCTTGCTTCCAGGGTATTTGGAGGGAAAAGAGTGTCCCCCACAAATCCTTTGAGAAACTGGATCTGGTTTACTGCCTTTACCCAGGTGCCTCATGGTGAACTATGGACCACACATACCAGTTTTTACCTGCTACAGATCAATTACTGTCTATTAATTCTTTTGAGTGGCTGCTTTGATTTTGAAATGTGTTCAGACCTATGTGATAAGTTATATGGTCATCTTTACAGGTAAGTTTGGGTCACATGCCTCTCTACAGAAAATTACTTTCAGCTGTGATCAGGAACCCAAACAAGTTTCCCAGGATGATTTGCTGAAGAAGCAAAGGAGCCAAGTGTCAGTGGCTCTGTAGCTAGCTTATACCTAAAACACACAAGCAAGCAAATAAAACACAAGATATAGTACATCATTATAGGCCTTCATACCACACGCAAACACACACACCATCAACCTAGAAACCCTCCAGCACCCCCAAAGTATGTGGTGTTGAGTCCACACCTGACCTCTCTTCATACTCCCTCAAGGGGTTTCTAAACGATTTTAGCTTTTGTGATTTCTCCCATTAAGCCTACTTTTTCAAGGAATTCACTTTTACTTGGTTCCATCTGCATAAATACATGTGCGGCTAGAAAGAAGATCCCACAGTGTAATGAATGGACCAATGGACCTGCTTCCCATTTTCTGCCTCTGCACGGAGAGGAGAAAGCTATTTCCCTTCTCCCAAGTAAATTTGCTTATAAGCAGAACTGGATGCAATTACAAATTTAAAAGAGCAGCTATAATGAGAGTAGATCCTAAATTTTCTTACCACCACCAAAAAAAATTATAATTATGTGAGGTAATGAATGTATTAACCTTAGTGTGGTAATCATTTTGCAATATATACATGTATCAAATCATCATGTTGTACACTCTAAATTTATACAATGTTAGATGTCAGTTATAGCTCAATACATATGGAATAATAAAAGCAGCCCTAATGAGGAAAATAGACAGCAAGCAACAGTAGCTCAAGGAAAAATAAAATCTTTATATGAAATAACAGGAATCTAGGGAAGTAGCTTCCTAGATACTATTTTTATTTTCAGCATTTCAGGTTAACACAGATTGAGTTAATGATGTTTTCCCATAGCTCCCAGGCAACTCAGAAATGGCAGGGCTCAGACTAGCAGAGAGGCACTTCCTGCAGATTTGAAAGGGGTGAGGAGCCAGGCCTGAGGGTTGGCTCAGCCTCAGCTATAGCCATGTAGGGAACTAGTATTATAACAGGGATTCTCTATTGCACCCTAGGCACATGGCAATTTTCACAGGTCCTCTGTTTGTCAGTTTCAAAGGTTTGAATCAACTTCTCAATTTCAGTGGCTAACAGGCATTTTTTTTTTTTTTTATTGAAGTAACCTCAGAGGTTCAATGATGGAAAATGAGCTACATTAGAGTAGGGCATCATTTAAGAATCCTGAAATGCATTTCTCCCGTGGTGTTTATGTTTTCCATGGGAGAGATGAAAATGTGTAGGTTCAGGAAAAGGAAATTTCTGAAACTCTCATGGGAAAGTTTGAGATGTTTCCTGCAATTTAACGTTGTACTATTAAAGATCAAAGAATCAGCTCAAACTGAGGTCTACTTTTTGGTTGACTGGTGATTGCTGTTTGGAGACTTTATGTCAACCTTTTTTAAGTCAATGAAGATCGGTAGAGACATTTTGAAGTTCCAGCTCTACTTTCTTCTTTAGAAACATTTTCTCAGCATATGCCTTTTATAGAACTATTTAATTATTTTCTCTATATTATTTAATTATTCAAAAACCTGACTTATGAATGCTTCATGAGCTTCAGCAAATGGTGTATGTCTGTGCATTTATGTGTGTGTTTTTATGTGTGCCCTTTGGACAACTTTCTGTAAGTTTTCTAAATGTCTGCATTGGGGTCATAGACTTTGGGCTGTAAGGTACAACAGGACTACTAGGTCTGTTAACATTTAACTCTATTATTATCTGGTATTCAGAACATAAGCATGATGGAGATGGTAAAGGGGAGCACCTTTCCTGAAAAGGAAAATAGAATTTTGTGGTTATTCATATGATATTATAATCCATATTATTAATTCACACCATCATATTATATTATATTGAAATATTAAGTTATTTGTATTATGGATTTTTTTTACAATGACAAAATTCAAGATAGATGATATAAAGACATTCAGGCTGATATGACTCATAAAAGCTAAAATTATAAATATTTAGTCTTCTTATTAAGCCTTGCCCTCCAGACTGCATCTATTCTATATCAAATGCATTATCTATTATTCTCTTATTGATTTTTTTATTGTGGAAAAAAAGGTAACATAAAATTTACCATGTCAATTATTTTTAAGTATACAGTTAGCAGTGTCAAGTATATTTACATTATCGTGCAATGGATCTCCAGAACTTTTTCTTGCAAAGAACTAAAACTCTATGCCCATTAAACAACTCCTCATTCTGTCCTCTCCTTGCCCCTGGTAACCACCATTCTACTTTCTTTTTCTAAGAATTTAACTATTTTAGGTACATAAGCAGAATTATACAATATTTTCTTTTGTGACTGGCTTAAATTAGCAAAATATCCTCAAAGTTCATCCATGTGATAGCATCTGACAGGATTCCCTCCTTTTCTGAAGGCTGAATAATATTCATAGTATGTATATACTACCTTTTGTTTCTTCATTTATACATCAATGGACATTTGAGTTGCTTCCACCTCTTCGCTATTGTGAATAGTGGTGCTATAAATATAGGCATATAGATATCTCTTTGAAATCCTGCTTTTAATTCTTCTGGATATGTATCCAGAAGTAGGATTGCTGAATCAAACTTAATTTTCTTGAGGAACAATCATACTGTTTTCTGTAGTGGTCAAACCTTTTAATAGACTGACCAACAGTCTATAAGGGCTTCAATTTCTCCCCATTCTACCAATACTTGCTAAATTCTGTTTTTCTGATAGCAGCCATCCTAATTGGTGTAAGTGTTATTGATGTTTGAGTAACAGGCTCTATGGCTTCTATTAGGATCTGTTTTAGTGTCCTGTAACCTTTACTATTTTAATTTATATTTGTTCATTCATTCACTTGGCCTTTGTTGTGCTAGGGATAAGGGGATAGAAAGACCTTTTAAAAAGACATCTTGCATGCTTTCAGAGAGCTAGCAATTTCATCAGGGACAGACCTATAACCATGTACTTACATGTGATACAACACATTACAAATATATCACATAAGCAATATGGTAAGTGTCAAAATGCATTCAAGTACAATGACAGGGCATTTCTAAGGAAGAAACACTTAATTGCTTGGGGAGAGAACCCCAAGGAGATGATGGTTGAGCTTATTCTTGCAGCATAAGTTTCCTAAGATAGAAGGAGAAAGAAAAGGCCTGGGGATTTCATGTACAAAAAATACAAAGGAGTGAAAGGAATTCAAGTTTAGGAAAACAACAGTTGTTCCATATAGATATGGTTGAACATAGGATATATGGTGGAGTGTGACAAAGGAAATGAGAGTTGATGTTAAAACGTAGGCAAGAGCCAGCTATAAAGGGCCTTGTATGTCATGCTCCAAAAGAAGATGTCACTTCCATGATCAAGGAAGCGACATGAATGGAAAATATAATGCAGCTGGGGAAGGGGTGAGGAGGACAAGATTGAAGATAATTCAGAAATTTCAATTGTCTTTATATGGGTTGAATTAAATAGAGATATTAATATGGGGCCAGACTCAAATGATACTCAAGAGTTAATATGGGCTCTGATGAATGGTTTGATGTGGCACACTTTAGATGGTGAGGAATCTAGGATGACTCTCAGATTTCTGATTTGGGAAACTGGGTGGATGGTGATGGTATTAACTAAAATGAGAAAATAGGAAGAACATGCAGGTTGTTGGTGCTTATTGGGGCAGGGAGCCCAGAAGGGTGACAAGGAGATAGAAGATGTATGAAGCACCTGTTAAATACAGAGAGATGTTTAGATGGGTATTTGGAAAAATGAGCTTGGAGCCCCAGAATGAGGTCTGAGCGAGAACAACATAGATTTGGAAGTCACCACTGATAATTAATAAAGTCCATGGGAGAGGATGACATCACTCAGCAGCCCAAGCAGAACAGAAAGAGAAGATTGAGCACAAAACTCCAGGGAAGCCCAGAATTTACAGGGTGAGAAATACAGGAAGAGGTTGGAAGAAAAGAATTCTCTTGGTTGGCCAAAGAAGTGAGATAATGACTGAAAATTATCCAGTGAATTTGGCAGCATGTTATTGTCACCTTGGCAAGAGCAGTTTTAGTGGATCAATGGCCAGAGGAATCAGATTGCAGTGTCCTTAGGAAGGTAAGGAACTGAAAACCATAAATGTAGAATATTCTTTCAAGGCTTTTGTAAGAAGAAGAGAGAGAAGGAGGGGTAGTTGAAGAAAATATTTTTATTTTTTACTTTTTATTTATTTTTCCAGAATGAGTAAGTTTTTAAGCTGGGAGAAAGAAACCGTGGAGAAGGAAAAACTGAAAACTGATGAAACAAGATCCTTCAGTGAAAAGCTTGATAGGCTCAAAGCATAAGTGGAATCATTAGCATTAGGCAAGAGGAGATAAGATGTCCCAGGGTTCACATCTCCCTTTATGTAAGTAAAATAATTCTTTCTTGTACTTTATCTCAAGTCTTGGCAAAGATGGAATGTAGATCAACATCTTTCTCTATTATTAAAACAAGAGAAATACAAATTCCAGGCTCTAAATTTCTACTCCTCTCTTAGACATTTAAACTCCAATTAAATCTTTTGGAAAAATCAGCTTTAGTTAGAATAATCCAAAAATTATAGAATTCTCCTAGGTATTGCTACTTAGGATTTCCCAGCAAAACAGGAATCCAGAGTTCATTGATGGCAGGGTTGCTAGGCAACCATGTAATTAACATTACCTACCAAAATGGCCTGACACTGGAAATAGCCTTACTTTAAGTGCAAATGTAACTCCACACTTCATTTTGCTCTCTCCCCGTCCCTCCCCCCATAAATTTGGCATTCCTTATGAAAGAGAAAATTTGCCATAAAACACAAAGGATATTTATCTTCATAACACTGAAATTTGTTAAGTCATTTAGCCCAAGATGCAAAAATAGTACCTATGTCTATTCCAGAACAGAAAACAAGAGAAATTCTTGAGTTCTTACAGTGATTTTATTTAGAAACATTCCTATCCATTATACACATGCATAATGATTACTGCTAGAGAAAAACAGAGATTTGCCATGGAGTCTTATAGACAGAACTTAAGTATGAACATTTTTTATGAGCTTCAAGGAATTATTTTCTTGAGCATAGAATATGAGAAGGTAATTGAGAAGTATATTATTTATGCTTATATTTATTATCAAAATTCTTGATGATCATGTACTTCGTATAACACTCTGAGATTTATAACACTGAATGCTTACCAACTAACACTTTTTTTGGACAATAGTATTTCTAAGATAGATTATGATGAATGGGGAAATGAAAAGAGAGCTAATATTGATTGGGTACCCACTGTAGTCTGGGAAACTTTTCTACATAATCTCATTTATCTCCAAATCTGTGAAATAGATATTATCCTTAGCTATTCAATACATCTACATTAATTCATTTAGGGAGAGCAAAACCTATTGAAGTTGTTCTCAGGTGTATGTTTTAGATCCAAGATGAAGTCTCCTCTCTTTTTTCCATGTTTTTTTTTAGTACGGTATCCCTTAAACTTTGAAAAACTAAGTGATCTTTATTACTTAAAACTTCTCATTACTTGTCATTCTTTAAACTCATTGAGTACATTCTAGTATATAACTTCTCAAATAACAAGACTAAAACAATTTAGTAATGAATCTTATGTCCTTTATTTAAGGAAAAACAATCCATGGATTGGGAGAGTACAGTGCCTCACAAGCAGTGGAATGCTTTTTCTGAGGGATTTAGGGCAAGAGAGACTTTTATAAAATGTTAGGAAAGGCAATATGGAAACGGAGCATGATTGAGTAGGAGGCTGGAGATTTTCTTATCAGGCTAGTGGTCCTATTTTCTAGGATAACTGTAAGCAGAGAAAGCTGAGCCAGATGTCTGTGATCGGTGTATGTCAGGTTTCCTTGGCAGGTGTTTCCTAAAAGTGCAGGGTGACTTAGGTTTAGATTTGTGATGTGGGCTGGGCCACTGTGGCAGCCTCCATTTTTGTGGGTTCCAGAATTCAAATTAACTTTATCAAACTGCTTTCTAACTAAGTACTGTCTCCTACCTGGACTGCTTTTTTATTCCCCTTTTAATACTCTTATTTTTACACTATCTTTGAAGCCCTCTATCATTCCATTTTCTTATCAAGCCCTTCACAACAGTCCTGAAATTCCCTGATTGCCTGGTGTGCTGATCTATAAAGCTCTAAGGCCAGTAATAAATCCAGCTTATTTTACCAACTGACAACACACTCTGGAACCCTGGTGGGTCAACAGATATGATATTATGTCCTCCTATGAAGACCTCAAGTTCTGGGACTAGAAAATAATCAAATGAATAGAAGACTTTAAAAGCTGCTAAGCCAGGTAAGTACCAATGTATACAGTATATTAATTAAAGAAAAGAGTACGGTATTACTACTAGATCCTGAACAAAAAGCCAATGAAATTTGTAAGTGAACATTTCATGCAATGAAATCTAAAGCTGGCATTTTATTTCTCTGGCCTACCAGATTAGAACTCTGGTAAAAGCACACAACTCTGGTTACCACTGTTAAATTAGACTGAAGCAGCTCGAATGCTTGGGCAGTCTTAGTAAGCAAACCATAATCTAAGCCTGTAAATGCCTGTAAAACAAAACCTAAGTACAACGAACCACAGTTAACTAGGCTTGAAGCTATAACCCACTGATAATTTCTTTGCTTTGCTTCTGCCTTTTCCGTGGAAAAATCTCCCCAACTCCCGTCAGCGAAATGCTCCTAATTACCCCGATGGAATCAATTTTTGCTCAAATAACTCAAAAATTTTAATATGCCTCAGTTTATCTTTTAACTCCATTCTATATAAACTAAGGGTGGAATGAATATGAGGCAGAAACTTGGTGAATACTACCTCAGGTAGACAGATATTGGAATTCTCAACTATTGGAGACTGGTCTTCTCTGTCCTATGAGATAATTTTTGCAAAATACACTTTCATTCACCTTCTCAATCAGATTGTTCTTTCTCAAGGCAATGATCTCTTCTTCAATGTCTTTGTGTCTCTAATGCCTATATCAAGAATCACTCAATATATATTTCAGGTTGTTGACAATGATTGTTTTGGTATATTCCCTCTAGGTAAGGGTTCACATATTCTAATCTATAAAGTCACCTTTCTTCAAGATCTAGAGAAAGAGCTTTTGGAACATTAAGTAGCATCCACCTAGAGGTAAATAACTGGATTCTCAAAGGTGTGTGTGTGTGTACTTCTGGTACATTTTAAACAGGCATCAGTTTCCCACATACCCTCTTTATCTAAATGTAGATGAAAAAAGGCTGCTGTAATAAATTATAATTTCCTTACTGGGCAGGTCATAGTGAGTAGTCACACCCCAGACATATAACTTCTTTAGTGAAAGGTCTTTAAACAAGCTTTGTCCATTGTTCTTGTACATCTAGGTGAATACCTTTGAGATGCGACAAGTAATACCCCTCAACTACCCTTTCTTAAGGGCATAACTACCCTTAAGAAAGCACATAATCTTGTTAACTACCCTATAATTCAATTCCTGCCTTGCTTTCTCACCCCCTCTGAATGATCTTCCTTATGTTCCCTCCTTAATTTCAAATGCATAAAAGAAGCTGCAAAATGGTTATTCTCTGGAGCATTTGAAATCTTGCTACATGGCATATGTTGTCAATTTGACTCAAATAAACTTTTATAAAAATTCTATACAGGTTTGGATGTTTCTTACTTTGATACAAATAAAGACTTTATGTCTGAGATACAGTTGTGAAAGTCAAATTTGCATCCAAAATGACATAGAGCTGCCTTTAAAAATACATTTCACTAGAATTTCATTCCAAATAAATATGCAAAGCTAGCCATACAAAATTAAGAAAATAAATTAACTTTAGTATAGTAAAATTGATTTCACTATAGTTTTAAGACACTTGAAAAATAAAATGTCACACTTGGCAAATATGGCCATAAAGATGCACTGAGGTGGCTCATTCTTATCTCCTATAACTTCTGATCAAAAGTTAATGCCTACTTGATCTACAGTTGTATTTGTTTGCCTCAGTTACAGATTGAGCTATTCATAAAATTTACTGTGTTAACGTATATCCACTGGCTAATAAAAAAACCCATAGATTTGAGGACTTTGCTCTCTGTTTACTCACAAAAATTATCCTAAACTGTAAGATGTTTGGTGTGCCTTTACTCCCCTCTGCTGGTAAATTCTAAGATACTACTTAATTTTTTTTTTTGAAATCAAATTGATAGAAATATATAAATTGTTTTTAAAACATTAAGAGATAATAATATATTAATACACAAATAATGTATTAAATCTTTTTCTAAAATTCAATTCTTTCAGTTTGAAATATTAAACATTATTTTCTAGAACAAATCCTTGGTCTATATAATTTGTTTCTAGTGTCCAGCTATCTTTCCTCCCACTTATATTTAAGGCATGGTCAAGAGAATGGAGACACAAAGAATAGAAAGAGTGTATTTAGCCATTAAGACTGAATTCACTTACAAATTGAAATAGCATTACACTTTGTTTATACTGATCCATATATATTACAAAGCATTTGCACATATATCTTATTTATTTCTCACAGCAATACCATGATGTAAGCATATTCTAAAATATAGAACTTATTCTTCCTAAAAAGCAAAAAGGATCACTGTGTTCAGCCTCAGTTAAATTCTGAAATAGGCTCATTAACTTGGCACCTCCAACTGTTGCATTTTTTGCCATTTTTTCTATAAACCCTTTTCTGTTCCTCAGGTGACCTGTGGTGTAATCAAGGTTCCCTTTAGAAAATAAAGTATCTGAAACTTATTATAAATAAAGTATCTGAAAATTATTCAGTGTGTCATCTCTCAAGATAATAATATACATTTTAAAAGAAAATCAGAACTAAAGCCAAAGCAACCAACCCCTAAGAAGAAATTACAGAGATTAATGAGGGAGATATCTTTAGATAGAAAGGTACTCAGTTATTTCTCAAATCAAAAGGTGGTGGCTTTTGAATCAAGGCTGCTTTTAAGTTCACTGGTGTCCCCCAAGAGAGGTGTCACAAGTGTTTTGTGATTCAGACTGAGCATGGATTTTGGAGCCAGGCAGATGCAGCCTTGACATTTAACAGCTTAGGACCTTGTATGATTTTCTTAACTTTTCTAAACCTCAGTTTTCTCATCTGTAATACTCACTTCCTAGGGCTGTTGTGAGGATTCATGCCTTACATGCTGTATACTATAAATGCTAGTTCCCTCTGCCTTTTCCCTTGATGGAGCTCCTCAGATGGCAGAGTAATTTAAGTTTTGCAAAAGGTTAGACAATAACACCACTAATAATTTTAGTTATGAGGTTTTATAGGTGAATAAGTTCTTTCCTATGTAATTTTTCATAGGAAGCATTTCTTAGAAATAGTTCCAAATCAGGCCCCATAGCTGCTTCACTCAGACCGCCTGTAGGTATCAAGGATTCTCTTGAGGATGTGAAATATCCACATAGCTTCATGTTTCTTTCTGACTACTCTCTTTGTGGTCTGTGAAGCCACTACCTCTAGTTAACAAACACTTCTGCTTGGTGTAATGCAGAGGAACAGAATCTGTGTAGAGTTGTTCCTGTTGCATGGTCCATGGGAGGACAGGTCATGCATTTGAGCCAGTCAACAGAAAAGACCCAGGGGATCAGATGCCCAGCATCCTTGAGAAACTATCAGCACTCCCCTAGCCATTAGCCTGGTCTCAAGTGTGTGATGATATCTCACCAGCTAGTTCCATTATCACCCACCTCTTGTCTCTTCTTTCAACTTTAGGGAAAATTCCAAAGCAATAGCAGCTCCCCATCACATGGGGTTCCACACAGACAGAATTCTATGAAGACAGAAGATAGTTACAAATGGATTTAAGATTGCTCGCAGGGGTTAAGTGAACCACCCTTCTTTTAATTTTGGCCATAAAAATGTACTGAGGTAGTTCATTTTTCTCATCTCCTATAAATTCTCATCAAAAGTCAACACATTAGGATTTTAATGCCTCATTTATTCTGTGGATTATAGTAATATACTTTACTGCCATGACCTTTTCAATATTCTGTAATTTGCTTGACTGAGCCTGAAGCTCTCCTCTATTTACAGCATTATTGATATCCACAGGAGGAATAAATAAACACAATAAACTCTTCAAGGGAATCTTGCAAAGTGTGGGGAGGGGTGCCATGTCAATCCAGCTGGGAAATGGGGATGCTACCTTTTCCCTTATATTAAAAGTTTGTAAGTGAAATTTAGTAGAGAATGCCTTCATTCAAAGGAGCAGGGAGAAAGGATCACATTCGAGAGACCTTGGAATAGAAGTCTACCCACACAATAAGGCACACAGGGTAAAGACTCAGCTTTCAGCATTTCATCCAGATGTCAGAATTCTCTGAGAGCTGAGACTGCTGACTTTGTACCAGCTACAAATACCACTAATAACAATAATTAATATTTTTGAGATTTTTAATGTCCCAATTCTAAAATGCTAAGAACTCCACATGAGTCATGTTATTTGAGATGGATACAGTTTGAGTGCAAAGATAGGAAAGCCCACGAAGTATGAAAAGGGCAGTCCTAAAGTCTTCTCAGTGATTTTACACGAACAAGGTGCAGAGTGCACTAGAGCTCATTTCTGAAACACCAACCACCAAATACTCTGAAATAAAGAGAGAAAAAAAATTCAGCAGTCAAATACTAGGAAATGCAACCTAACTCCCTCTTCTTAATAGTAAATCCCAGTGCACAGTGGTGTATTAAAGGCCCCTAGAGATCTCGTGGCAAAGAAACTGGTTTAGATCCCCACATTTGACAAGGGGTCTGCTTTTTAAAACTCCACAGAACTAGGAATCTGCAATCTGTGCACATAGTTGGTATATAGGTTTTCCTGCTTCCTCTCTTCTCAAATCTAGATTTTTATCCTAGATGTTTTTTTGTTTTGTTTTGTTTACCCCACTGTATAAGAGTGGCAGCTGAATCCCTCATTAATTCGTTCAAAAAGCACTGAATGAGAACTTTGACACTCAAAGTTCTATACTACACTTTGTATGAAATAACCATGAACTTGGCTCCTGCCTTCTTAAGGGACTTAAGAGCAGGAAATGTAAGGCGTGTAAATAGATCCCTCGACAGCAGCCCTAACGTAATTTCATCTCAGAAAACACCCTGCGGGATCGCACACGTGTAAGAATGGAAAAGCAGCGGGGACAAGAACTGGATATGCGCAGTACCGTTTGTCAAAAAGATAACCAAGTTTTCAGCATTGCGCGAGCCCCAAGCTAGGTTCCTCCCTAGTGTCTCCTAACGCCATCTCTCACTCACTGAATAAAGCTTCTGCAATTGCCACCTCCCGCACGCTATTCTCTCATTACAGGTTTTGTTTTATTTAATTATCTATGTGCTAAGATTTGAGCGTCACCATCTGTTCCCCAAATATGGAACAGTTTCCATTGCCAAAGTTCCTACCAAAGGTTCTTAGTTAAGTTTCTAAAAACAGCGTTTGTGAATCCTGACTCAAGTTGTCTCACCTAGGGATCCGTAGAAGCAGTTTCTCTTTAAGAGGGCCTTCAGCCTCCGCCAAATTCGGAAAAAATGAGAATTAGGTGTCTATCACATTACCTCGAATATATTGTCTTAGGCACAGGCCAGGTGTATTACAATACTCTTTATAAAGTATTTTCTCCAAAAATATGGCTATAAAGGAGGAAGTGAGACTCATTTTTTTTCACGTTTCTTAGTTTTTCCCGCCATTACTGTTCGTGGTCTCCCCTTCGCCCAGGCCTCACGAGACAGGCAGCATCTGGCCACCCTTTGAGGTCCTGATTTTGAAAAGAGGAGCAGGCCAATCAGAGTACGGAGCGCTGTTTGGCGCTGCCATTTGAGCCTGGGCTGGAACTGAAGAGAAGACGTTCACGGTGGTTCCGGTTGTCGCGGGGCTGTGGGAGAGGAGGCATGAGGAGTGCTGATTAGCTTCAGTGAGCGCACCAGGATGTGCAGGCCGGGGGCCGCAGGCAGGCCGATGGGGGAGGGAAGGAGCAGTCTGTGAAACGGGGTGACAGTGGCGACCAGCCCGGGCAGGGACCGGGACTGGAAGAGACGCTTGAGCAGCCGGCTGGTCCGGCGGCTGGGCTACGGCAGAGGCCGCGAGTACAGAGAGACAAACATTCAACTGAGCCTGCCAGGGCAGGAGGGACGAGAAGATTCGTCCTTACGGTTAGAGACGAGGGCAAAGTCAGGTTTGGATAAAAGGAAGTCTTAGGAAGTGGCCAGAAGTGGTGAGAAGCTGGTAACGCGTTGGTACAAGGATCGGAAAGGGTCAGAGAGAAAGAAAGGAAGTTTGTGTAAGTAGCTGAAAGGGTCAGGTGACAAGAAAGGTCTGCGTAAGTGAAGGAAAGGTGAAGTGTAGAAAGACTAAGAAAAGACGGTGGGTGGAAGTGGATAGAAGAACTAGGAAAAAGCCGTGGAAGTGGCTGGGGTCGGGGAGCAGAAGAGTGCTAGCCTTAGCCCGAAGGCAGCGGAGCAGAGCGCAAACCTGAGAGTGTTCGGAAATTGGAATCCTTGGTAGCGAACGGGTTTCAGGACTCAGATTCTGCCTCGGAGAGTGGGCAACTTGCGGGGAATGTGGGATCAGAGGCTTGTGAGGTTGGCCTTGTTGCAGCAGCTTCGGGCTGTCTATGGCATCAAAGTCAAAGGTGGCCGTAGGCAGTGCGATCGCAGGAAACATGAGACAGCCACGGAAACAGTGGTAAGTTCTGGGGAAGGAGATTTAGGTTAAAAAAAAAAAAAAAGGCACACCCGTACCAGCACTTATTACCAGATCATGCTAAAATGCTCGTTCTGTATGGATCCAAAAGCGAATGTGGTTATGTGTCTAATTCAATTCAGATGGTCAACTGCTGAAATTTAAAGAATGACATTTTTTATTCTTTACAGGTATTTTTGGTCACAGAGAAGTTGCACGGTTTTTCAGCCTTAGCAGCTTGACATTTTGAACTAGATAATTGAGGATTGGTGGGTAGCTGTCCTGTGCGTTGAAGTATGTTTATCAGTATTTCTGGCTTCTACCCACCAGATGACTGTAGCATCTCCCGTTTGTGACAATTTAAAAAATCTCCAGATATTGCCAATCTATTGTATTTGGGAACGGAGACAAACAGTATCCCACCACCGCTATTGTAGAGTAAGATTTGGAGAGGGACAAGGGAGACCAGTACATTTCCTAAAATGAATCAGATGAGGAGGTGTGACCAAACATTAGAAATAGGTTTCAGATAATGCCTCCATATGCACTCATTTTCAAAAAAAAAAAAAAAAACTTGCTTCTTGGCTGTATCATATTTGGAGACATAAAGCATTTTTTTTTTTTTAAATGAGTAAGTTGAGAAGCCAAAGTGGAATTATTAAAAAGCTCTTGATGATTTTTTGGGTGTTCAAGGTAAGGGGATTTTGAATGAAATTTTTATATCTACTTCACCATTGATAATTTCATAAAATAAATTGAACATAACACATTTTATTTTAATTTACCTATCATACTTTCTAAGTACTTAGTGATGAAAATAAAATTAAATTGCATGACTCTTAATTTATAATTTCTGAACGATAAGTACTTGGAGAAGAAAACTATTGACAATTTATATACTTATAAATTTGGAGAAATTGTTTTTGTTGTTTGCATCGTAATGACAAGATACTTGTTTATAATTAAAAGCTATAATGGTTTCTTAGGGTTGTAAAACTGGCTTTCCGAGATCTCAAATATAGTTGGTTTTGTGAATATATGAAAGAATTTGTACATGGTTTTTGTTTGTTTGTTTTTTTCCACCTCATAAGAAAAAACTGACACCTGTCTTCAGAGTCAGATAGCCATGAGTTTGAATCCTGCTCTACCCATATTAGATTTGGGACCTTGGGCTGATTAAATTTTCTAAGCTTCAGTTTTCTACTCTATAAAGTGATAATAATAGTATCACTTTGGGGGTTGTTTAGGGGATTTAAAAAACATTAAGATCTGTTGATAGGACTAACACAATGCTTATCACAAGCCACTTATTCAACTGATAGTTGTTACCATAAGTGGTCTGCATCCTAGTTGATAGTCATGCTAGAAACCCTAATAAAATATTCTAATGAAGAACTACAGAGCAATGTAGTGTTGCATGAATAGTAATTGTTTGAAATTGGTGTTACAGGATTGGTAATTGTTTAAAAGCTCCATTTCTTTAGTTCTTTGGTGTTTTTTAGCAAACGATAGTACTAGCTAGTACTTTTTAAAGAAAAGTACTAGCAATGTTTTTAAGATGATATTATAAGCAATATGCCAATCATAAAATTTAAAAAACATTTTATTTTATAAGGTTAAATTATAGCAGTTACTTGTGAAGCCAAGTATTGAGTAATGAGACTGAAGGAAAAAAAATCACCCTGAATTCTACTTATGTATGACATTTTTAGACTTATAATCAGCTTCAGCGTCTGGTTTATTTTTTTATTTTGTTGGATTGCACAGTATCAAGCAAATTCCAATTTACCCAAATAAGGGATTGCCCATGCTAACATTTTTTTTTTAAGTAGCTTACCTTGAAATGCTAATCATAACAATAAGCAATATTCTTTGAATGCTTACTCCGTGTCAGACACTGATATAAATGTTTAACATCTTTTATTCATTTGATTTTTTTTACAACTATGACTTTGGACCTAAGTGAGGATACTGAGACATAGAGAATGTTGATTTGATCAAGGTCACGTAATAAGTAGAAGAGCCAGGATTTTAAAATCTGGCAGTCCTGCCTCTAGGAACTTGCTCTCTTAAGCACTGTACCACACTCTTTTCTGTATTCATCAATTAGATGGAGCCAGATGCTTGAAAAGGACTAATAACTCTGTTGAATCATTAACAGTATCGAATGATTTCTTAGGTTAAATAAGGTGCTCTTAAAACATAGTTGCTCCTAGAGCACTCATGGAGAGCGGGTTAATCTAAGCTAAATTAACATTTGTGAGATTAGGTATACCTACTTATTTAATTTTTTGTAAGAGATATATACAGGCTTTGATTTATTTGTTTAAGTGGTAAATTACAACCTTTTTAATCAGTGACACATTTTTAAGTACTACATTTGAATATGACTTTTAAAAGGTGGTTTTCAAAATAGTTAAATGAAATTTGAACTAAATGTTTTCAGAATCCCTACCATGGGTCCATCAGAACATAGTTTGAATAACACTTCCATGGAGTGTGGAAAAGATAATCAGGTCTAAAAATACCCACTTCTGAAATAATTTTAGGAACTTCTCAATGAGTGACAGGAATTACCATTATCAATCAACTTAGCCCTTTGTTCAAATTAGTATTTATAAGGTGACTGAAGGAAGATATAAAGTATTTATAAAGTCAGCATTTATAAGGTTACTGAAGGAACTGGTAGTATTTTGGAAAAAATATTAGGGTTTTGAGCCAAATAAGATTAAGATTTCCTGATTAAGCACTAACTAGATTGATTTTCCTTTATAGCATTGGAAACTGATGGAATTTATCAAGATTAAACAGTGACTTTATCTTTACCATCTTTGTATTCCCAGTACCTAGCATAATGTCTGGTATATAGTAGTTACTTTTTACCAAATGTACTTGAAATAATTGTTTTAATTGTCTTGACTGATAGTTTATTGCCACTTATTTTTATTTCTTGAGGTTTTTAACTTGCCTAATGTTTATGAAAACTTTTATTATGCCTAATATTTGCATTAGAGTAACTAAGTTTGTCATTTTAGGGTAAAATATTCGGAGTACCTTTTAATGCATTGCCCCATTCCATTGTACCAGAATACGGACACGTTCCAAGGTAAGCAAAATTTGAAATGAAGAATAACTATTTCAAACTAGTGTTGAGTGTTTAAAAATAGGTGATGGACTCACACATTTGTTTTGATCTAGCAAATGATTTAATATCTTAAGAGTAATGTAAAAATTTTTTTAAACTTTTACACATTTTAACTTTTAATTTGTATTCATTCCCAGGATTGAATTTTAAGGTTCAGTAATGAATAAATGTTAGAAAAACAATTATTTTTGTTTTATTAATTTACAATTTTTAGTTCAATACTGATTCTTTTGTCACGATTTTGATTATATTCAGTAATAAACTGAATTACCAATTCAGCTGTAATTTTGATATTTTTTGTTTGTTTTAGAAATGTTAGATAAAAGTATATTTGGGCTAAGATATTGGAGTATTTGTGAATATAAATTAGATAACACCAAAGCTTTTCTATGTCACTTACTATTTATTTATAAATAACCTTTAGACTACCTGCATCAGAAATTACTAAAGAAGTTTTACATCTAATGAAAATAGTTTAAAAATGCACAAGTAGAGTTCATTCTAGCTATTCTAGTCCAATAACCTCAGTGTTTGATACATTGTCCAAAAACATTTTTGAACACCTTGCTGCTTTAGAACCATTTTCCCTCAGCCTATTGGTCTAGATTCACAATCTTCATAATGTAACCACTCACTCGTTTGCTTTTTAAATGACCTATTAAATGTTCATTTATAATGATTTTCAACATTTAGAATTGCAAAGTCATATTCCCAGTGAGGACTACATCTTTGTTGCCTGCTTTAAAGGAAAAAAAAAAAAAAAACTGTACTTAACAACTATGACATTCAGCCACTGTGTACCAGTAGAATTCTATCAGTTGCTTGCAGCTGACACCTGTTCTAATTTGTTGGTACCGGCTGTTAACTAAACATCTAAAGCCAGTGTTGTTCAAAATTTTTCGATATAAAGAAATTAAGCACATATCTTTAAATATAAGAAGGATTCTAAGGACTGGGATATATCTGGCTTCTCTGACAGGTAATGTTAGGGTGAGAAATAAAATCTTTCCCTTTTTTTGGGCTAATGTAGTAGATGGTAGATATTTTAAGCTGTGTGTGCTGTGCAAGCTTGCACATGGAAAGAGAATAAAGAAAAGCAGATGGCCTTAGAGCCCTGGGTCATCCTAGCATGTGGAAGTCTGGCAGAAAAAGAGGATCCAGAAAATGATTTAGAGAAGAAGCAGTGAGGGAGTCAGCAGGAAAACCAGAAGAATAGTGAAAAAAGTATTTTCAAGATGAGCAGGTAATCAAGTACGTTAAATACTAGTAGAACAAGCAAGATGAAGACAGTGAATTGACCATGGATTTGGCAAGGGAGAGGCCCTTACAGCCTTGACAAGAGCTGTTTTGTTGGAATAATGGGGATAAGAGTCAGATTGGAGAGGGTAGGGTAGAAACTGGGATATGAAGAAGTAGAAGCAGTAAAAATAACAAATCTGTGCTCTCAGTGGAAACAGGGAAATGGAGTAGGATTGAGTGGGCTCATTTAAGTTGTTATGGGTAAAAAGATGGGTCTTAGAGAAGAATTTAGGAAGCCAACAACCTTTCATCACAGGGATTACAGGGAATTGTGGCATCAGAGCTTCTGAAAGGAGTGTAGTGCCTGGTCTGCTGATGTACTTTGGCAGGATAATAGGATTTAGAAAGGTGTGTATCTGGCCACCTGAAAAGATTTCTCTTTCAGTTTTCTTGTTGATGCTTGCACATCTTTAGAAGAGCATATTCATACAGAAGGGCTTTTTAGGAAATCAGGATCTGTTATTCGTCTAAAAGCACTAAAGGTAAGCATATTCTTGAACTTTAATTTTTATTTTGTACCACATTTTGATTTGGTTTTTATGATTGAAAAACTCTATTACATGAATTATTGACAGAAATTGAATTTGCAAATACTTTTATATCAGAAGAACTTTATTTTTCAAAAGAAAGTGTATATCATATAATGCCTTTTTTCCCCCCCAGTTTTATTGAGGTATAATTAATTTAAGTTGTACAACTTGATGTTTTGATTTACATAAACATTGTGAAATTATAACAATCAAGCTATTTCTGTAATGCTTCAAAAGAGTACTTTTCAAATTCTATACTTGTTCCTATAAATGGGGAAAAAAACTTGCAAAATTGTTTTTAGCCTTCTGAAAGGGAGACATATGTATATATTAAAACAAAAATTAAGAGAAATTTATTGGAGAAAGCTCTTTAGAGTATAAGAAAGGACATTATTTGCTATGTACTCTTAAGCTCTCAAATGCTCAAGATTATTTTATTTATTTCAGAATAAACTAGACCATGGTGAAAGTGGCCTATCTTCTGCACCTCCTTGTGATGTTGCAGGACTTCTTAAGCAGTTTTTTAGGGAACTGCCAGAGCCCATTCTTCCAGCTGGTTTGCATGAAGCACTTCTCAAAGCTCAACAGTTAGGAACAGAGGAGAAAAATAAAGCTACATTGTTGCTCTCCTGTCTTATGCCTGACCACACAATTACTATATTAAGATATTTCTTTAACTTCCTCAGGAATGTTTCTCTTAGGTAAGTAGTACTTAAAAGTCTTGAGAAATGACTAGCTAAATTTACCCTTTAGATAATGAATTTCAGTTGAAATGGAAATTTTTAAAAAAATATATTTCCTTACTATAAGAAATATACTCTGTATAGTTTAAGGAACAAATGATTTGATATTTTTTCACTTAGAGTCATCATTGTGAATGCCTTAATGGCTTATTGATGCTTATAGGATTTTCATCCACTGAATAATTTCAGATTATAGTGTTTTTAAAATATTTGTGTTTTGTTTTTCAAATTTGTTCCCTCTCCTTGCTGTCAGTGAGACTTCTTATTCTAGACATACTTCCTTCTAATACTTCAAATTTTCTGTGTGTGGGTTTGAACATCAAATAAATATGTTCAGCTTGTATGGAAAAACAGTGTGGACTCTGGTTTGCATAATTTTTCTGATATATATTTAAGCACACAGAAGCTGTATATTTCTCGTTTGGTATTATTTCAAGCCAAATCCTGTAGATGGGTAGATGATGGGGAACTGTATTTTCACTTGTGTTTGACTGGTAAAGTAAGAAGTCTTCAAGATTTAATACATTATTTTAACTGTGTACTTTTATCTTTGGCTCCATCTCATAAAATTATTTTTCATTTAAGGTCCAGTGAGAATAAAATGGATAGCAGCAATCTTGCAGTGATATTTGCACCAAACCTTCTTCAGACAAGTGAAGGACATGAAAAGATGTCTGCTAACACAGAAAAAAAAATACGATTACAGGCTGCAGTAGTACAGACTCTTATTGATTATGCATCGGATATTGGTAAGATGTAGTTGCATTATGAAGCGATGAGATTTGTTTAAATAAGGGAGATCCCAGCTTCTTCCAAGTGAACTATGAAGACAACTGTTAAGAAAGTTGGTATATACTATTTAAACATTTCAAAGGGGAATAGAGGATAAGTTTAATTGTGACATTTTCCTTCAGGGCATGTTCCAGATTTTGTCCTGGAGAAGATACCAGCTATGCTGGGTATTGATGGTCTCTGTGCTACCCCATCACTAGAAGGCTTTGAAGAAGGTGAATATGAAACTCCTGGTGACTGTAAGAGAAAGCGAAGGCAAAGTGTAGGAGGTAAATGGCAGTGACAGTCTGTTTTATGGCAGTACATCAATTTCCTTTTATGTGAAATGCATTTGAACATAAATATGTAGAAATTATGGTGTATGCCTTTTTGGTGCTTACAGCATAGTTAGAAAGACATGGCACATGTATGTGAAAAGTAAAAATGACAATACAATCTAATATTGTGTCGTATCTTCAGCACAAAGAAAAGTTTTCAAAGGAGAGAAGTTCCCAGTTTGTAATGATTAGGGACTCTTCAAACAAAAGGTCAAACTACCTTTTGAAGAATGGGTAGAATCTAGGGAAACTGAGTGGAGGGTCAAAATACTTATATCCTATTCCAGAGGAGAAGGATACTATGAAAAAAGTTTTTATAAAGAAGAAGTAATCAATGTTTGTGTCTGTAAAAAGGACCAGCATGACTTGATTGAAGTATTAATCCTAAAGATTAGGATGATATATGGTGAGTTCAATGTCAGGCTAAAGAATTAGGATATTAAGCTAGGTTTTAAGAGAACTATTGAAGGTTTATGAGAAGAGACATAACATTATTAAAATATTTCAGAAAGTTATCTGGTTTGAAGAATTGAGACTTAGAGGTAGGGAGAAAAATCAGAAGTGTGTGCAATAATCCAGGTGTGAGATTATGATTTGAAAAGTGATATGAATTAGGAGTATGAAGTAAATGAAGGAACATTACTAAGGAAGAATTAAAAAGACCCAGAGTTCCATCATGGTGAAATCAGTTATCAGACCTCTTATCTCCTTGTTGATCAAGAAAACTATAGGTCCTCTAGTTATTTTAGGAAATTTCCTATCTTTTGAGTATCGAGTATCAGAACCAATTGTTATTAATTGTACCATTTCTTTTTCAATCTATTGGCTTATATGATACTGCCTTCTTTGCTTTCTTTGTAGATTTCTCTTAATGCCTTCTTTGTAAGTTTCCTAGGGCTACTGTCACAAAGCACCAGAAACTAGGCGGCTTAAAACAAAATTTGAATACAGCTGCAAAGATTAATTACCAATAAAATCACATTTATAAGTACTGGGAGTTAAGACTTAAACATATATTTTTGGAGGACACAATTCAACCATTAAACTTCCTACCCCAAAAGCAGATATTCTCGGACACAGATTATCTTTATTACCCTCTTTCCCTTTGTGATTTCATTTACTCAGTTTCACTAACCTCATCTCAATAAATCTGCCCTGCTTATTGCTGTCAATGAACATTGTCTCTATCCATTTTCCAATTTAGAAAAAAAGTTCACCTTGCTGCTAGTGTTCATTTAACATCACATATAGGAATGCTACATTTTCTAGAATTTGACATTTTCAGTGATCGAGAATTATTATATTTTGTAAATGGAAATATCACTACTAAAACCAGAATGCTATAAACAGAATATTAAAAGCAAGATTTTTTGTGGCAGACTTTGAAGGGTAAAGTTAGGACTAATCTGCAAGTTATATTGGGGTAAATGCTGCAGTTGCAAGCACTGCTAGCAAGTATACTTGGGGCAAACGAGAAATGGACTGTTCCTCACTGTTATCTCACAAATGTCATTTCCAATTTAGTAAAGGCCTACTAGGCAGGCACCTTCACTTCCTGCTTTTCCTTCACGTTTTAAGATCAGCATTTCAAAATGATCTTTACCCTCTTTAAACTGTTTCAGCTTGAATTCCTTTTGCTATTAAAGGCACTACCATTCTCTCATCCCTCAGACCTTAAACAATAGGTGCCTAAATCTTACTTTACCATCAATATTCACACAATTTTCAAGTTCCATAAGATTCTATCCACAGTGTTTACTGCATCTTTACTTGGCCTTTGTACCTAATCTTTGAATCTGCCCTGCTTATTGCTATCAAAGCTGACATCCTTGATGCATAACTCTAAATCCTGTATCTCACACATATAACCTTTAGAAGTTTTCATTGATAATAGTGATACTTATAGCTTGACATTAATTGGTTTTTCACAGGGTTGCTTTAGCATGCCTTTGTACTGTTTCCTGTTTTTTTCCTTTATGCAATTTATAATTTAATCAAGCTTTTTTATGGTTTTCTAGATTCTTTGTTCTTTTGTGTATACCGTTTATTGTTAAAATGTCCTTACTTCCATCTACTGTTTTTGTTGAAAGTATATCCAGTTGTCAAAATTCAGCCCAATGTGCCTTGTCAAATAAGCTTCCCCTTTCCTTTTTTTTAGTGAGAAAATAATCTCTTTTCTGTTCCTACCTTATATAATGTTCTAGACTCTAGTTTTTATCTGGTTTTATATTTCTTGTGCATGATTCTCTTATTTAATGCTCTTTGAAGATGGAGACCATGTTTTATATATTATTGCATACAACCCAATGCTTTTTGTATTGAATAGGCATAAACTATTGAATGAATGCATAAGTCGAGTTACCAGTATTTGTCTTAAACCCAGAGGTACTTTATTCACTCAAACAGGTTATGATAGCATTTGTTAAGTGTCACTAAAATACATTAATTACATGAGCAATTTGAAAGTGTTTAGGAATCTAGACCATCAGTGTTTACTTTTTATGTTATAGCTAGCCTTCTATTTTATTTTATTTTTATTTTTTTGCATCTGACTTTGAAATACCACAAACATCCATATGATCCAATTGTAGTTACTCTGAAGAATCTTTGGACTTCTTTTTAAATTGTGGAAAAATATATATAATGTGAAATTTACCATCTTAACCATTTTTAAGTGTATACATCAGTAGTGTTCAGCACATTCATGTTGTGCATTCAATCTCCAGAACTTTTGGTATTTGTTGAGTGAGTTAGTTACTCTAGCTTAATTTTATGCTGGGTATGACAGTTCTCAATAATTGTATTGCCCCAGATTCTACACAAATTCCATGAACAAACTTGTAAAATAAGCAAGAGGGATTTGGTCTATCATAATTTTCTTGTTCTTGCCTGTGTATGTGATTGTGCATGCTTCTCTGTATTGTCACTGTGTTAACAAGTGTCTTTCATGAATGGAAATGCACTGCTGAGTTGATATAACTAATATGATGCCATTCTTTGTGTGGAATTTCCTGAAATGTAGTAAGCTTATGAGACTAAGAGATTGAGACATAATTTTTCCCTTTCTTTAGAGATGGTCTGTACTTTGTCTGGGACATAATACAGTTAGGATGGTTTCAGATTATAGAGGGAATAGTTTGTCTTTCTACTATCCTGATTTTGCTGTGTTGTTTTAATTGTGTGTTATGTGCTGTGACTGAGTCTGTTGCTTGATTGTTTCTTCTCTCAAAGTTAGAGCATTGCCTATCTTTGGCTCTTTGAGCTTTTCAGTATTCCCTGGTTTATGCCTGTTTCATTTGAGGATGTAGGATTTCTCAATAACACGTAAGTGAGCTGTAACTGAACTTAAATTTAAATAACTATTTTGAGTAATTAATCAGGTAAATGAACATATTTAAAGATTTTTGTGTTTCATTGTGATTGAAAATTAGGGGCATATTTTTACATGAAAGTCTTTCTGTTGAAGTCATAATTTTCCAATAGCTAAATCCAATGTGTGTGAGTATGTGTATAGACACATACACACACACACATTTTGGCAGGGGGTTTGTATTATTTAGAATCTTTTCCTCCCTGAGATTTTTTTTCTTTCTTTTTTTCGGGGGAAGGAGGTGGTGGTAGTAATGTTGTGCTTTTATTGCTTCCCCACCTCTTTCTTTAGCCATTTGTTCTGTCTCATTTTCTGGATTATCTTTTTCTGACTCCTCTTAAATGTTCTATTCTTCCATAGCTGATCTTCTTAAACTTTTTTCTCTTCTCAAATGATCTCATTTACTATATATTTTTCTTATATCTTAAATATTTATTGAAAATTTGGGTTGGAATTTGAAACAATACTCTGAGAGCTTTTGTTGAGGCTAGGAATTTGATATAGATTCTCTGGAGATGACAGTGCTGGAATTTGAGCTCTTTCTGGCCTTTTGTTCCTGATCAAGAACTGAAGGTGTGATTTGCTCAGAGAGATTGCTGAGTGATTTGACCTTGTGACCCAGAGTTGATTAAGAAAGTCCTAGTCTGTGGTTTATCTTATGCCGTGATTTCCCTTTAGAAATATGAGCAGTAGTAGTGGCTGGAGGTTATTACTTGGTCAGGCTTGTTATCATTTCTCATGTTCTTCCTTTTTTTAAATGTTTCATCAGATCAACAAATTGTTGGCAAATAGACTTACCCAGTGCTTAAAAATACTTAGGTTAACTGATGTATGACTACAGTATATTTGGCAAATATCAAAATGTACGGTAAAGGCATGTTAATTCTCCAATAGTGAAGGCTATAAGTATACCTTAAAAAGAAAGAATAATCCTTGTAATAAATTTCCTTTCTTCCAAGATCCGTTTCCTCTTCATTTGTACCCATTTGAAAGAAGGGGTTAACATTTCTTCTTATCAAAAAGAAATTTACTATTATTTTTAAAAAGTACCATTTCTAGACATGACTCCCAAATCTACTTATCCAGCCCTGATCTTATACAAATGTATTCTTGGCCATCTCAGTGTCTCATAGACATGTCTAACTCTTCCTTGCATAATTTCCTTTTTCTTTTGGTAGCATCATTGTCTACTCAGTCATCAAAATCAGAATTTTGTATGTCCTTAATTTAATTTACTCTTTCCTCATCCCCACATCTCATTGCTCACCAAATCTTTTCACTTTTGATCTCCTAAATACCTTTATTCCTGCCTTTCTTTTCCACTGCTTCTGCTTCATTTCAGGCCTTTGTCTCTTGCCTAATTCCCTCTCTTCCTTCAGGTCTCAACTTAAATATCTCTTCTTCAGTGATATGTTGACAATTGTAGGTAAAAAATAAATGTTTGTTGAATGACTTAGTAATATACCTAAAAAAACGGTCAGTTTGCCTGCCTCCAAGGAGTTTGCTCCCTTAAGTCAGTCTTTCACTTTGCTGTCAAAGTAATTTTTCTAAAATGCAGATCAGACAATTTTATTCTCTTTTGCCTTTGGAGAAGTTCAACTTCTTAAATGACACTCAGGCCCTGTTCTGCCAGATACAAAAGGCTTATCTCTTACCATATCCACTGCTCTCTGCTTGCTGGTTTCTAGTATATATAAATCCTGTTTTTACTTAACGTGCCTTTGCATATGCTATTCACCTTGCTTTGCTACTAATTCTTCAGAACACAGGCCAGGTTTTACTCCCCCTGAAAAGCTTTCTTTCTCGTTGCCATTTCCTCCCTTCCTCAACAAGTAATACTTTCCTCTTCCATACTCTTTCTGTACATCATTTGTCTTTTTATTTATTTATTTTTGAGTGAGAGATATGGGAATATAAGTGGAATAGAATAAGAATATATCCTTCAGTTTTTTCTGATTTTGAAAAGCGACTAAAATGTATAATCTGATACAAACTTAGATGTTCAAAGACCACAAATATCAATATGAATTATTAGTGAAAGAGAGGTAAATGTTAAGCTATAATTGATTATATGATTATATATGCCTTGCATTTCAGATTTTGTTAGTGGAGCACTAAATAAACTTAAATATAGCAGAACACCCTCTATTACACCTCAACAGGAAAGAATCGGTAAGTATTATGTGTATTTATTTAAATGAAAATTTCTGACTTATTTTGGTTTAATCAAATCCAGTATTATTTTCAATGGCGAGCTTGTACTATGTTGTGACATTGCTAATACATTGGATAATGAACTCAAAATTGTAGGTAAGAATTTCTTTTAGATTTAATTTCTTTACTCTTCTAAATCATGCTTTTCTGTTGCTTATAAGTTGTATGCTATTGAACATATGAAAGAAATTCAATCATATTTTTGTTTTAGAACCAGAATTTTATTAATGTATATTACAATTTTTTATCTTGGTTTTCTTATGGCTGAAATTATTCAGTCTAGTAACAAATATAATCATTTCTTTTGTTTTCTAGATTGAATAAATTAACTGGTTAATACTCAATTATAATGAAAAGCACAAATAACATTTGGATTAGTTTTTGTTTCAACTCCTTGATTATGATTTTCTCCCTTATGTTAATATTCTTTAATGTGAATTATATGCATGTTAATGTATTTGGTTTAAGTTACTACTATTAAGAATCTTGCCTCTTTGCAATTTTCCTGTTTTTATTTTATGGAATTGCATAGTGTTAATTTAGTTATATAACATTTGATAATCTAATCATATCCCGCATTCTTTTATAGCTCTAAGTAATATCTTTATAAGAAAAAATTAATAAAGCTTTTGTATTTATCAACTGTGGGAGAAACAGATTTTTTTTTTTCCAGCCGAGCTATCTGAATCACCAGTGATTCTTACACCAAATGCTAAGCGTAAACTGCCAGTAGATTCTTCTCATGGTTTCTCAAGTAAGAAAAGGAAGTCCATCAAGCACAATTTTAACTTTGAGTTATTGCCAAGTAATCTCTTCAGCAGCAGTTCTACACCAGTATCAGGTAGCAAATATAATTTATGTAATTGGTCTGTAAACATTAACACGAGTGACTGTTCTGGGCAAAGGACTGTTTCCGATTAACACCGCTCCTAAAGAGCGGTGAATTTTTGTAAAGCCCTCTAATTTTTAAAATGGACCCTGCTCAGTATAATTAATGTGTATGTGATTTATGGCTATGCCCATTGAAAGTTATGATAAATAACTTGGAATGAGAGTTTGGGCTTCTGTGGATAGCGCTAGTGTTCAGGTTTTGTGTGACTGTGACTAGACATCCTGATTTCTGCTTTAGTTACTGCTTTTTTCTGTTGAGTTGAGGTTGCCAGAAGTTTGACTATCTCTTAATCCAGAGTGAGATTGTTACTATTGGAGTGACTGTTGCGGGTTGCATTTTTGGGGACGGAGGATATTTTTAATGTTTTATCCTCATTTAGCTTTTATAAAAACTTTAAAAACTTTGTTTGCATTGTTTCTTATAGTATTCCAGATCCCTTATTGGCCCAGCCATTTTCTTTCAAATGAACTACAAGTTCCTAATTGTGGCCAACCAGAGACTCCAGAGGAGAGGATAATATAATCATGTCGCTTTGAATACCACATTTTTGTTAGTGTGGTCTTAGGTTGAGTTGGCTTCTTTAGCATGTGTAGAATACAAGTTGATTCATGTTAACCTATGGTCAACCTTAAATGAAATGCAACCCTAATTAACCCCAGGGTCATCTACCTCATATTTGTCTCATATTTACTCAAAATGTGAGTGATCTCTGATTCTTTTAGATTTTTATTTGTTTCAGACAATATTAAGAGTTCCATTTGAATCCATTTGCTGAGTTATCAGATCTTCTCAATAGCTTCTTTTGTTATTATCCAAAAGGATTATATTTTCTTTGTTTATTTTCTTAAAAAATTGAACAGAATAGCAACTTGTTCTCTGCAGTCCTTTACAGATTCTCTATCATTCATTAAAGTGTCAATGATAAGAACTCTGAGGCTCTGTCTATAACTTTTTTAGTATTCAGAGTTTGGAGATTTACTCCTTTAAAGTAACTTCATGTTTTTTTAATATTTAAAGGTTTTTTCATTTTGAAGGACTTTTTCTAAATGGCACATATGAATTGTAGTTCCTGCCTTTGCTTATTAGCATTATACTATCTTCCCCAAGAAATGGACCTGCTGATTCCTCCTCTCCAAGCTCCCCACAGATAGGCTTAACATTCTTGTGTTGTTGTAACATTTGTATGCGCCAGCTTAATCAGTGAAGTTTTTTAAATAAAAAGATTAACAAGTTCAACAACAGTTAATTCTATTATTTTAACTCACCATTTTTCTTTGATCCTACTTTCTCAGGCACAGTTCAGTAAATTCCACCTGCAAAATGCTTTTTTTAATATATAAAGGCAACAACATTAATTTAAAATAGAATACCTATTTATAATTTATTTTATATATGTATAATAACTGCATTCCATGTATTCTAGCTCTGCATCCTTGTGATCACTGGCACATTTTTAAGACTACTAGACTGCAGCCCTAGAATAAAGCTATTTATGTCTCTTTGGATATATTATATTTGCCTCCTAAAGTTTTCTTCAGCTGAATGCACTCTAAAGCCACTGTAATAGTTGTATTATTTTCTGTTTTAATAACTAAAAAAACATGGATGTCTCTGGGTACCTGTGTGAATCCTTTATCAGTACCAATAATGAGTTGAGAGTATTTGTTTTCAGAATTTTGGCATGATCCAAGTATAAGTCAAATGTATATGGAGCTTTTCTTCATGATATAGTGTTAAATAACTTAATCAAAATGAGCTGTTGTAACCACCAGTTGTTAGCATGGAGCATGACAGCAGCCAAGTGGTTAGATGTGTGTTATAGATGATTTGTTTGCCAAAAATATGGGACAAATTAAAATCTGGAGTCAGGTGGACAACAGTTGACTAGCATGTGCATACTGGATACTCAGACTCTAAATTGTTTCTCAATAGTTTATTTTTGATAATAGCATTAATATTATGTATCAGATACTCTGCTAGATATTTTATACACATTACAAAATATTTATATTCAACTGAAGAAGTCCATTTTCAGAGCTTAAAGCAATTTAGTAAGTGGTGGGACAAACTCAAATCTATCTGTTCTGGAAGCTTTCCCTTTCTTCCATCTGCCTACCCTTCCTTTGTATTACTAAACAAATTTAAAGCAAAACTCCAATGTGAAAGCAATGGTTGATTTAACCTTTAATTGGCTCCTACAAAGTAGAAAATTGATACTTATTTTCTATTTGAGTTGGGTTATTTGGCCCCTGAAACTTTTAACCAGAAATTATGTGATTCTGTTATGGTTTAGGAGTAGAAATTAAGACTTTAAGTCTAATTGCTATTAATAGTTTATATTTTGAAAAAGAATAAGTATGTATGGTATATTACATGTGGTTATTTTTATAGTTCACATTGATACAAGCCCAGATGGGTCATCTCAGAGTTCACTCTCTCCTGTAGCCGTCAGTGGAAATCATTTGATCAGTACAGATATGCCAAGGCGAAGTAAAAGAATTGCAAGCAAAAAAGTTTGCAGGTAATTTATCCAGGACATTTTGTTTTTATTGGGTATTTAGTATATATAGTTAATAAAATATTTTGTCTTTATATCAGGAATCATAATTTTTAAAAATTCCCTCTGCCTTTATAATCTCATTAATCAAGTACCCCTTATATATCTTCCAGAGGAAAATTCCCAATTTGAGTCCAGTTTGCTTGCTTAAAATTGTGCTTCATGTTGATGAGTGTAATTTTTGAATCTCTGATTAACTTTAAAAGCTAGTTTACCCTAATGATTCCAGTTTGTAAGTGACTAAATGACTTGTGACAGACAAGAGAGATCATTTTATATGCCAATACAGTGTGTTCACAGATGGTATCATAAAGCTTAACTGAAAATTATTCTGTTCAGTTACTAGCAATATGATTTGCCCTGGACATTCTTTCAAATTTCATTTTTCAAGAATTTCTCCAGGTTTATGCTACAAACCAACATTTGTAATTCTGCTCTTTTAAGGGTGGAATCAGGAAAAGCAGGCTGCTTTTCTCCTAAAATCAGTCGTAAAGAAAAGGTTCGAAGATCTCTTCGTTTGAAATTTAGTCTGGGGAAAAGTAGCAAAGATGTAGTAAGTATCTTTCACCATTTTATTGATGTTGATGTTAGCATAAAGCTATAGACTTTATGCTAAAAGACCCTCTCAACCCTGTCTCCCCTCCAGCTACTGTCCCATTCTCTTTATGTCAAACTCTTATGCTTAAATACCTCCAGTTCCTCCTTTTCTATTTTGCTTAAATTGATTCCAGTGAGGCCTTCATCCCCAGTACTCACTGCAGCTGCTCTCTTCAAGGTCACCCATGACTAAATTCATTGTTTAAGCTAGTGGACAAATATCAGTCCTTGTTTGGACTTCCCACTAGCAGTTGACACAGCTGATCACTTGCTCCTCATTGGTATACTTTCTTTGCTTCAGGGACACTGCACTCATATTTTCTTCCTTTGCTGGTTACCTTTCCAATTTCTTTGTATTGGAATGCCCAAAGCTTCATCCTTGGACTTCTCTTTTCTCTCTCTACTCACTCAAGGTGATCATCAGCTTGAAACATCATATATTTACTTGAGACTTCCAAATTTATATCTCTAGCCCAGAATGCGCTCCTGAACAACTGGCTGTTTCTTAACATCTGCCTACTTACCTCCCTGTGTGGATGTTGATCCAATAGGTCTTGAGTGTAACCTGTCCCAAATAGAGTTCCAGGATGCATTTTTTCACTGCCACTATTTCTCCGCTCCTCCCCCTCTCCCTCAACCACACTTTTACCTGTGGCCTTCACCATCTCTATGTGGCACCTCATTCTTCCAATCACTTAGGTCAAAAGTGATGTAGACATTCTTAACTCTTCACTTTCTCTCACACGCCCTGCCTAAACCATTAGGGAATCCTGTCTAACTTCTGCTCTGCTTTCAGAGCATATCCAGACATACCACTTCTTACTAGTACTACATTCCTAACCTTATCTAAATCTTGTCATCTTAAACATGGATTACTATAATAAACTTCTACTAGTAGGTTTACCTGCTTCTACCTTGCTATGGAACTATATCCAGAATTATCCTTTTAAACCCCAAGCTAAGTTATGTCACCTTATTGCTCGGAACCCTCCAAGGACTCCTCATTTCACTCGGAAATAAAAGCCAGAGTCCTTAGGTTGACTGCAACCTTCCCCATGACCTATTCCCAGCCTCCTTCTCTGAGCCCTCCTCTTGTCACTGCCCCTTGTACACTCAGCTGCATCCACTCTTGCCTCCTTGCTGTTGGTCAAATATGCCAGATCTGGCTTCAGCCTTAGCGCCTACACTGGCATTTTCCTCTCTCTGAAATGTTCTTCCTCCTTATACCTTTATGACTCTCACATTCATTTTTCTTTATTCACAAATTATCTGACGATCACTCTATTTGAAATTCTACCCTCTTCTTTACCACTCCGTATTCTTACCTAGCTTTACTTTTCAACATAGCATTTTTCATCTTATGTATTATATTATATATTATACAATATAATTGACTGTATATTTTGTTTTGGTCTAAATCTTACAATCTAAAATATAAATTCCATGAGGATAAGATTTTGGTCTTGAGACTTGTTTGTTTTTCCTTTTTCTTTCACTATTTTGAACAGGCCCTGCTTGGCACAGAGTCATCATTATAAGAATTAGGCTTTTTTAGTTAATGAATACATGAAGCTATTTTTGTTTTAGATCATAAAGTATCAAGTAATAGCCAAGTCAAATGCTTATAATTTTCATCAGCATGCATACAAGTATATTTGTGTTTGCTATAAAAATGTTTTTCAATTATATGTTCTTTTATAGTTATAGAGGATTTTGATCATTACAAAAAGTTTACTTAGTCTTAATGTTTTGAAAATTCACTGGTTTATTTTTTAACCAAGACTTTTTCAACTTTTCTGTACAGAATGGGTGTTCTGGTGTCAATAGATATGAAAATGTTGGTCGACGACTTGCAAATCAACAAAGTTTAAAAAATAGGGTTGGATCTGTAAAAACAGGTCTGCTTTTTAGCCCAGATATTGATGAAAGATTAACAAAGAAAGGTAAAGATACATTTACATGGTAATTTTAAGATTTAACTTAAAAAACTGACTTGCTTTAAAATTTTTTCCAGCTTTACTGAGATATGATTGACACATAATCTTTAGTTGCTTTTTTAATGATAAAATGGTAATTTACTGTGTTAGAAATTTAAAATTCATGTTTGAATGATGAAAATATTTAAATTGGCAGTGTATTTTTCTGTGAACAATTGGAGGATACTTGTAAATATGAAAATGTTCAACATTTAAATTTTTTATAACATAAATATTTAATTTAATTTTTAAAATTAATTTAAATTTTTAGGAATTTAAATTTAATTTTTTAAATTAAATTACATTTTTAGGAATTAAATGCTTAGTATTTTTATTTACCATGAGTTTGGATAATATTTCAAAACTAGGTCAAAATATAAAATTATTAAAAACCCTGAACTGCTTTATTTTAGGTTCCAAAAAGATGAGTAAATCCGAAGAAAACTTATTAACTCCAGAGCGACTAGATGGAACAAGTTACCGGATGTCATGGACAGGACCTAGTAATTCAGGTTTTCGAGAAATAGTTGCAAATGAAGCATCTCCAATAGACGGAAATCTTGAGGTGAACAGCTATTCTTTGGAGCCTGACATTACAGAGGAAAAGTCATCTGTTAATTCATATGAACTCTCCCCTTCTAATGTACACAATAAGCATAATAACATAACGGGAAGATCTCTTAGTGGGGATGAAGATAACTTGAGCACAGAGACGTTAGCGAAAATTCAGAAAGCATTTTCTGAATCTGGAAATAATCTTCGTGCATTGATAAATCACAGGCAGTCATCAATAACTAATGTGGGAAAAGTAACATTACATGAAACACCTAGAGCATATAGCCCAGAGAAAAATCTATTCGAAACTAATGATTTGACTGTGATAGGATCAAATGAACATCACACTAGTAAAGGTGAAAATAGTTTTTCAGAAAGAAACTTGTCACCATATCAAACTCAAAAATTAGATAGAGAAGCAACTATAAAAGGTTATTTAACTCAGATGAAGGTGGAACAGGAACATGAAAAAAGCATTCATTCAGATATATTAAATAATTATTTAAGCAAGCAAGAATTGCCTGGTGATGATCAAATGAAAAAACAGACCCCAAGAGATAAACTAAATACTAAGTTAAAGGAGGAGAATATGATTGAAGAGAACCTACTAAAATGCACAGCTTCTAGGGAGTATGTGGCTAACACCTCTTCCTTGGAGCAGAGTACATGTAATATAACCAGTTCATCAAAACCTAGACCCATGAGAATGGTTAAAGAGCAGTCACTGGTGGAAACATGTGATAAGACGGTTTCTGAAAGATTACAAGTAACAGAACATGGAAAAGTTTCAGACCACATACAGTGGTTTAATAAACTTTCTTTAAATGAACCACGCAGGACAAAAGTTAAGTCACCTCTTAAGTTTCAGCGTACTCCTGTCCATCAGTCCGTCAGAAGAATTAATTCTTTGCTGGAATATAACAGACAACCTATAAGGCATAAATTGGCACAAGTTGGTGATACTGCTTCTCCTCTGGTTAAATCAGTGAGCTGTGACAGTGCTCTTTCCTCTTGTACAGAAAGTACATCAAAAGATTCTTCAATTTCATGTGCCCAGTCAGGTCCTGAAAAACAGAAATCTACATCATGCGAAGAGTCAAATGTTGATGCAATTTCAAAATCAAGCAAGGAATTAATTGTTAACTCTTTCTCTCAGATGAAGAGGCATCCAGACTCTCTGAATGCTTCTCTTAGGCATCCCAGAGTTGATAAACAGAAAGTGATATCTGATGACCAAATTAACGTTCCCTTAGATGATCTGACAAATCATGCTGTATTAAAATCTGTTATAAATAATAATACAGGCTTTTCTCCTGGGATAAATAACAGGGTCCTTAGGAAACCATCAGAAAGAGAAAGGGCCTGGTATAAAGGTTCTCCCAAAAATCCTATTGGAAAAGCTCAACTACTACCTACAAGTAAACCTGTAGACTTATAATTGGTAAATGTTATACTTGTCATTGATGTAAATAAAATTAGCAATTGGTGATGTGACTTGCATGGTAATCTACATGTTAATCTGTTAATCTGTAGCTCAGGATGGTTGTTACATGATAGATTTTATTGCACAGGCAAATAGATTTTTACATATAAATGACTACTTTGTTTTTCTTAATTATGGCAATATTTTAAACTTTAATTTTATTGTGATCTCTTAAAGCAGAGATTATACTTTAAAAGAAATTTGTGAAAATTGCATGAATTTTATTTCTTAAGTGTGATGGGAAGTGTGAAATGAGTTGTGTCTATTTCCTGTCATTTTTCCCCCTAAGTCAGATAAGTTTCCTACAAGCAATTTCTAATATGTAAAGGCTTTGAAGAGATAAGCCCTGCAAATCTTATTTCTTGAATTAAATTAATGTTTATTATCTTTACCCAAATCCCTAGGAATTAACTTGTTTCAATAGCATCCTAGTCCTTTATTCCTATTTGGAACAAAGTAATTAGGTTTCTATTGCCTACTGATGTGTAGACTGTGTTCACTTGAATTAAGAATAATGGCTAATGACTCAAATGCGCTCATATAGTATGATGCTTCAGGAGTAATTGATGTCTTCTAAGCCATAATATATTTTTAAAGTAATTTGCACAAATACATTTGTGTCCTTTTTTTGTCCAATATAGAATTTAAGATGGAGGAATAATTAAGCTTGAATAATTTAACCAAGGTGATTTTTTACATGCAGATAACTTGATTTTAGAATTTGAAATAGTCATTGCACCTCCACATTTACTTTGGATTCTTATAAAAGCCTGTGATGGTTTTGTCTTGTATGTAAATGTTATTTATTTAGCATAGACATTAAAGATAACTTTCTGAAAAATGACTTGCCTGAGACTAATGAAATTCAAAGTACTTTTTAGAATTTGACTCAACTTATCAAGCAAATCTATCTGAATTTATATTTTAAATTATTAGAAATAATACATCTTTGAGAAAGGAATAAAATAGAGGATATCTAAGTTTTAGAGGAAGGAATATGCAGGTAGAATCAACCACTGAAGATAGTTTTGCAGGTCAGTTATTAGAATGCCACATTCAGATGTTGGGGCAGAATAAAACAGCATTGCATACCTACTCAGAGCAACCAGACAAACTGTATATATGAGAAATTTAAAGTCATCAGTTTGCTTTACCAAGTTCTATTTGATAGTAGTTTATCTGTTTTATTTTAAAACTATTTCCTGTCTATACTCATTATCTAAGGATCAACTCTTTCTCAGAGTTAGGAAGTATTTGACATATCAAGACTGGAAAAAATCTGTAGATAAAAATCATGTTTAACTGACATCAAAACAGGTTTGTAATGTAGACTGGGTATATGTTTCAGATGTTTATAGTACTTCTCTAGTAGTAGAGATAGAAAATACTCATAATAAAGTCTGAGATACCTGTTTGCTGGTTCAAGTAAAATTTTTAAATTTTAAAATATATCTTTTTATATCCATAGAGATGGGTGAAATGCTGACTTGAAAGACTAATGCAGTAAAAAGGCATTGAGAATTAACTGTATAGATCACCTGATTTAGTGGGCTTTCTGAAAGATGAGCCAATAATTTTTATTTTAAAAACTACCCATATGTCACTCCCACTTTTATTTGCTGAAAGTGAATGTGTCTGTACATGTGCAGTAACTTCAAAGATTATTTTCACTTTTCTTACAAGATCTAAATTTGATTATTATGAGCAATGAGTAATACAATTAAACAACTTAAATTAGTAGGCTGCTTGGCAACAAACAATCACTAAGAATTTAACATAGGATTTTGATAATCATCAAGCCCAGGATATATATGGTAGATGTTTTAGTTTTGAAATATCAAATTTCATATGAAGCATGCACATACACATTTTGGTGTGTTTCAAGTTTTTATTTACCACAAAAGCAGTTAAATTGTAATGACTTCTCCATTTTTCCAAGCACAAAATGAAGACAACAGTAAATGATGTTAAAGTAAATTCAGAACTGAAAACAGTATGCATGAATAATAAATGTTAACCCCCAGCTTGGTCTTTGGGCCTAGAACCAACAGATAGTATTTCTAGTATTGATTTGGCATTCACTGACACATAAAGCTGGCAATGGAAGTGTATCCATGTAAGAAAAGGCACTAGGAAGGCTTGGCTTCAAACCATAAGGCCACGTGTGTCATGATTGAATTTTGTGTGTCCTTCATTGCTTAAAATTGCTGTAGATGATAATGGATTTGCTGCATAGAACTAGGGCAAGAAATCTAGATTCTAACTTCGGCCAATTATTTAGTTATTCTCACCCTCCCTCAAGTACTTTAGTCATCCCTGGGTCTTAAAAGAAATTTGCAATAATATATTGTGTAGTTTTACACTTCAGTTTTTGTCTTTGGACAAAATTCAAATGCTCATGCTTGCGCTATAAAAAATTAACAAAAATTCTGGGTCTACCTGGATAAACTACGATTTGCAGGGAATATGTTTTCTTTTCAGGCCCAAATGATTTTACTTGATAGTTGGTGTGAAAGTTTAGAAATAACGCGCAGAATTAATATTCCTAGGGCTTTTTACGTGTTTGGGTTTTATCACTTTAACAGAAGTTTCTAGCATCTTGTATTAAATATTCTTATAATCTCCCTGCCCAATGAAAGGGCCCTTGGAAGCACCTTTATGACACCCTATCATCGCCATCATCAAAAGTTTTTAGGACTCATTCTTACGTTCTAACTCTTCATCTTTTGTTTCTTCTACGATTGCCCCTTTACCTCTTTCCTCTTCAAACTAAAGGACAAAAATGCTGGAAGGGGGGCAAAATTACAGATGTGCTATTGGGGGCAAAGTACGAAGTGGAGATCTGGCACATTGTTAGGTAACTGCTCGAGAAAAGGTGAATTATCTCCATACGGGTTGACAGATAGAGGATCTCTGGGAGATGTTTGTGAGATGCGTGGGTTGAACCCAGTGGGCGTCACAGCCGGAGGCACCAGCATCTGGGTTGCGTTCTGCGGCCTCCACCTGCTGGAGGAGGAGCCGAGGCGGAGCTAAGATGCAGAGGGAGGTGACGCACCAGCGACACACATCGCCAGGCTCCCCGCCCGACCCCCAGCCAGGCCCAGACCGCAGCAGGCTCCTTCGGCCCTCGGTGAGTGTCCTCTGCTAATGCCGGCTCGACCTGACGCCCAGCTAATGGATCCAGCCGAAACATGCGGGTTTTTCAAGATCGGGAGTCGGGGAGGGCATCCTGCTGAAATCCTTGAGTTGTTGGCTGGGGGGTCAAAGGATGGGTGCGGGATTAGGAGGTTCTGCTAAAAATACGAGGGAAAGAGTACTGAGGGAGGACATTGCGTAGCTCATCAAATCAAAACGGTGTTGGCCAGGCGTGTAAATGAAGCAGAGAGACATTCTGCATTGAGCGCAGGCTGAGGGAAAGATGGAGATGGCAGAGGAGGCCGATGTCTGCCTCAGGCTTTTTCCGATGCAACTGCAGGCTTTGCTCTTTGAAGAGCAAGGTTCTGCATCCAGCGGTGGCTAGGAAAAGCCTTTTCTATACAGAAAAAAAAAATTTTGGAGTTATGAATATTTAGATTTGAAGGAGGAAAATGCGTAGATGTATGATCAAAAGCAAAGGGTTGTATGGCCACTGCCAGAAGCTGGGTCAGCAGCTGCAGAGCAAGCTGTGTGAATATTTGTTTCCCTGTTCTGCATGCTTCTAGTCATACAGAAGCTAGCTGACGTTTAGGACAAGTTGACTCCCCAGGCTAGTTTTCTCCTTTACCTGTCTTTCCTCTCATCAGTCTGCCTCCCCAAAGAGTAACTCCCAGAACCATGAGGCAATATTGCCAACATAGAATTAGCTATGGAGGAGGCTCTATGCCTGGCATGATTCTAATCCTTACCTGTTTTCCCACACCTGCTCACAACAACCCTAAAAGAATGATGTTTTTCTCATCCTGTTTTGGGAGAGGAGGAAGCAGAGGCATTTGCCTAAGACCACTGAACTAGTATGTGTGGGGTGGAGCAAGCATACCTCATCTTCTCTTCCAGATTGCAGGTACGGCCTGAGCTGTGTGTGCTTTCACTCCCTTAGGATCTGAAATGTGTTAGATGTCTGCTAAGCTAAAGTGTTCCCTTTACCACTCCTAACTTTTTTTTTGTGATTCTTTACTGTTTGTGTTTTTCTAACTCCTTTTTGTGAGCCTATTCTCACCTGAGACTGGGGAAATTCAAGATTCCCCTCTCCCTTTCTCAAAATTGAAGTAAGATTTTTTTTTTTTGGTGGTTGTTTGTTTTAATATAAAAGGAAGAGAGTGGTGGGGTTAGGGGTAATGCAGAACTTTCAGAAAGCTACAAAGAAGATAAAAAATGACTAAGAACAGCCATTTCAGTCTAGTCTTCCCAAGAATTCGAGTACAGAGGGAACTGGCTGTCTTGAACTGTTTTATTTTTTAACATCTTTCCACAGCAGATGCCCTAGCTAGAGTGGACATGTAAGGCAAAAGCAAACCCCTACAAGTTTTCATTGTGATCCCTTTGTAGATGGTCCTTGAATTAGTCTTTTGCATGATTACATCATCACAATAGCCAATTGTGGCTACTTGATATAATTTAGTCTTATTTCTGCAGGTTAAAAATGGTTTCCAGGATGGTCTCCACCATGCTATCTGGCTTAGTGTTTTGGCTGACGTTTGGATGGACTCCAACATCTGCTTATAGCCCGAGGACCCCTGACCGGGTCTCCGAAACAGATATCCAGAGGCTGCTCCATGGCGTTATGGAGCAACTGGGCATTGCCAGGCCGCGGGTAGAGTATCCAGCTCACCAGGCCATGAATATTGTGGGCCCACAGAGCATCGAAGGTATTTACTGTGTTCTGTCACTTTGAAGGTTCTATTGGCATTTAACATAATTAATACATATTGAAGAAACTACTTCCTCTCTCTGTTCTCTCTTTCTTCTTACCTATACAGTATACATATATAAATACACATATGTATTTATATATGTATACTGCATAGGTGTATACACACACACACACACACACACACACACACACACACACATCCACATGCAAACACAAGTCCTGTGAGAGCAGGGACCTTATCCATCTAATTCACAATGGTAGCCCTAGCACCTAGCCCAAAGTCTGGTATGTTAATATTTATTGAGTCAATGAAGGAAGATCTAGCATTATCCCTAAGGAAAGATTAGAACCCATGACTCATGTCTTCTCCCACACTGATCTTTAGGAAATTCAGCTGGCTGCCTCTTTGAGTCACTGCCAGCCAATACTTGTAAAAGATTCTCAAAAATGTAGGACCTAAAAGATCTGATTTGATTCTTAGGGATGATATCATATAAACCCAAAAGGAGCCAAAAGAGGTACTAACATCAAGAGTTTATGTTAGATAGTTAAAAATATATATTTTAAAATATAACAAATGTAAATGTGAATTCTCCCAGATTTTTTTCTAACTTTCTGGTAATGTGGTTGTAATACTTTTATTAAAAAGCAGCACTTTGTTGTTTAATGATTTTTGTATAAAGAGAATCTGACTCTAACTCTTATGGGCTGGTGACCAGTGCTTTATTGCCAAGTGCCTTATTTTCATGCCTTGCTTTGTATCCTCTCTGATCTCTTTCTCCACTGAGGTGGAGCCCTAAAGCAAGAGCATGGTTATTGCAGGTTAACTGCAGGGACTGTGACAAGTATTTGCCCACAGGAGTGGGTCCTATGGAAAGGTGTGAATTCTTTTCTCTGGGTTTTGTCAAAATACACACCCAGCAAATGCTACTCCCTATGGAATAATAATGCCTCATTTTGCCTGAGTTTTTAATTTTCTAAAAATGCTTTCTACCTTGGGGTCCTGTAAATGCCATGGATATTGTTGATATGTGATCCTTATTTCTTGCTTGTTACCCACAGTTTGAAGCCATTATGTAAAACTAACTCTGTGGGATTATTGTCTATTTAGGCTGACGTTTGATTTCAGGAATGGATTAACACAGATGATTTGAATCAGAAAGCATTCTAACCTAGCATAGGGCTTGAACCAGAATAAATCAGACAGGCTTCATGTGCCCTTCTGGGGAGAATTTAAATCCTTCCTGGGACCTGCCACTGGTTGCATCAAGCACACTTATGCATTTCAGACCAGCGCTTTGGAGACAGTAAGTATCTGCCTTTTTAATATAGTAAGTGCTTGGTTAGTCACCTGGCTGTTGTCATGGAGAAGGCTTTCTGAGTTTCCATTAATACCTGAGGACTGATTATCTGTGTGGAAAAGAAACCGCAGATCTCTGGCACCAAATGCCTGTGTTTATCCCGAGCCTCATTTTCTTCACTGGATAGCCAACTATTTAGTACCCACCATGTGCCTGGTACTGTGTAGGACACTAGGGCAGCTCTGCCCTGAAGATTCGCCCTCTTGGGGTGGGAGAAGGACAGATTATTGCAATGCATCATGACAAATGTTTTGGTAGATGTACAGACAAGCTACTGCCATGGAAGCAAAGAATAAGAGTAATTAATTCTGCTTAGAAGTGGCTGGGATTGGCTGTAAGGAAATGCTTCTTTGCAGAAGCAACATTGCAGCTGGGTTTTGAAGTTTGAATAGGAATCCATCTGAAAATGGCAAGTGAAAGGCATGGAAGTTTGAAAGAGCATGATTAGGATAATTCAGAATTAAAAACTGTTTCCATTAATATCCTTGGGGTAATGTGAGGTCATAAACCATGTTAAGTTTCCTCTGACAGTGTCTGTGCAAGGGATCAATACTGCCTTGTTTTTTAGTTTTCTTTTACTGTGTAACAAATTGCCACAATTTAGCAGCTTAACACAATAGCCATTTATCTCATGGTTTCTATTGCCTTAGGAATACGCATTGATTTGCTGGGCTCTCTCTCTGTTCAGAGTGTTTCCACGGTGAAATCAATGTGTTGACCAGAGATGCAATCTTGGCTGGAGCTCACAGCCGTCTTCTAAACTCATTAGGGTTGTCAGCAGAATTCAGTATTTTTGCCATTTGGGACTGAGGTCTCCTTTTTCTTGCTGACTGTTTGTGGGGGTCCCTGTTAGCACTTAGAGGCCACCATCAGGTTGTAAGCCACTTGGCAGACCTCTCACAATGTGGCAGCTTACTTCCTCAAAGCCAGAGGGAGAATATCCCATTAGTCTGATAATTATAAAAAATAATATAATTATGAAAGTGACTATCCTATCACTTTTGTCATTTCACGAAGATATCCCATTTTATCCACAGGTCCCATACATAATCAAAGGCAGAGAATTATGCAGGGTGTGTATAGCAGTGGGTGGGGATCTTGGGGATCATTTTAGAATTCTGCCTATTACAGCTTGGGTGCAAGCTTAACAGAGAGAAAATAGTCCAAAGACCTTAGGTTCTTAGTCCTGAACCTTGGCATTATTTCGTTGGGTAGTCTAATACTTATTCAAGTGAGTGTGGCATTGTTTCAACTCAGTATTTATTTGCTTTGTCTCTACTCAGACATTCACTCATGCTAATTCCCAGGCTTTTGACTGATGTATGGAATATTTTCCATATCCCTTTCAACATTTATTTTAGGATTTGATTATGAAGGACAAATGAAAAAAGTTTCTTTACTAATTTGTCTAGAAAGAATACACATAGCATGTGTATTCTGGTAAGAATTTTAACACATGTTTAATACATGTTTAACATTTAAATACCAGCACCGTCATTTATTAGTGATGTGACCTTGAGCAAATTATTTAACTTCTCTAAGTTTCCATTTAGCTTGGGGGTAGGATTTAAATTTACACACCTGCACGTAGGTAGCATTCCAGTTCAGAGAAACAAAAATAAAGTTTAGCATACATGACTGCAATATTGTGAAATCACTTCTAAATGAATCATCATCATCACTTTAAATGACAATTACTGGATTCTCAGTTCCTTGCATGCAGGGCTGTTCATTTTCTAATCAATAGCACATACAAGACAATTTTCTCATATTTTGTCTACTCTGATTAATTAATTGTATGATCTTTAGATCTAATTATCAAAGATGCATATTAGCTCTCAAACAGTGTTATAAGCTACTTTAGTATAGGATATAGTATCAGTATAAATTGCTATTAGATTGCTGAGGTCATAAGCCTATTAAAAACTATTTTCTTCTTTAATATCTTATACTTCCTAGTTACTGTAATATTTTTCTGCTCCCCTTCTCAGCAGCCTGCTCATACTTCCTCACATCCCATTCTCTCCTAGTTCACTGTAGTTCACTGTTCCCATCACTCCTTTGTCAAGTCAACAAGCATTTCTTGTGCCAGGCATGGTTTTAAGTACCGAGGAAATAAACATGAATCTCAAAGATTGGCAGGATAGGGGAGATATAGTCCTTAAACAAATAAGTAAAATATATAATAAGTCAGATGGTTACAAGTGCTAAGAAAATATAAAGCAGAGGAGGGAGATGGAGGAGATAACCTAAAATAGGGGTAGGGGATTTCTCTCTGGGAAGGTAAGCCCAAATCAGAGAGTTGAGAGAGTGAGCTGTGTGTTATATGGAGGAGGACATTCCAGGCAGAGGAAGCTGCAAGTGCAGAAGCCAGTAAGACAGGAGCCAGGAAGCTAGTGTGTCTGGAGCCTGTGAGACGGGAGATGAGTTAAGAGGCTGTGTAATAATCCTGGTGAGAGATGTCCTGGTCTGATAGCGAGAGGAATGGTGAGACATGTCAGATTTTGGATATATTTTGAAGTTAAGCCAATGGAATTTGTTGGTGGGTTGGAGGTAGGAACAGAAACAAAGAGAGGAGTCAGGGACGACACCAGGATTTTGCACTGAAGAAATGGAAAGGAAATTTTCTACAAGAGGAGCAAACAGGACCTTCAAGGGGAAGAGTTCAAGTACAGTGTTGCACGGGTTAATTTTGAGATGCCTTTTAGACTCTTCTTGTCATGGCTAACAACTTCTTTGCCTTCATCCTACTCAGCCTCTCAGCATTCAGCACAGTTTACCTCCCATTACCTTCTTAAAACCCTTTTCTTTCTTGGTTTTGGTGCCAAGATGTCAGGATACACTATGATGGCACACTTTTGGCTTTCCTCCTTTTCCCATTCCCTTTAACCATTTTTTTCTCAGTTTCATTTTCATATGTTTTCTTGCTTATTGTTTCTCCTGCCTGTAATGTAGCCTTTAATTGCTAAATTCTCCAGGGCTCTGTACTGGGTCCACTTCTCTTAGTGTTCTAAATTCTTTGTCTAGATGATCCCACTTATTCTCTTGCCATTTTTCTAGATGTCATTTCTTTTCTTATGACTCCAGTATTTGTATTTTCAGCCGAACTTCTTTTTCTGTCTATCTGTAGGCTTATGTGAATTGCTAAATTACTGTGTGTCAGTCCTGATTTCTCTACTGCCACCATTCTCAACCTGTTTATAGCAATCTTTTCTGTGTAAATGAACAGTGCCACCATTGTGTTATATATGCAAGCTAGAAATCTAGATTTTCTCCATCACATGTCATACCCAAATTATAAGCAGTTTATTTAATTTCTGTTCTTAAAATATATCTGTTAGTTTGCCTGTTCTGTCTTCTTTCTAAGTCTACTTCAAACACTCTAGTTCAGGATATCATTGTGTCTGGCATGGATTTCTGAAATTGTCTGCTAACCAATCTTCTTGCTTAAACTCTTGGTTTCTTTCAAAATTTTCTCCACAGAAAATACAAATTTAAACTTTAAAAGTTTAAATCTGATCAACATCACTCCCGTGGTTGAAAGTCAGTCAGTGGCTTCTTGCAATGACCTAGAAGGATCCACATCTCCTGTCCGCCCTCCCCACTGAGGTGAAAGTCCCTTGGCTCCTTTTAATCCCTCAGTCACACAAGACTCTTCCTGCCCTGTGCCCCTTCCGCTCTGCATAGCTGAATCTTCCTCTCCAGGTCTCAGTTTCAAAGTCACCTACTCAAAGAAGCCTGCCGTAACAGTGCTATTTGAGTATCCCCCACTCTGTCACAGTATGTTTTCGTTTTAAAGCTCCATAGCATTTTTTTGTAATTTATAATTAATGTTTGCTTCCTTGCTTATGGTCTATCTCCCCATTGGAATGTCAGCTCCATGAGCCTATGTTTGTTTTATTTACTATTTTATACCAGACACATAGTAGGCACTGTGGGGGAGGAAAAGACTTTCTTCTATCCTCCTAAGTTCTTTGTGGCTAATTAAATCAATATGAGGCAAACCAACAAGAGAAAATAACCAAATTTAATTACATGCGTGTGCATAGGAACCTCACATACATAAGAGGTTCAAAGACAGAAAGGGAAAATTAGGTATATTTGAGATCCTGAACTAAGGATGAGGGGCTTCAGAGTCTTTGCCGGACAATAAAAAGGGCAGATGTTTAGTAATTAATAGTTTGCCCTGCCATATAGATAGGTTAAAAAAAAAGTTATCTCTGATAACCTCTTATTACGGGCAAGGCCCCTATTCAAATTCTTCTAGGTAATTAAAGAGGCGGTACAGGGTGCTGAAGTCTATGTTGAGCTCACAGGGGTCTCTGTTGCCCTTAGCTCAAAATAATTTGCATACCACAGAGGCATATCTTGGGGTGACTCTTTCTGAACCCATACAGCACTTAGTAAATATTTGAAGATTGAATATATTATATCAGGGAAAACTATAGCTGGCAGTAATAAGTATATAAATATTACATGACATTAGGATCTGTTGAGACATTTTCCCTTTCAGTTCAAGGAAACTATTTCATTTCTATTCTTTTTTTTTTTTTTTAATCTACCTAGAAGTTTTTGCCAAGAGCTCATTGTTTATTTTGACTATGACTGGTTACCCTGATTTGTGCCCTTTGTACAGCTACGGATTGTGAAACCGTAAGGACTGTCTGTAGTTCTGGAACTAAACCAGCAGGGGTGCAGACTAGACTCAAAGAAACCTGGTGGCCAGCCTCCTGGCTGTTACTTGCTCTAAGTGGTCACCTGGGAGGAAGCATTTGCCAAAAGCATTCAGAGAGGATCGGGGGTTATTTTTTACTTTTCCATTGGCACCTTAAACATGACTCCATAAGGAGCATCTTTTAAATGTATAAATTCTTAGCCCAAAGCAAAACAAGAACACAAAGTCAAGACACACAGGGACCAATTTATTGTTTTATAGAGAAGAAACACTTGCTTTAATGGCGAGGAAAACTGGGATTGAGTCTTGGCCATACTGTTTGCCAGCTGTGGGTGATCTTGCCAACTTTTCTGATCCTTTGTTTTCTTGTGTGTAAAGTGGGGCCTCCAGCTCATCCTCTTGCATGCAATAGTGGACGCTATTAGTAACTGAATTGCTTCCTCTCACTTTGAGGATTATCAATAGCACATTTTCAATATTAATGGATTTTCCTTGATATTATTTTTAATTACTCATCCAGTTAGCAATACAGTTCAGATATGCTTCAGTGCCCTTTGTATTTCAACAGTGCTCATATTTCCCCACGCCCAAATTTGCTCATTGGTCCCTATGACATAACTAAGTGGTTACTGTTGTTTTATTATCCTCAGAAACAAGTAAAGCTATCAGCTGTCTAAGAGATTGGTTCAGAGAGCCTTTTGCTGTGGGATAGACTCAGGATAGAGACTCTTAGGAATCAGAACTGGCTATGCCAGCTGACACTACTGTTGACCTTTGATGAATCCAACCAGAAAATGTGTTTTCTTTTCCACATTGTTAACAGCCTCACGCCAAAGAGAGTCTCCTTAGTGCCACTGGTTTGTTTTCTTCACCATGGTAGGCACCAGATATCTAGCATTGTGATTACACCAGATATCGAATCACTGAGAGAGAAATTTATAAATATTGGTATTTGATAGTTATGAATAGTTTTAAACCTATATTTTTAAACAGTCAGTTCTCCATACCCCTGGGTTCAACCAACCAACCATGGATTGAAAATATTTTTAAGACTATGACGTTGTTGCTAATATGTACTATGTAATTAGCCCTGTGATTGTTGCCTCTGTTCTGAACATGTACAAACCTTATTTTCTTGTCATTCTTCACTAAACAATACAGTATAACTATTTTTATAGCATTTGCATTGTATTACTTATTATAAGTAATCTAGAGATGATTTAAAGTATTTAGGAGAACATGCTTAGGTTATATGCAATTACAATGCCATTTTATATAAGGGACTTGAACATTCTCAGAGTTTTGGCATCCACTGGTGTCCTGGAACCAGTCCCCCACAGGCACTGAGGGACGAAGGTATTGCCAATCATAAAAATATCAAAATTATTTTTTATTACCCTGACTCTTGGGCCTCAGTTATTTCATGTCGAAACAAAGAGAACCAAGATCATGTTCTTAATAAATACCAAGTGGAGAAAGAGTCCATTGTAAGATAAAGCCTACTTGAAGGGATGGATCCTAAGAAGGCTCTACCTAGCCAACCTCTGCCCTGGATAAGGGAGCTGCAGTGCCTCTACTTTGCCACAGGGTGGCAACAGTGCTTCCCATTTGAAGGTTGGAGGGAAGAGACTTCAATATCTAAGAACAGGACAGGGCCTCACTTGTTTCTGGCTAGTCTCTCTGCAGTTAGAGGAAGGAGTCGGGTGACTTGATCCAGGTATCCTAACTAAAATCTACTTCTCAGTTATTCCCATCCTGGGGACCAGTGAGAGCAGGGGGTTTGAGTGGGCCAGGAATTTGGCCCATTTCATTTGGGGTTCCGTTGAGCCTACGCTGAACTCAAATCCTTAAAAAAGTCCCTGGATGAGATCCAGTTTTCATTCATGGGAAATTTCACAGATAATGGTAAGAAATTCAAAAGGAGTAGGGAGAAGTTTTGGTGTTTTTTGGGTGGGTGGAGTCAAAGGAGGGCAGAATAGGGAGAGGAAAATGATGACTTCTTTTTACATTGTGTTTAAGGTGCCCTGGGGCATCCAGGTGCAGCACTAGGTGTGTGTAACACAGGAGAAGTGTCTGGGTGGAGGGAGAGTTTGGGGAGGCATCTCCATGTTAATGGTGGCTGATGCTACAGGAATAGATGAGGTTACCCTGGGTAAGTATCGAGGAACAGAATCAGAGCACCTAAGAAAAAGGCTTGGGAGACTCAATACAGAGGGCCAGCTAGAAGAAGAATCTGGAAAAGAAACCGAGAAAGACTGGGCATAAAGGAGAACCAGAAAAGTGAAGTGTAAAGAACACAAGGAAAGAACGTTTCAAGAAGGGGCAGTGGTCACCATGGTCAAAATCAGCAGAGAGGTCGCATGAAATAAGGACCATTGGGTGTAAAGTACTCACTGGGCATAGCAAAACCGAAGTTACTGGGGGCTTTGGACAGAACCAAAAGCCCCATGGGGTAGTGGGGGCAGAAACCACACTGCAGGAAACAGAGAAGGTGTGATGTAAAAATTTGTTACCTGAGTCTTCCTGGTAAGGGGGAGAAGACTGAGTAATGGTTGTGGAGGGATTTGTGAGGATGGTGATATAGAGACGAGGAGGTTTTTGTTTAGGTTGTTTTGGAGATTTAAACTTGTTTAAGTGCTAATTGGCAAGAACAAGTGGAGAGAGTTGAAGATGAGGGATGAAGAACAGATGGGTGAGTGGTAAGAGTTCCTGAGGAGGTGGGAGGGGATGAGAGTGCAGGTAGAGGCCAGGGTCTTTCCTCCACTGGGAACAAAGGAAAGGGGCAGAGATGCCTTGGGATGAAATCGAGTTCAGAGATTTTGGCCTTAGTATTTGCAGACTCTGTACTCTTTCAAGCCACCTGCTCAGAATTAAAATAAGAATGAAATGCAGTCAGCCTCCTAAATATTCCATTTTATACATCTCATATATTTCACCTGTATGTTTTTTGATATTTTACAATTTCAGACAAGATCTGTTTTAACTTATGTATAATCTAACTAATAGTTATTTAGTAATTGTAAGTATTTTATATTTACATTATATAACTCCTAGATATCTTGTAAATATAATCTAAGATCAAAAGATCTAGGGAGTGTCATCTTTGTTTATTTTTTTACTTAATAGTAATAAATGTTTTAATGAGGCATAAATCAAGAACAAAAGTGGAAAATAATCTTAATAATGTGTGCATTTTAAATGACTTTGCAACAAAACAATATAAAAATTAATGTAGTCTCTATGAATGCACAAGATATGAATACAAATCCCCGCAAAATACCAATTTGTCAAGAATCATGATTTTAAAGTAATGGGCTTAGATAGTAATTATAAACAATGCTGATTGCTTTTTAGCTGATAATCATCCTTGATTAGGATTATTTTTAAATAATGGGAATTTTGAATCATGTGAGATCTTCAGTTCATCTCTTAAATAAAATGTGACCATCTTATAATGGAAAAGAGATACACAGAAAACTGGCAAAATCACTGAAAATAAGTTTACTGTAAAACAATTGCTAATCGCTATGCCAGGTGTCTGACTCTAGGACAATCCTTGTGAAGTGCTTACTTCCATATGGGTTAAAGCCTAGGTGAGTCTGAGCCTCAGTATATTTTCTTGGAAGTCAGTAGAACCCAGAAGTATTGCAGTTCTCCAGAGAAACAGAACAAACAGAACAAACTGTATTTATAAATAGACCTGTTCTTCTCTCCTTCTCTCTCTCAATATATTTATACCATGTTTATATATGTATATATTCTCTATATATATACTATGTGTAGGCTGACATGTTTAAGACTGGATGTGTACATACTTATGATATCTAAAAATCATGAAGTTCACCACTTTCTAGGAGCACAGATAAAAACAGATTGGCAGTGCATCTGAGTTACTTTTCAGTGTTCCGTGACATCGCCAAAATATTGCTAGAATGTTACAAGCTTTCAGGTTTGTAAAAACATAATTATAAATTATACTGGCATCAGATATGAGTTGAGTATCTAGAAAATATTGCATGTATCTCAAAATATTGGACTGCTGTTTGGTGACTGGATATTGCTGAACCATTTTCTTTTGGAGCAAGAACTTTAATGAGATTCAACATGTGCAAAGTGTCTGAATAAGATGCAGTCAAATAAAGTATGATTAAATTTATTAAAAAGAGATTTATTTTAAGGAATTGGCTCATGTACTTGTGGGGCTAGAAAATCTGAAATCTGCAGGGCTGACTGGTTGGCTGAGACCCTTGGAAGGGTTGATGTGATCTTGAGTCTGAAGGCAGTCTGGATGCAGCATTCCTTCCTCCCTGGGTGACCTCGGTATTTTTCCTTATGGCCTTCATCTAATTGAATGAGGCTCACCCACATTATGGAAGATAATCTGCTTTACTCAAAGTCTACTGATTTAAATGTTAATCACATCTCAAACACACCTTCACAGCAACATCTAAACTGGGGTTTGATCAAGCAACTGGGCACTATAGCTTAGCCAAGCTGACACATATAATTAACCATCACAACAGAGTAGATGAATACCATAGTAATACAGTTGCCAGCAAGCTATTATTTTCTACAGAAAATGATTCTAATCCACAGAAAGATGACAAAGTGCTTTTGAATACCTCTTTATAGATTCTGGATCTCAGATAGTCTTTACACACAGCATCATGCTCCCTGCTCATAAACACTCCTTGAGACAGTCAAGGAGGGCGGATATTTCTTGCCACATTTTACACATGTAGAAAGAGAAGCTCAGACTTGTCTAGGGATGTAGCTAGTATTTGCATGTGGGTTCAGAGTCCTGGTGTTTTCTTCTGTTCTGTCCAACACAGCACATTGTCTCTTAGGCTAGTTGATGAAAGGTATGGATGTGGACAGGCTTGGTCTTAGACCAAATTGTGAAACAGGTTTATCTTTAAGGATGATCCTTATTTCTGGGCTCATTGTTGATTCTTTTTCAAATTGCTTCTTAGACTCTTTGTGAATCAGCATTTACAACGAGGCACTGCTTGCCGTCCTCATTACACTAAAAAATCTGCTGGAGCAGACACGATGTCTGCCTGGCTTTTTGTCAGCTGTACCTTGACAGGGCCAGGCACATAATAGACGCTCACTAAATGTTTGCAGAGATAACCTCACTGTATTTGTTCTTTTGAAATATCATCGACCTCTGGGACACCAGCAAATGAGACTATATTATTTCGGTCAGAATCATCCTACTTATAATGCAATCTGTAATTGCCACTGGAGCATTTTAACCCTAATAATCCACAATTCACTGGCTCATCTCTCACATACTCACTCAGGACCCTAAATATTTCTGGAGCTCCTAGAGCATTACCCCATCTATGATCCTGAACATAATTAATTGGTCCACTACTATCAGGCAGTTCCTCATTTCCCCCTTTTCCTTCTCCTTGTCCCCTTTAGCTGGGCACCACTTTGTCCTCTAGCCCCTGAGCTGTTGCAGCCCCAGGAGTTCTGTTGTAAAGGATTGGTGATGAGGGCAAGGGGAGATCCCTCAGTGCACCTGTTTCTAGGAAAACAGAGCTTTCCATTTTTTTCTCTTTGTTCCCAACAACTTCTCCATCCCCTGCTGTGCTTTCCCTAGGAGTCACGTGAGCAGTTGGACAGGGAGATAAATCTAATGAAGAAGTATTGGGTACCATAGGAGCTAAAAGCTCCTTCTTCCTCATTGACCACAAAGGTGTGATTTACCCCTGCATCAGGCTCAGCAAGCCAGACTGCTCTTTTCTTTCGTGTGAGCTTTTTCCAAGTAAGCATCTCAATTCTTCATGCAACTAAGCTCTGACATGCTGTCCTAGCTGAAGCCCAGAGAAGGTTCAAGCTAGGACCTGATTCCACGTCACCTGAGATGTGCCATATGGAAAAGGGGCAAGGCAGCAAGAAGTAAGTCACCACAGAAGCCACAGTGAACTTTTCCACAGAAAATTGACAAAGTGGCTGATGCACTTGTAAGAAATAGAATAGTGGTAACTAAATTTTACGTAATATTTTATGGGTTGCAAAAATACTTTGTCTATTTTGTTATAACCTTTACAACAGTGAAGAAAAGGTTTAAAGTTGCCCACATCACACAGCTTGAGTATTATGAGTTAGTTTGCAAGGCAGCTGTGTTAGGTCTGAATGCCTCTCCAACCAACTCTCTTCTATCCCTGTAGACTTGTATAATCCTGTGATATTTAGCTGAGAAGCTATAATGATGCTGGGAGTCGTGGTAAACCACATGTGGATTTGGGCAGTTGGTGTTTCAGGGACGTGAAGCTTCAGGAAGCAAATTTTCTGACAAACTGCCCTCTTGGAACAAATTGGTACAAATACCTTAGGCACTACAGCTCATAAAGAAAGCCATTGAGGCAGGCTGGAAGGGTTTAACAAGCCACAGCTTGGCACTACAATGAACACTAAGTGTGAACTTTTAATCATGGGGTGCCATATGACTGGAGTAGTGGACAGGGCATGTGGTATGGATGGTGGGGGTGGGAGGTCACTGTATAGCAGCAGGAAGAGCACTGAGGCAGGAAACCTGGTGATCCAGCCCTGGCTTAGACCGGCTATGTGGCACTGAGCAAGTCCCTTAAACTCTATGAAGTTTATTTTTCCAGTGTGAAATAGAAAATAAGCTTTCCAGTCCATCCCACAGGGTTGATAAGGCAGCCAAATAATGTGTATAAAAGTAATATAAAGAATTCCATGAATGCAGGGCATCACTCTTGTGGTCATTATTTCTTTCATTCTACCACATGTCTTTCCAGAGGAAATGACTTCAGGGCTGAAAGGTGGTCCTAAATATGGTCACATTTTATGTTCTGTGCCCATATGTCCTTCTAGGCGTGGCCTCAGAAAACTGCCCCTAAGAGTTGCATGTTCAATGTTAGAGGAACCAGTGTCCCCTAGTCTTGTGAAGTGCTCTGCTCTTTGTCAGTATTGATTGATGTTAAATGTTAGCAATGTGTGTCTAGAGTGGGGATGGACGCTTCCTGAAAATTCTTTTCCATATTCAACTTTTCCATATTCAACTGTTCTCTATTTTTTTTTTTCATCCTTGTGGCTGAAAAAAAAGTATAAGTATTGTGTTGTGCCATGTAATAGGTTACAGAAGCAGCTTTAAGGTCGAGAAGACTAGTTGGTCAACTGCCAAGCCACGAGCGAAGCATGCTTGTGTGGACATAAGAGCTGTCATTGTAAGGGAGGGATGCAGGTGGATTGGAAAGCGTGCTCTCAGTGGCATGAGAGCAGACTGTCCGAGGCTGGCGTGTCTGGCAGGCTGTGATCAATATACTTCCCCTGAACTGTGCCTCCTATCAAAACATCATTTTTATTTATTGAATAAGCAATTATTGAGTATCTATTACATGCAAGGAACTGTGACTTTGATGCATTTTTAAAGCAAGAAACACACATCTAATTTATTTACATTGGATCTTTGTAAAATAGGTAAGAGTCTGGCATTATCTTCTTTTAACCTGTTAGTAAAGGTTAAACTCTGACGAGAGGAATTGAGTAGTTTTACAGAAAATCAGGGGTAAAGCAGGATCAGACTGTTTTTCTCCTTACTTCTCTATTCTCTGGCTGCATTTTTCATTGGCACTTTGGTCTCGAGGCATCCAGAGGTGTGAGAATGACAGAACACAGGGAAGATTGGGAATGATGAACTGTTTTCATACCCCGCCTCACTCCAGTTACATGGGTGCGATACAAACCGATATATTAGAGAGCTGGACAGGGATGCAGCAGGGCCCATTTTTCTCTTACTGCAACTTGCAGCCCTTGTTAGTTGAACCTGAAGTTTAGAGGAGGTTAAGAGCCATAAAAATTGAAACACCTATCTACAGCACACTGGGCTAGAAGCTGAACGCCCAGGTTGTGGATCAAACAGTTACTGATAAAGGACTTCTGGAGGAGAATAAGGCATTGGCCCCCAGAAAAGATGTCGCAGGTCAGCTGAACTTGAGTTGGACTTCCTTGAGGAGGGGTAGGATGCGGGTCATGGTGGCTCAGGTTCATGCAGGAAGAGGTAGGAAGAAATGTACCTTTTAGCCAGTATGAGTTGTGTGCAGGGTGGTTAGGAGGAGGGGCTGTGGCAGCGGGGAAGTCTGGACACTTTTAAGAGTGTCATCAGGCTTCTAGACTTAAGAGCATCTAGGGACAGGGGGCACATGGGCACATGATCTGTATTACTCAGGGCCCTAAGGTCACCCAGGGAAGCCCCTGCCTCCCACAGCCTGTAGTGTCCTGTGACACCGCTCTCCTTGCAGGTAAAAAGGCTGCTCCAAATTTGGAGGTGCCCTCCCTGGTGGCAGCGGTGACAGTAGTGGTATTGGGTGGGAGACTGCATTAGATATTTCTTTTTGTAATTGATCAAATACATGTGCATCTGGTACCGACACAGTTGGGATCTCAGGAGATGGAGACGAGGATTTCTTCAGTCACGCAGCATTTATGGGTGACAGACACGATGTGGTTGTTCACTTGGACACATTTGATTGGAAGCTCTCAGAGGGTCAGACACTGACCTGTCACAACACTGTGGAGCATACTTGGGTGCACAGTGGGTGGTGGCACAGCATGTGGTGGGAAGAGAAAGAATCCACTGGCATTTGGCCTGACCAGGGCAGTGTGATACTTACCAGGAGTCAGAAATGACCACCAGGGTGGGCCCTTCCAGCAGAGATTTGTGGCAGGCTCATGACACTACTGGTCGTCACTCCCAGGCAACTGTCCAAGTTTTTCTCTGCATAAGACAGAGTGTGGCTGAGGTGACAATCCAGGCAGCTGGCCCGCCCTGCAGAGGCCCAGGGGACCTTCCCAATGCCATCTTTCTGGTACGACAGCCCAGCAGGCCTGTGTCAACCAAGCCCTGCAGGGTTTGGATAAGATGTGGTGACTAACGTTTTCCTTCCGAGCAGCAGGAATGGCCAGGCCTGCTGGCAAGAATTTCTTTGCTATAAACTATCAAAGACGCCTGTCTCCTGAACTGAAACAGCAGGTCTCTTCTGTTTCTTGCTTTCTTTTCTTAGGGAGGAAAAAAAATCTTTCAGCAGATGATGGGAGGAACCATTTGTTCGGTTTGTTCAGACTCTGACTAAGTCTTTGGTCACTGGAGTGTGCAAAAATATGGCAACCATGCAGGTGCTGTTGTCTGAAAGTGTTTCAGAAGGGAAGGGGGAAAAAAAGAGGAGTTATTTTGACAGTAAATGATGCATTATTTTAAAATCAAAAGAATTTTTTTTTTTTGATGCGTGGTTAGTAAAGAGAATTTTTAGCAGTTGGCTCTCATTTAACTTGGTCCGTATACAGCATACTGGAGCCTGTTAAGAGACTTTTTTTTTTTTTTTTTTTTTTTTTTACAGGCAGAATTTTGGTGCCTGTGGGTCTGAGCTGTGGACAGGCAAGATGTACTTGCAGGCAAGACTGGTCAACTCACTCCCAGCCTGCTAGATCCATGCCTGTGACCAGAGTTATCAGTCCCCATGCAGCTCTCCCCATAGCCTGCCTCCATACCCTGCTTCACAATGTTTATCCATGCTCCAAGGAAAGTGAGATCATCTCCCTTACCCTCAGTTACAGCACTGAGGACAGTGTATAAATGACCATCAGCCTCACCCCAGTATAGGCAGACTTGCTGAGAGGCAGCCAGTGGAATGTCCTACTGCTCCAGATTATACCAATACTGTTCTGACGTAGAAGCAGTTAGGAATGAGGATTTTAGGTATAGAGTTTTGCGCTCTCCGGACCATTTTAAATTTCTATGAGCAGATTTATAAATAGATCTTAAATCATTAAGTGGTAGGAGAAAAAGTGCAAGGAACCCAAGTGGGTGGATGAGCCCTAAATCATTCATGTGTAGCTTTAGTTGCTAGTGAGGGGTGCACACAGGACACCTGGGCTTGTGTCCTCTGGTGCTTTGCACCTCTGTCCAGGCTCAGCCTTTCAACTGCCCAGTGGACCCAGTTGGGCAGTGTTTAGGTAGGAGATTAGCTTTTCATCTATATTAGTAGCACAATACTTAGAACATTTGCCTCTATGAGTTTGCGGTAATCACTATTTTAGACCCAAAGATTCATCATTTCATCCTGAATATTAAGGCTGTAGAATCTGGGGAAAGTACATCAAAGCTTACTGGACTCCAAGATTATGTTTGAAATGAGTAATCAAGACGTAATTAAGAAGTTAGAAAGCACTATTTTACAATATATAACCTAAGAAAACACAAAATTAAATAATAGTGTTCTTTCTTTGAATGCAGTTCTAGGGGAGGGAAACTAATATTTACTTTGTAAATACTGTGTGCCAGCCACTATATCTCAGCATTCCCCAGCCTTTTTGGCACCAGGGACTGATGCTCCTATGAGAATCTAATGCCTGATGATCAAAGGTGGAGCTGAGGTGGTGATGCTAGTGCCGGGAAGTGGCTTCAACTACAGATGAAGCTTTGCTTGCTTGCCCACTGCTCACCTCCTGCTGTGTGGCCTGGTTCCTAACAGGCCACAGACCATACTGGTCTGCAGCCCCAGGGATTAGGAACCCTTGATATAGCTCTATCTCTATCTAGAGGTAAAGACAGAAATAGAGATAGATAGATAGATAGATAGATAGATAGATAGATAGATAGATAGATAGATAGATAGATAGATAGATAGATAGTTATTTTGTCCTCAGAAATGCTCTGCGATGATTCCTTTTTACAAGGGAAAGTTGAGGTGTAGAGTAAGTGAGCAACTGGCACAGAGTTGACCATCTCAGCACGATAGGATATGGATTCAAACGGTGTGTTTGACTCTAGAGCAGTGTTTTCACTGTCAGCGCTCTTGACATTGAGCCAGAGAATTCTCTGTTATGGAGGCTGCTCCCCCAGCCTCTGCCCACTAGAAGCCAGGAGAATCCCCCTACTTGGGGAAAGCAGAAATATCTCCAGATACTGACAAATGCCCTCTGTGGGTCAACATTGACCTTGTGGAAAACCACCACTCTGCAGGCTTTATTTTTCCTGCCATTGCACATTCAGAAGGAAATTTGGGGTTACCTATAAAGACCATAGGTGGCATAAATTACTTACGATTATAGTAATTTTTCTTATAATAAAGTAATAAAGGCCATGTGGATGATTTGGAAAATAAATTGTTCACAATTTTACCACCTAGAGATACCCAATTTCGACCTTTGGTGTGTTCCCTTCCAGTCGCTTTCTCTGTGTATATATGTAGCTTTTTAAATCATACCATAAATATTTTTATCTGGATTTTTATACTTAACATTACATCAAGAGCCTTTTCATATGTCATTAAAACCACTTGGTTTTAATAACTGCGTTATAGTCTATCATATGTTTATGCCACACTTCTGGTTAGCATTCCCCAAATATTGGACATTTAGAGTTTTTCCAGTTTGTCCCCATCATAAACATTGCTTCAAAGAACATATTTGCATATAAATCTTTGTGTAGACTCCTGATAAATTCTCTAGGGTATATATGTCTATGAAAAGAAAAATTGGGTCAAGCTCCATGCAGATTTTCAGGCTCCATTTCCTCCCAACTGTCATTTCTGTAAATGCTGGACTAATATGGCTGCTTTCTCCATGTATTTCATGGGAATCTTGTTTCTTCTGCTAACTATGAGTATCACCTTTTAAAAATCTTTTAACAGGCAAAAATGGCATATTATCATCTTAATTTGATTACCAACAAAACTGACTGCCTTTCCATCTATTATCTAGCTATTTGCTTTTCTTATTTCCAAAGTACATGTTAATGAGATGGATTGCCTGTTTCGTAGCTCTAATTGTGTCTAACCATTGCATGATTTGCTACTTTTATTTTTCACAGCGCTAACTTATAACTCAAGTTCCTTAAGCTTTTTAGTAGCAATAGAGGGAGACTCTGGACAAGAGTTAGGGGGAAGAGATGGAAGGGAGTGCTTGTATATAAATTGCATATTATCTAAATCTTGAAGTTGGAGAAGACGAGGGGAGAATAGTTTGTGCGTGAAGTCCACGGGCGGTGAGAGAGGAGGTCGTGCAGAAGTTTCTGGTGAGGGATTTCCTGTGATAGCCACCAGGTGGTGCCACTGGCCCAGGATGAAGTGGTTTCTCCAGTCGCGGACAGCTGGGGAAGGATGTTAATAAGTGGTCCAGAAATGAGTGAGGTGATAAGGAGGCTGAGTGCCAATCAGACACATAGGATGTTCACTGTTTGGACATTTTTAATTGACCTACTAATGATCATGAGTTAGCCTGATGCACCTGTGTGTGGGGGTGGGGGTAGAGGGGAGGATGGTAAGGGCTGGTTTTAAATACATAAATATTACTGTAACTGTTTTATTGAGATGTAATCCACACACTATACATTTAAAGTATACAATTTAATGGTTTTTAGTGTATTCATATTACCACAATCAGTTTGAGAATATTTTTATCACCTCCAAAAGAAACCCCATTTACTTTAGCCATCACCCCAACCCAACATCTACCCCTTTACCCCACCCCTCATTTTCCTTTTCCCAGACCCTGGCAACTACTAATCTACTTTCTGTCTTAATGAATTTGCCTGGACATTTTGTATAAATGGAATCATACAATTTGTATAAATGGAATTTATACAAATTTATACAAATCATACAATTTGTATAAATGGACATTTTGTATAAATGGAATCATACAATAGGTGGTCCTCTGTGATAGGGCTGTATTCTGGTTATTACTCACTCCAGCCAACACTACCCTAGTTTAATTTGTGACAAAGAATCATCAGAGTATCTAGATAAACTATTTCAAGTCCTATAGCATTTCCAAACCTGTTAGGACAGAGAAAACTATCTAGAACAGCAATTATCTGACCTGATAGATAATCAGAATCACCTGGGAAGCTTTCAGATGAAAGATTCCCAGCCCCAGTCTCTCCATGAATTTAAATTTGATAGTTCTGGGAAGTTGGGATGATTATAAGATTTTCTCCTCCATGCCCCAGGAGATTCTAGCTGTCAGCAATGGGCAGCAAGTCGTGGAGGAAAGGAAACCTGGTTTTGAACAGAGGTATGAAAAGAACATGGCCTTCCCCTGTAAATAGGGCTCTTGTGGAAAGGACTTGCACCCACATCATTCTCCATGCTTATGTGCTACAACGCCGGATTATGTCAGAGTGCCATCTTTGACCCAGCAGGACAACAGTGCATATTTGAAGGCCGTCAAATACTGCTATCATAGTTTTATTTACTATTCAGCTGGCAAATATCTGTGTGTGATATAGCAGAAAGAACACTGAGAAGTCTGAAGCTTGCCACAGTATTCCACTGACTACTCTGTAAGCTATTGTGAGCGTCCGGAACGGGTGGGTGTAAGATGTGGCACACTGCACAAATTAGCATATTGGAATCACAGACAAGATGGGAGTTTAGAGAACATCTTGTCCACTTCCCTCGTTTCATAGTAGAGAAGGTTGTGGTCCCAAGAAGTGAAGTTCCTCACTGAAGGTCATATACCAGCTGTTAGTAGTACAGTCAGGACTAGGGCTGGGGCTCAGATCTTTGCCTCTTCTTACTTTTCCACATCTCTCTCTTTTGAGACCTGAGGAATCATATCTAGTCTCCTTTCATTTTCAGAAGTGAGGAAACCCAGGTCTAATGTGTTAGTGGTTACAGACCTAATTGATTTATATTTACTTTGGATGAGCAGGAGTTAAAATAATGACAGACGAAAAATCCAAGATTGCATTCATGGATAGCTTTTCAGAACAGCCCAGAGCAGATCCAAGTTTATGAAGTCTGAAGCTTATGCAATTTGGAAATCCTCTTTAAGAAGAAAATACAAAATTGCAAATACAAAACTAGATCCAGGGCCTTAGAATCGGTCTTTGCAAATGAAGGGCCCTGAATCTTAAACTTTGTTCACTTCACCGTAAACCCACTTCTAAGACGAGTAATAGCAAGAACCCTAATCCTGTGTGTTCTGCTAGATTCTTTTATTTGTATAAATAAATAACACGTGTCATGCTGAAAACCATTTAGTCATCTCCTGCTGCACAGAATGGAGGCCATTCTGTCAACAAATATGTATGAAGTATCTGCTCTCTGTAAAGAGCACTGGAAAGGACAGAGAGAGGTAAGGAAGCTATATTCTCTTAGGAGATGAGGCTCAAAGGAATAATAATGAATGCTGATTCCAGTCTTGCCTCCCAGCTGGTCTGAGCAAGCGATGACTAAAGGAGCCACATCCACTATTTGTGTCTCCAATTCTCAGAGAATCTTTCTCTCACAGTTTTTCTTCTTCCTCTATCGAACAGGGAATGGATGTCAATGTGAGTAAAATCCCTTGGAGTTTCTGGTGAAAACTTTTCAAGGTTTAATGATTCTTTTTGTAGTTATACCCCTCTACCCCTACCTCCCTGAAGTTCTTTAAGTCTCAAATCACTGCCTTGAAATGAATTAAAAGTTCATTTATTCGTCGGGGCAACTTTTCCCTAAAATGTACCTGATACCAGTGAAATAATTCAGATAACATGCATATCCTGAATAGTCTTTCTGCATATTCTCAAAAAAATTATTATGTTTCCATTTCGGTAAGATGGCGTCTTTACCCCACTCTATTTAAACGATCACGTTAGCATTAGCTCCTGTGTTTAACAGCAACAAAAAACTGGGTTTCTGCCACTTTCTGAAAGATAACACAGAGATAGAGATAAATCTAGGGTCAGGAGGGGAACTAGTTTAGTGGAGGGTGTTTTGTTTGTTTTATTTTGCTTTTTATTGTTACACTTTGTTTTATCGAATCCTTTTAGAGAAGTGAGGTCATAAGTCCCTTTAGGGAAAGCCCAGGACAGTTGTGCCTTATCAAAATTTCCTTTTCCATTGGTGGGAGAAATGGCTGAGCCCTCAGTGTCATCCAAAAACTCATTTTGTTTTTCATGGAGATTTCCTGTCATTCAGAAATGAGCTTTCTAGAATACTACAACGTGAAGAGGATAAAACCTTCCCAGGGTTTATAACAACCCCATGAAGGGTTTGGAGCTAGTGGTTTGAGGAGTGGCCAGTTACTTCTGATGTCATAACCAATCTCATCAGTCACGTGTCCCTCCCTGTTTGAATTATGAATTTCAAACATCTTTACAAGCTCTTCCATGGTAATTCCAAAACTCTTAACAAATCAATCCTAAGCAAAAAATAAACAAATATGAAGAGGAGCAAAAGGATATTTAGGATATGGTTTTAATTAAAATTTTTAGGTTTCCTTTCTCAAAATCTTGTATAAGCCATTAATATGAACAAACAAGCCTCTGAGTAGGAAAGCAATCAAGGCCATCACCATGAGAGATTTTGAATTATATAATAAACAAATCATTTATTTGTTTTTCTTATTAACACCAAGAGAGTTGAGTCATGACTGTAGCTATTTAAAATACTGAATGGCTGTTGAATTAGGCATACATAAGGATATATCATAGAAAATGCAGGTACGTCCTCCATCAGCCTGTGAAACAGTGAACCTGCATGCTGTTACGTAGCTTCTAGTAAAGGTTCTAAAAGAGAAGCACACCCAGTTGGCACTCTCAAACCATCTGAGGTAGGTTGGAACTATCTGGATGTCTGCCTGTGGCATTGCTACCTCATACCATCTGGTTTGCCAACTCTCCAGGCCCGTTTACCTCTGTTCCCATTCTGTTGGCCCTTTGACTATTTCTCTGTTTATTGACACCTGAATCAATCCAAGGGGACAGAAATGAACATTTATTAAGTGCTATGTTTTTGCCAGTTAACCTTCTCAACAAAGTATTATTATCACCCTGTTTTACAGAGAAGGAAATACGTATTCAAAGAGGTAAGACAACTTGTCCAGGATTACATAAGTATAGAGCTCGTGCATTGTAAAATGACAACCACTTAATATTTGCCAGAATTCATGCAAAAAGCCTTCCAAGGACTATTTCATTTTATTTTGTCCTCATAACAACCCCTTAAGAATGGTATTTACTTGTATCCTCATTTTACAGACAATGTCATACAGCTAGTTCAGTGGGCCAACGTTGAAACTCAAGCAGTTGGACTGTAGACCCTGTACTCTTGCCCATCCCGTCAATCCTCCTTTATGTACTAAGCTGTCCAGTGTGGACACCAGCCACACGTGGCTCCTGAACACTTGAAATGTGGCTGGTGTGCTCTGAATATAAACTGCACACCAGGTTTTGAAGGAAGTATGGAAAAGAATGTAAAAACATCTCATCAGTCATTTTTTATATTGATACATGTTGAAATGAGAATAGTTTGGAAATAATAGGATAAATAAAATTATTACATTTACTTTACCTGCTTTTTAAACTTTTTTGAAAGTAGGTTACTAGACAATTTAAAAATACCTGTATGTCTCACATTATATTTCTTTTTTGTTTGGTTAGTTCTTTTTATTTATTTAAAAAATATTTTTCGATTATAGTTGGCATTCAACATTATGTTAGTTTCAGATGTTCAGTATAGTGGTTAGATACTTATATAACTGATGAAGTGATTTCCCTGATAGTCTAGTACCCATTTGATATCATTTATAATTATTACAGTATTATTGACTATATTTCCTATGTTGCATTCACGTTATATTTCTATAGGGTAATGCTGCTATATGTTATTCCAAGTAAAGAAAGACTGTGAAATTTACTCAGACCAGCATTGTTTTTCATCAGTAGTTCTAATTTAAATTTTGGTTGTAGTTAGGTGAGAAGGTCGAAGCCATTAAAAAAAAAAAATTCCCAGGCAGAGGTCACATGGATATAAAAGGAAGAAACTGGGAATATTTGTGTGAGATGGAAAAATTACAGGTGAGAAAAACTATACCAAAAGTTTGCAGAAGATTTAGTCTGAGTGAACCCCTTCCCAACAAGCACATACCACCTGCCCTCTTCTCCTGAGAAAAGAAAAGAAAAAAGTAATAGCTGATGAAACTCGGAACCAGAAAAGAATGTCCTGCAAGGAGTTCACTGTTTGTCCAAAACACATGTTTATGCTAGCTATTTATAAAAGACGTTTACTTATTTACAGCAGCTTTGGATGGAGAAAGGGAAGCAAGAGATTAATAATTAATGCAGGTATGAATTTGTATGGCCAAGTGAGAATGTTCATTGTCGTGGCCCAGAAGGTTTTCCCCGACCCAAATCGAGCTCTTTTGTCTTAATCTATAAACGAATGGAAAGGACTGCCATATGAACTCATCTCATTCTCAAGCTTTGTACCCCAGTCTGGGCTAGGGTGCTGCTCCTGTGGTCAGTGCAGAACCTCAGAAAAGAGACTCTTGACACCATGACAGTTGACAGAAGGGGCTCGGGGCTGGCACAGCACTGCCACTGCCCTCCTCCACTCTACAGGATGTGCCCATTATGACCTCTGCTGCCCCTTAGTCACACTCCTCCTCAGCCATGTTTTTCGAGTGATCTACTTCCCCTGGAAAGACCAGGCTGGCTGGAAAAGTTCAGCCTTAACAAGCACCATCAAAGAGCTTTGAGTCTGGGGCAGTGGAGGACCATCTCCATTATCACGATGTCTGTGGTGTCAGTGTCATCTGTCTGCTCACTCACCCATTCATTATAACCTTGTTTCCTAGGCTTCTGCAGGTCTCCATTGTTCTTTTCTTTTGTGTTGGAAGCTATCTCCTTGTACCCTTGATCACTAATTATGAACCTCTTATCCATTTACTTGGCTCTGGGATAGGCTTCGATGTCCTACCTATACTGATTTCTGCCTGCCTTCCAGGATCATCACTATCCCTGTGCTTTCCCCTGACCTGAGAACTTGACGTGTCCTGCTTGTCTCTTTAGCTGGTCCACCAGGAGGCCTGGAATTCCTGTTAGTGAAGTCACTTCTTGAAGATAAAATGATTATTTCAGAAATTAAGGATGCCATCCTTAAGCAAAGTTTCAGAAAGGAAGATGCAGTTGGGGGCTTTAAATAATCAAAGACATCAGAACTCTCAATGGAAATAGATGCTAGAGGGCCCAAGTTCATATTTTGACTTTGTCACCGTTTTATTCATGTCCTCGCCTAATCCCAGCCCCCACTACAATTTTGTTTTATGTCCCATTATTTTTTCAACAATAGTCGATACCTCAGCTTAAGCTCCACTGACTCCCAGTTAGGTCATATAATTTCAGGAAGAATTATAGAATAAAGATTTTAAAAGACCCCAAAAAATCCTATAAAAATTCATCACAAAAACAGACTTGGCCTCCATACGAATTGCTGAGACTTCATTTCAGGCAGCAAATGAAATTACACGAAGGCGCTGAAAGTGCTACTGCAAATTACTTATTAAAGTGACTTTTTCAAGACTTACAAAATTCACAGCTATCCTAAAAATGCCTCATTTCCAAATTAATGTATTTTGTGTTAATTTGGGGTAGTTGTATGTGTGTGTCACGGAGGGGCGGGGCTTGTGGTGGCTGCAGGAAAATTAGTTAAATTCACAGAATAAAATTTGAACTTTTGTAAATGAGTAAACAGCCAAAACAAACACCGCTTCGGAAAAAAAAAAAAATACACATTTTCGTCTTTTGAAAAGCAAAGCAATGCTTAAGCAAAATACCTAAAAGTGAACTAAAAAGCTTTTCTAAAATAAACAACTCTGCTTGTGATCCTAAATTGGGACCATATGTAGATGTGAAAGCTACAAATGCAGTACATTAGACTCTGAGTCTCTGCCTTCGCTGTTTGCGTGCCTACAAGTACATGATGATAATACTGCCTCTGGTCCCGAAGGAGCCTGCGTGTTTCAGATCCTAGTATGAGGGGGGAAGCCGAAGAAAGAAAGAAAAGGAATGAAAACAAATGCCTTTCAAGATAAAATATCTGAACAATGAGTTTTATTTTGCCTCTGTGCCAGCAGACTCAATTCAAACCTCTCCTGCATGTATAGGATGGGGCCGGAAAAGTGTGGTGTGTGTGCCTACGGTAAGGGCCCTGTGGGGAAGTCTCTGTGTGAGGGACGGGGCTGCACTCAGAGCATTAGGATAGCTCTAGCAAACGGCCTGGACCAGCCCCTTGCCCTGGGGCAAATCGATGAATAAGCCAATTCAGCATAGATAGAATCATTCCTTTGTTTTTCTCAATTACCAAATGCTGTGTGCTTTGGGGTCACTTGTCATGGGTTTAGAGAATGTGGATATTGCAACATAAGTCCTCACCATTCTAAACAGCTTCAACTAAATTCTGTTACTAGGGAGGAGGAGAGTTGAGGCCATAACATCCATCTCTAATTGTAAGCAACCATATGCTCATTTTCTCATTTTAGGACACATATTTCTCTGTCTCCATAGGGCTCGTGCTTTCCCCACTGAACTGACACATACATCAGATATGTGTTGGTGTAGATGTGTTTTGTCCCCTGCAACTGGACACAAATCCTTGAGAGATTATGCTGCCTAGGTGGGGTTGGGGGATGCCTTCTCCTGAAAACAATAAGTAGGGTGAGTCCAAGTATTAATTTAATTATTTCATTTTAAGTTGAGAAGGAGGCACTGCTGTTCATAAAGAGCTCAGCTGTTTCGAGTCCCTGTTGCAAACACAGGACTTTGATCCTCCCACAAGCATATACACCGTTCGCAAGTTAAAAAAGGAGAAGACTGAGGTCCAAAGAGATTGGGATGTTACCAGGTGCATGGCAGAATGTGAACCTGAACCAAGTGCCCTAACGACAGACAGGCGGTGTTAAGGGGGTCTGTGTATAAAAGGTGCTCTCTCTTTTCTGTGGGTCCTCAGTTAATGAAAATTAGTTGCTTTTCAAATAAGTATGAATTTGAGGGCTCTCATTTCTCACCAGAAATCAAGGCCACAGAGTTGATTTTGAGGATGGACAGGTACAGAAACTATGCTTAATACTTTTTATTTCTTCCTTTTAGCTCACTTAAATTATTTGGGATGAAACATGGATATTCAACATCTAAATTTTTAAATCCCACCCTTAAGTTGATCATTTCTTTCACGTGTTCCCCGCCCCCCCCCCCGCCATTAATAAGGAATAATTTGTTTGTCTTTCTACAGCCTTTTCTCCTGCTTCTGTCCTCTTTGCTCCAGGGCAGATAATACATATACAGACACTGCCTGAATGTTGTTCTCAGGAGGAGAAACTCAAGGCATGGCTTGTATAGGTGACACATTAGTCCACCAATCTTTGGGAAGTGACTGCACTTTTTGTAAAAGCGTATGTTTACATCAAGTCATGGAAAACAACCCAAAACTTTGGGAGCCTGCCAGACCTTTTTCAGTAAGGCCCTCAGGATTTCCTGGGATGCGGGGCTTCTCTTCGTCCCCTGTGTCCACCCAGGTGCTGACTGTATCCTGCTTCATCCCCTTCCATCCCTGCTCTGCGGCCTCTAAACAGAGATGTCAGGCACCTTGTCTGCCCCACTTTAATTTTCCCTCCTCCTGGCTTCGTCTGGGGGCTTTTTCCATTTCCCAGCTTTCTTTCTTTGGTTCCTCAGGTGCTCTCTCTCCTTTGCCCCTTCAGCTTTCTGTCAGGAGTCTGAGGGGGTGGGAGAAAGGAGGGCAGCGTTAGTTGGAATAACCTATCTGACTGCTTCAGTCTCCCAGACTGTTAACAAAAGAAAAACTGGTCCTTGCTTTATAAATGATGTATCGCGACGTGCTGGTGGAATGAAGGCCGAGACCACAGTGTATTTTTAGCGTCTGCTGTTTGTGGTAACATAAGTGAAAACTGCTGGATCCATTCCCTTCAGCTGAATGGCTGGTATTCAGGAGAGTGTGCCCACTGCCTGCCAGATTCTCCTGACGGAACTTCCTTTTTATTAGGTGAGTGACTGGCTCCTTGGCACCCGGCTGCCCTGCCACAATTCTCCTTTATTGCCCAGCACTGGTGCCCAGTTGCACAGTTCCTCAGGCAGCCCCAGCGTGGGGCCGTGGGCAGGGGTGGAGCTATGGATGAGACTGCAGGCTGCGAGCTTGTCAGGGTGTTATCAAACTGTGAGGCAGAGACTACATGGCAGGGGCTGTGCCTGGATGCTCTAATCTATCTTCTGGCATGATGCTGGCACTCAGACTTGAAGGAACCACAGTAGTGAGGACAATGGCTGTCTCCCCATCTCAGCATCATTCCCATCCCACTGGTGCCTGGCCAGAGTGGGAAGTTCACCCCCTTGGCCAATGATACTTTGGATCCTCAGAGTGAGCTAGAAAATATGAGAGGCCCCTATTATTCTGACAGGTCATTCTACCAACTATCGCTCTGGAGCTAGAGCTAATCTAATCTTTGGAGGATGGAAACCCACTGTAAAGGGTTTGCGTGGGCTTTACACGGCCCATGGAGGGTCTCCTGGTGCCATCAGTGGAGTGGAAACAGTGCTGGGATCCTCAGTCTCCAAATAGCACCAACTAGCTAAATGGCTTTAGGCAAGTAACACTCCCAGGACGCACTTTCGCACTTAAAATTGTGAGTAGTAATGCTTGTCCTACTGACCTCATTAAAATGTTTTTAATAAGGATATAAAAGTGCTTTGAAACTATTGAAACCATGATATTACAAAAAGCGGTGGAGTGGTCAGGTCCCCGTTTATTTTCTTCATTTTCAACCAACCTTGACTTCTGTCAAAACTGTCTCCACCAGCCCCAGCCAGGAGGGGCTCTCGCATCGTGGTAAAAAACATCACTCATACTGTGAGAATTTACCTTTGTGAGTGAGTTTTTTACCTGCAATCCCCACAGAATTAGCTTGTAGGAGAAAGGGAGCTGCAGGATCCTTTTCTTGTGAAATGTGAGGAGTGCCTCTTTATTAGAGTAAAACCTTGAAGTCAAAGGACTTCTTTATTAGAGTTAAAACCTTAAGTAAAAGGATTTCAACTGTAGCTACAATTCCCTTGTTTGAAACCTCAAGTGCCTTTTAAAAAGGCTTCTCAGCAGTCACACTGGATGTTACAAACCCCATGAACCAAGATGGTTACTGCAATTCTCTCTGAGCTGATTTAATCTTACTTTACATATAATTCGAGTAAGTCTGGCGTGCTCATTTCCAACCCATTGCTAGTGAAAGTGTAGTTTGTGAAAGAACAGCATCAGCATCACTTGGGAGCTCGTTAGAAATGCAGAGTTTCAGGCCCCGCCCCTCACCTATTGACTCAGACTGCATTTTGACGAGATCTCCACATGATTCATGTGTGTGGTAAAGCAAATTAGAAGGGGGACTGACTTAATCCTAGGCGCACTTTCAGTTTATTTATTTAAGTACTGTACTTCATTATGAAAAGGATTTGAGATGACTAGGATTAATAGCTTACAAGGGAGGAGGAGACAAAAGCCATAGCAGCTGGGGCCATTTAATACAGTTATGTCACAGTATACACTTTAATACTCTGTGAGAACACACTGCTACAACACTATCAAGAAGGGGTAAAGTCATATCTCAAAGCTACTGATTATTTACCTAAAATTCATAGTGAAAATTTTCCTTTAATGTGGTTAAATAAATATTGATGTTTAAGGGGATGCATCAGTGATCTGGGTATACTATATGGAAAACCACATTCTCTGGTAAAAAAATGAGTGAGATGTTACTATCATTGGAAACCTCAATTTGTTCAGATTTTGTTTTTATACTGTACATTTAGGAGAGTCAAATGACATCAAGATAAGATATGATCATCAGTACAACAAATAACCCATGACTATTCAGAGCTAGGTAAAATTTGGGGGATTAATTTCATATTTTCTTTCACTAGACACTGGCAACTGACCTTCAAAGTCACTAAGTCAAGAAAATAGATTTGAAACTGAATGGAGTTTTTAATTAAACAGAAAAATTAGTACTCTTTTTTGGATAAGGGTGTATTGGAAGTACTAGATCCAAGCTGTTACTAGTCATGAGTCTTGCTGGGAGGTGTCATGTTGGGACCAGACAAGTCCATGAGCGGGAAAGCATGGAGCTGAGGTTGACCAGATAGCCAACTGAAACAGCTCAACCACCCAGCTGAATCACCATGCAGAGGAGGGGGAATTCAGGCACATAGCCTGGGATGGGAACATAGAAAAGAGCTGAAAGCTATTGGAGAAATCCCTCAAGATGTGGAATAGAGCCTCAGCAGATTTTTAGGGAGGGTTTCAGTACAGGCCAAGAAGGAGATTTGGGGCCTTTGGCCCAGATCAGACCAAACCATGTCTCCTTCCCTTTCTTCCTTATTCCTTGCCCTCCACTGCTTTTGAACATGACAACTAACTGCCAAAATGATGCAAAGAAAACCTACCGATAATTTGATATCTAGAGCCTGGAAATAAACAGCTGCACAGTACCAATCTTATTTAAAGCAAATTTTATATAAACAAAACTGGGCTTAAATTTTATTTGGCAAGAATTAAGTATTTTCTGTTTATTCTAGAGACATTTGTGGAGTGCTATGGCTCTGATGGGAAAAGATAAGTAAAGCATCATTACAGGGTAGAATTAATTAATTGCCTGAAATAATTTTAAAGCCGTAATGAAAGGTCCTGTCTTTACAAATGGCATTATTTTCCCAAATCAGGGAGCCTCTAGACTTTGGAAAGCTTGTAGACTCTTGACTCATTTCTCCCTTGTGCACTGTTTGAAATTTGTCTTTTTTCTACTCCTGTTACAGCCATGCTATCCCCAATCTTTATCCCTGAGTTACAGCAATAGCTCTAAAGCAGGCCTTCTTAACTTTTCTTCAATCTACCTTTGTATAGTGGTGTTCAGAAGAACACTTGGACACACTGGATTTGGAGCAGGGGCATTGGGATTTTTTTTTAAAACTCCACAGGTGATTCTGATGTACACCCCTAGGTAGGAACAGAGCTTTAAACTGTTGCTAAATTAATATTCTATACAACCTCTAATGATTGCATCGCTCTCTTGCCCAGAAAGTGGCCTTTGCTGCTTATCATAAAAATTCATACTTTTTCTGCTTGGCCATGTTCTCTTCTCTCATCTAGTTCCTCCCCTCCCCAACAGTGCTCATCACCGATGCTCAAACATTCCATGTTCCCACCTACATCTGTCCCCTTGCTTATGGTTATTCTTTTGCCACCAGTAAAGATGGATTCTGTATTTTATGATTCAACTCAAGTGTGACCTCTTCCAAGGAAGTTTCCCTGGCAACTTCCTCATTTTTTGAATTTCTAGATCATTTATAGCCTATACCATAATGAATTGTATTGGGGAATATGTCTTATCACATAGCACTGGCTTATTTTGTTAGCCTTAAATAATCAGTGAGAATGAAGAACCAACTAGAAAGCAGGAACCATGTCTTTCACATTTAGCTCTTCTACAGCACCTAACATAGTCATCGGTATGTCGCTTCTTGCAGGAAGTCCTCTGTTTTAGATCTCGGTTAGATATTTCTCCTCTACACACCTGTGCCATCTTGCTGTATTCCAGTTACATTATAAGTGCATCACAACTTTGTATTTTAAGTATTTGTTTCTTTGTGTATCACCCTGTAGATTATAAACACTGTGAGAACAGGGCCCACATTTATCTGGTGTGTCAATGACCCACTAGCCCTTAGTCCAGGTCTTGATATATGCTCAATACACATTTTTTAAACATACATAACAATTAATAAATATGTGTTTGGTTGAGACTGGGACAAATGGACCAGATAACATCCATAGCATCATAACATTTTGGTTGACTTCGCTTCAGGTGTAATAGATAAATATAATCTAAACATTTTAATGACTCAGATAAATGTCAATTTGTTGTATATGCAACAATATCATTTTCTGATATATAACTGATAATGAACTTATCAATTTATTATAATTACCAAATTATTTTCTACATGTGGTTACTTTTCTTGTCTATAAAATTCCCGGAGAGCAAAGGATAGCATTGGTTACTTCTACATGTCTCCCACAGTTCCTGCCTCAGTGAGTATTTCTTGATTTGATGTCATAAAATGTTTTTAAAGAGCCCGTGTTATAACATATCTGCCGAGTGCTAAACATCTGTTGCTTCCTAACAAGTGCTGCATTCATTTTAATGGCACTGGTGCACAGAGGTAAACAGAGCATTGGCAGGCCTTCCATAAAGGAAGCTGTGTTTGCTTCCTTCATTAATTACTAATGGAGCATTAAGACACGCATTCTCCTTTGAGCCAAGTTGGATAATTCCTGGCACTTAATACTAGGGTGCTTTCAAAAGTTAAGACATGTATTGACACACCAGAGAGCATGCCCTATAGCAAGTACAGTGGTGGCTATATTGCCAACATAGTACAAAGCTTCAAAGATACCAATACCAGGTTATTGATCTGTCTGTTTAACCTTTTTCATGTCTTGGATTAATGTTGGGTAATAAATATGAATCACCAGAATGTCTCTGAAGGCAGCCACCACAGTATGAGTCAGGCAAATCATCAGAAAGATACAGAAAGGGTAAACATAAAAAGATAATTGAAGATTTACTGAACATAAAACAATAGAATAAGAGCAATGCTAAGAGAAGAAATATGAAACAAAATATGATTTTTTAAATTTTTACTTAACAACCAATTAACACAATTAAAATGAAGAATTTATACTCTGGGACATGCCAACCAGCATAGCATCAAAATACTAAAGTAAAAACAGCAAGTAATAAAAGAGATTGATAGACGCTTATTGGTAGATAAGTAGATAAGTGTAGATTGGTAGATACTTATTGGTAGATATTGGTAAATTTTAACATATTGTCACCAAATTATAATAGTTTAAACAAATAAAATATGAATAAGGGTATCAAATTATAATTAATGACTAATAATTTATTTAGATATTTATGGACTATATAACAATACATCTTATTTTAAATATTCTCATGGAAAATTTACAAAAATAATACCTTTTGTTCCAATGCAGAACTTTTACAGACCACTCACTCTCATCACAAAGTAGTGAAATATAATGTAAATGTAAATAAAACAACCCAGATACTTGGTGCTGTCTCTATTTGGGGGGCTAGAAGGGTTAGAATTAAAGGAGGTAAAATTTCCTTTTAAAGATAAACTTTAATTATACATAATAAATTAAGACAGAGTGACAAAAAGTCTCTTCAGAGAGACAATATGATTTCCAGGACACTAAGATCTAGCCATGATTTTACTGAATACATTAACATTTCCAAATAAAAATATGTATCAATCCAAAGTAGAGCTGGTTCAGCCAAGAAAAGAAAAGAAAAAAGCAAGTGTCAGAAGACACATTTTGGCAGCCCTCGTGCTCGTTCAGGGGGGAAGGGAGCCTCATCCAGTTGCTGGACCTATGACCAACTGGCAAGATCATTCTTCCCCTGGAGATGGAAGTGTGGAGTTGTTTTAGCCCAATTTTCACTCTAATTTCATACACACCTTTTGATTTTGATATGGCCCTTTGTGTATAGGTCTGTGTATAGAGTGATTGTGTGTTAAGGGAGCTGAGAGAATGGGACCTCTGTGTCTCAATGAAGTTAATAAATAGGAATTCATTCTCAGAAATGGTCTGCGCTAGTGCTGGAAAAGTAAGGCTCCTGTACCTTATATAATATTAAGTCTACAAGAAAAGAAGAGTCCAGAAATTGATGTGCATTTGTATATATGAGTAAAGCCAGTTATACAGTATAAGTTGTTCTTATGCACTGCTGTGCCTTGGTGCTCCGAGCTGGTTTTGGTATGTACGAGGCACTTAATTATTTGTTGAAGGAATGTAATAAGTGGAGAAGGACAGAATTACCTAACAAATTCCGGTGAGAGAATTGGTTAACTTTTATATGCACTAAAACTTAGAACATATGGATTAAAGATTTAATTTTAAAAATAGAAAAACTAAAAGGAATATTGAAATGTTGGTAGTATTTTGAAGGGACAAAATTTTTGTAAATTTAAAAGGATGAGAAGAAATCACAAAGGAGAATAATGGCAAGAAATCTGACTACATAAATATTAAAACTTATGTTAACAAAATATTTTAACAATATCCAGAATTTGAAGTCAGACAACATGGGAAAATATTTGCAGGAAATGTGACATCCAAAGGCCCGATACCTTTTTTATGTAAAACGTTCATACAAATTTATAATAAAAACATTAAATTTCCAAAAGCATAAACACAACTCATGAAAAAGAAATTAAAATTAACTAATAAACACATGGAAAATATTTGACTGGCTTGGTAATAAGATATTAAAAATAAAAGAGTAGTTTTTCTAAAAGCCTTTTCAATTAGCAAGGAAAGCATAAAAATTATTTTTATAAAACTCAGTGCTGGTAAGGATGTTGTAAAAGTGATATTCTCATATTGTGTTGATGATACTTTATAACTTAGTACCTCCTTTTTGGAGAACAGTTTAGCAATATAATATACAGAACCATAAAAATATTTACAGCCTTTGACCTGGTAATTTGACTTGTGGGAATCTATCCTGAGGAAAATTAAGCCAAAATATGGAAAAAATTAAATACCTCAGAGTAAATTGGGAAACACTAAATGACCCACCAGGGGAATGATTGATATGCCATGATAGAGATACTGGCATAGTCCTTTGTAGTTATGAGAATTGAGACCATGCAGCCATATGGGAAGATGCTTGTATTTTAATATTAAGTGAAATATGAATAAACACATACATAAAATGATATGCAGAGGAGAAAAGATTGAAGTAAGCATAACAAATTTTAAGTGATTGATCTAGAATGGTAGGAGGATAGTGACTTTTACCTACCTTTTTTTGGTTGTGTGTTGTCATTCAGCCCGTCCTCATGCCTGGATGCCAATTGCCTCCCTTTCTTTTCCCCCACCTCCCAAGCCCCATGCCCAGCTTCCAAAGCTCTCAAGTTTCATCTTGTCCAAGAAGCCCTCCCCATACTATCAGCCAAATGAAACTCTTCCTTTTCTTTGCTCTCATAATGCTATATTGACATTTCTGTTACAGCATGTATATTATGTGCCTTGCGTGGAAATGATATACATGCAGTATGTGTTTGTTTTCACAACTAAATTTTTAAACCCTTGGAGGCAGGAATTGTTTGATTCTTTTTCTCTTGCACAACATAGAGTACAGTGCTTTGCTTGTATGGTGTGCCTGAATAAATATTAGCCGAAATGAATTGCACTGAAATGACCTACTTCTGATTCTGTGGCAGGGGGAGCTCATGAAGGCCTGCAGCACTTGGGTCCTTTTGGCAACATCCCAAACATCGTGGCAGAGTTGACTGGTGACAACATTCCCAAGGACTTCAGTGAAGATCAGGGCTACCCAGACCCTCCAAATCCCTGTCCTGTTGGAAAAACAGGTAACGGACCTGCCCATAGGTTCCCATGGATGGTAGCGGGTTTAGAAGGACATTAAAATTCTAATATCGGCTGTAAATAGTCCAAGAAATGGTATTAGTGGTCTGATGAGCCCCCATGTATATGTAAGTCGATTGGAAAGAGAAATTGATTCTAGAATCCTCAGTGAGTTCTGGTGTTCAGATACACCTGCAAAACATTATGTTGCCACGTCCTTTATCTTGTCTCTCTTCCTCTTTGGGAGCTGATGCTCTTTTTAGCACATGCTATCCTTTTAATAAAAAAGGATTGGTTTGTTTTTTGTTCTTTTTTCCCTCTTTTTTGATACAACTGCTGTTCGTTTTTAGTGTCTTTAGAACTGGTTGTTTAATTTGTGGATTACCCACATCCATTTGTTTTCCTTGCTTCTCTTGACAATCGACATTCCACCTGTCTTAACTGGTTAGCGTCTATCCTGAAATATTTCTTTGGGAGCCAGGAGGTAGCATGAGAAAGAGGGTAAGAAGTTGGCTAAGGAAGAAGGTTGAAACTTTTCTTGCTGCTAGTGTATCCTTCCTGCTTTCCTGCTCCCTAATGGTGAGTGGGCTACACGTATGTTGGGCTTTGAGCTGCTTGCCTTGGTGGTTATGAATAGTGACTCTAGACTCAAACTACCTGAATTCAAACCAAGTCAAGATATGTGACCTTGAACAAGTTAATTAACCACTTTGCATCTCAGTTTCCACATTTGTAAAATGGGAGTAATGGGAAAGAAATGAAATTATCCATGTTGAGCACTTGGCACAGTATGTAGCACAGAGTAAGGACTCATTAAATGGCATCCTGATTATAATTAGCTTTGCCACTAGTAAGTAATGAATCGCTCTCTCCTTGGACTCATGTTAACTTTTAGTATGAGAGTAGTATTTTTCCCCAAGCCTAATAAAAATAACAGTTGGTACTTATTATCATTACTTCACATATGTGGAAACTGAAGCTTAGAGAGTAATATGCCCAAGGTTATCTATGTAGCAAGTAGCAGAGCCAAGACTCAAACCCAGGCCTGCTTGATTCAGGACAGTACACTCAATCACCATGACAAATTGCCTTGCTCTGAAAATTGTGACAGCATTGGCCCTTCAGCTTTTCTTAAACATAATGCAGGCTCTCTCTGGAAGACAGTTTCTCTGAAAAATATTCTTCTTTTCATTTAGGGTGAGGCCTCTTTCTGTCATGGGGCACAGAGCTTCCCTCCTGGGATGGAACAAACAAAGTAGTTGGATGTGGCCAAGCCAGTGTGGGGATGCTGGCCCAGGAGTGCAGGAAAACCTGAATCACTGCACAGATACAATCACTTTAGCCACATTTTACTTGCTCCTAGGGCTTTGAATGGGTAGGAAGAAAGACCAATTCCGAGTTAGAAGACCAACTGTCTCCATGGAGACTTGGTTAAATGGATTAGATATAATATAATGCAGTGGTTCTCAAAGTGTGGTTCCCGGACCAGCAGCATCAGCATCGCCTGGAAACTTGTTGGAAATGCAAACTTTTAGATCTGCCCCCAGACTTATTGAATCAGAAACTCTGGGGGTAGGACCCAGCAGTCTGTATTTTGATCTACCTTCCACATGATTCCTGTGTAAAGGCTGAGAACCACTGCTATAGGAGAATGGAGAGAGAACCAGTTTGAGCTGAGATCTGTGTTCCAGTTTTCACTACAGTAGCCACTTTACTTCCCTGGACCTAAGTGTCTTCTTCATCTGTAAAATGAAGACATTGTCAGTGCCTTTTAAAAAAATACCATGTAGTTCTAGGTTATCCTGAAACAAGAAAAATTCAGATTTATGTAATGAAGTACTTCAGAGCTATGAGACAGAGTAATTGAGGTAGGGTCTGATAGAGTTGAATAAAAACTTATCTCCCAGACTCTTTCTTGTTACAGATTATCTGCCATTTTCTTGCTATCTTTCCATTAAGTTAACATATTGCTCATTCTTTATTCTACCATAATTTGCATTCTAAAAAGGAAATTTTTACTAGATGTGATCATTTGCAAGAAATATGTAAGAAATTGCTTGAGATATATTTCACTGAGAATCACGACACCACACAGTTGAAGAATCCAAGAATAAAACATTGACTTCTTCCTCCCATTCTATGTTTTCCTTTGAATCATGACCCACTAACCCTGGACAGAGCAGCAGAACTCAGAGTCCATTCTGTCCATTCTCAGAGATAGGCTGTGAATTCCAGGGCACATTTTCAAGCCAAGACCCCTTAGATTCCCAGAGCCAGGCTTTATCTCTACCTCTCAGTCTGGGCCCACTCAGAGGTACTTGGGAAACAATTATGAAAAGGTGGTAAAGTTGCCATGTGCAGACTGCCATAACTTTTGCTCTCCTTTTCCTATATGTTAATTGCTGTATACGAAGAAGTTAGATAAATAGTTCAGTGAAAAGTGGGGAGCCACAATAGAGATACATTAAGGAGTTTTTCAAAATGCTAATGACTTCCACAATAGCTTCATGCTGCTAAGAGCTGAGAGACTGGATGCAGCTGCTGGAAGAAGGTCTTAGAGCAGTCTCAAGAAACTAGACTACCTGGCTGACTGCATTAGATCCCTTCTAGCCTTGACTTTGGAGCTTCATTATCCCTTTGAAAAGGGACTCTTTCTTCATCCTAGCCCTGCACAAAATTCACAATCCCTCCCTGCCCCACTCTTTTAAGCTGTTATCTAAAACACATTAGAAACAGGAAAAAAATGACTCATTTTCAGAGCTTCGTGTCTAGTAATGATAGGGCATAGGTAACAACAGCAGCCAAGAGGGACAACCTTTCTTGGGTTTGAATGGAAGACATGCTTTATTTTAAAGAGTAGTCACAGTAAAAAAACAAAAGCAAAAGCAAAATAAAAAACCCTGTCATTTGAAGACAGATAGTGGGAAGAAAACTAAAACCAATAAGAAACCTATTATGTGCCAGATGTTCTGTGTATGATCATCTCTAGTCCTCATAGCAGCCCTGTAAAGTAAAGATATGATTATTCTCACCTCATAGATGGATACATAGACTTAGAGAGGCTAAGTTAACTCTCCCAAGGAACTAAACTCATCTATCACTTATGAACCAGGATTTGAACCCTGAGCTCTGGTCTTATCTGACTTCAAAGTTTATCCCATTACCACTAGAACACACTGTCAAGTACTGTCCATTATTGTTGTTCTTATGAAATGAACTTTCTCCAAGAAGCTGAAATAGTTTCTAAGGAGCTCACCTAAGAGAAAACAAAGTGAGTCACATGGAACAGGAGTGTATTAGTTAAGGAAATACTTGCTGTTATAACAGATAAAAAATTATAGTGGCCTAACACAGTAGGTTTATTTCTCACCTGTGTGAAGTCCTGCCAGAGGTAGGTGAGGGTGTGTATGGAGGGTTAAAAGGTTTAATAACTCAGACTGCCATTTTTCGTCTTTATGCTTGACATCCATAGTTGCCTTGGTTGGCCAAATGCAGCCAGCATAACAATGAGGTGTGTGTGTTGGGGGGGGGGGGTGAGGCAGGGGTGAGTGGGCAGGGATTGAGGTTCATACAGGAGGTTTTTATAGGCCAGGCCTAGAAATGGAATACTTCACTTCTTCCCACATCCCATTGGCCCAAACTCAGGCATATAATGCCACCTGATTGCAAAGCAAGGCTGAGAAATTGGCTGCTGTGTGCAGAGTAGGGAAGGGAGGTGAGTTTGGTGGATAGCCAACCAGTCTCAGTCTCATTGTCAGGAGGCAGAGTTAGAGTTTGGGATGAGCAAATCCCATAGGGCAAGTGACTTAGAGTAACTGATGTGAATAGAACCTGACTTTTGGGTGTCTAGTTGTTTTTAATAAATTATCTCTTAGAATAATGATAAATGCCTTGGCCGTTCCTCAAAAACCTTTTGCTGTTTGCAGTAGATGATGGATGTCTAGAAAACACCCCCGACACAGCAGAGTTCAGTCGAGAATTCCAGTTGCACCAGCACCTTTATGATCCAGAACATGACTACCCGGGCCTGGGCAAGTGGGTAAGTTCAATCACAGTTACTAGTAGATTTTATACTTTGGTGCTCTAAAAGGTACTGATGACAGAGATGAACAATGTGAGCAGGGAGAGAGAAGAAAAATTGTTTAGAGGATGATTTTTCAGAAATCTCTGATTGAGAGGGACTTTATATAATCACATGCCAAACCACACTTATATGTCTAGGGTACAATATACCAGCCTATCTGAAGAGCTGATGATCTGAACTGATCTCATCAGCTATAGTCTCCAGAGCCTTCTGCTCCAGTCTACTCTACTGCCTAGGTCATAACACATTTTAAAGTCTCACCAGTATTCACAAAACTTATAGGAAACATATAATTTAAAAAATTAAAAAGATAACAGAAAATTTGCAAACGTTATCTCTAGACTGAGGGAGATGACCTCTTCAGAACTAAGGAAAACTGATGCCAGAAGCTTAGAGACAGATGTATGTAATTGAGTTATGAAAAGAGAAGAAAAAGTTCAAAATGTGTAGCGTTGAACTTGCTATCACTATCCTGCAAGAATCTATAATTGCCAGTTCAGGAAATTGTTTATAAGCACTTGGAAAGAGAAATCATGACCATTTGGCACAGGTTTGCTAAAAACAAGTTTTAGTCAAACTAATTATATTCTACTTGCTAGCATTATTCATTTACTTGCCAGCTTAATGAAGGAAATGAAGTGAGCATGGTGCATTTGGACTTCAGCAAAGTATTTGATGAGATCTTTCATGATCTCTTATTGGAAGGGATGGCAAGATACAACCCAGGCAAGAGAATATGACCAAAAGGGAGGTTGTTAAAGAGTCCACAGCAGTAGGGAGAGAGATTTCACATGGTATCCTACATGCCCACATTTTTATAAATGTTTATAATAAAAAATATATAGAATGTGTATTCATCAGATCTCAAAAGGATGATGCAAAGTTGGAAGGGCTAGCAATGAGTGACAGAGTTAGGATTCAGAATGATTTTTATAGGCTAAAACAATGAATCAAATAAGATATTGTTTAAATGGGAACATGTCTATGTCCCTGTGGTTGGGCCTGTGTAATCAAATGTGACAAAAATGGAAACATATGCACTTGAAAAGAGAAATCTTTCCAAGCACTAATTAACATATCAAGATGGTCAACACATCTATGGAATGAGTGAATAAATGAGTAAATGAGCAGATATTCCTAACTGCCTAAGCTTTTCTAAAGCTATTGAGCCCTTCTCCACTCATTACTGGCAACTGACTTTGCTTCTTGCTTTACTAAGAATGTTGTCTCAGGACTAAATTCTCCCTTCCTCTTACACTATTTTAGAGAGAGATGTCCTTCTTCACTGTTTGATCATTTTCATTTTTTTCATCATCATGCTTAACACTGAACTGAGTTGATTTAACATGCGGCCTTCAACATGCACACATTTCCTGTCTTAAGACAACAAAGCAACAACACCCTTAAGTTAATTTTGCTTCCTCCAATATGGATTATTCTATTTCTCTTTTGTTTCAGAAACAGTTCTGTTTGGGAAAAGTAGCTTATCGAGCTATTTTGAATCCTACTAGTAGAGTTTGAACATGTTGAATTAAATAGGCAAACATCTCTAGGTTCTTGAATAGGAGACTGCAATCATGAAAGGCTTCTATAAAGTAAGTTATTATGTTGACATAATAGAAAGAGAGGGGAAGGAATCTGTAAGAGCAATGCCAAACAGAAGCAAGGGGTGGATTCAACAAAGACCAAGTAGAAAATATGGAGCTTTCTTCGTTCCAGGCACTGTACTATGTGCTCAATATGTGATAGTCATCAAAACATCTTCAAAGAGCTTACAGTCTTCTGGTTGAGAAGTTCATGACAATAAAAGAAACCCAACTTAGCACTGTTCAGCTACATGTTCCAGCTGTACCATGAGCACCAGGTGCAATTTACTGGGAAAAATGGAAAATAAGTGTAGAGGAAGATCCAGGACTGAGGACTCCCATGGCTAACTGTATAAGATCCATTAAGGAAGTCAGTATTGCTGAAAAGGGCGGCATTGAGCTCTAAAGTTGAGAAGGTACCTGGCATAATCAGTGGGCTAGAAATGAGCCAAAGGAAACAGGAAGGAGACTGAGAAAAGTGAGTAAGAGCAGAGATCCACCTGGGGAAGCAAGAGAGATGGAAACTTCTCTCTCACCAATTTTTCTCACCTGTTCTTCAGAACTTTTCAAGATCTCGCTCACCAAGTTCCACTTATACTCAGCACTCCAGTAAGAGGCCAACTACCATCCTTCATTCTCTTTGCATCCTTTAAATACCGATTTTTCCCCCTCAGTTGTTCTCTGTCTACATCAGTGCTCAAGAGTAGAAGTTAGGACTAAGTGCAAAAGGGAAGTACTATTACAGATCAGTGACCAAGGACCAATGTTTACACATCTTTATCATCTGCAATGATGTGTTTGTTTAAACTTAAGTTTTCTCCATTTATTTTCTCATTACCACCTAGCAGTAAAACATAGTTTGCTTGATTTTCACATGGAAGTGTGAATTGAGTATGTCTTGCTTTTCTAAGCTGAGTCTATAATCCTTCCTCAGTGTTTATATAGAATAGTGATGGCCTCAAGCTCATCTTAAGCTCAACCATCCTTTAAGTTAAGAAAGCAATTATCTTTCACATAAAACTTAATACAAGACCCTGATTTCTTATTTTTGAATAATATTTTCCTGATTTTGACATTAACTAGAGCTTAGCTGGGTGATTTTAGCAGTGATTTGTATATTTAGCAGTGATTCTTAGCAGTGATTCACATATAAATATCAATGTCTGTCTTATATCCTGCATTTATATCTTCGTTAATGCATCCAGAAACATTTATTAAATGCAAATCATATGCTTTCTGGGTCTGTGTTAGGTGATGGGAATACAAAGATGAATAGTAGTTGTATTTTGTAATATGCTAAGAGATAGCAATATTTAGCATGTATTATGTACCAGACACTATGCTTAATACTTTACATGAATTATCTCATTCATTCTGCCCATTCCTATCACTATCATTTTGCAGATGAGAAAATACAGGCTTAAGGAGTTTGGATAGGCTGCCTTGCACCACAGAGCTGATGATTGGCAGAGTTAGGATTGGAACCAGACCATCTGTTTCCAAGAGTTCTTTAAAAATTGGATAAATTCCTTATCTTTTCATGGCTCATCGCTCAGAATGTGTCCCGTACTACAGTCCTATCAGGCTCTATCTAAGACTGGTTACCTTTTAGACAATGTGTGTTCTCACAGCATTGAGTGGCCAGGACCGAAGACTGGCTGGTGTAGATGCCACTCACCCCCACCCTCCACATGTTAATCACCAAGTATTACTCACAGGAAAAAGTTGTCTTGACAGCAAATATTTCTCTTTTCCAAGTACTTATCACATCTTTTCATCACCAGCTCAGGCAATTAAAGGCTCTTCTTTAAATGGAAGCAGCTGATCATGGCCAGAGCCTGCGCCAGGGGAGAAATGAGAGACAAGGACCCTCTCTGCCTTTCTTTGCCTTCCATGACCTCAACATGTCTAAAGAGTCTTGTGCCCTTCAATTGATATCTGTCTCATGTTTCCATGTGATTAGACTTGAGTTATGCCTTTCTGAGATGTTCTTAGGGTTGCTTATCAGGAGGCAAATGAAGCCAGTTTGTCCCAAAATTGGTGGAGACCTGATTAAAGTAGTGTCTGCCTGTTATTTTCCTAGTGTAAAATTACCATTTTTGCTTTTCAAATTAATAATTAATCTGTGGGGAGATACTTTAAGAATATCTAAATATTCTGTCCCCATTATCTTTTAACTATCAATTTTAGTATCCATTGATGATACTCTCCAGAATCAGTTATAACTGCAGTAATTTTAATGATGATTTTCTTACTCTATTATTCTTTATGCATTTATTGATTGGCATTTTGCTCTAAGCAAGACTTTCCTCTGTTCTATTTATTCATTCATTCATCTATCTATCATCTATCATCTATCTAAAATTGTGTTTAATATCAGTATGGATATGTTGATACCTGTTATTATTCTGGTGTTCAAACTGTCCTAGATTTAGCCAGTGGGGGTCTCTGCAAGCTGGCTTTCCTTTCCTTTTGGCATGTCCCATTATTTTTTGAGGACTTCCTTTACTTTCTGGCCCAATTAGATATTCCAACTTCATTCATCCTGTACTTTCTCTGCTCTAGCCCTGGAATCGGACGTTTCTCCAAGAAGCTTCCCTTGTTCCATTTAGGAATGGAATTTGAAACCAACCTCTGGGCAATTGTCCAGAATCTTGATGGCACAATGGAAAGCCCTTTTTATGAACTCAAACCTGCTACTCACATGGAGAACAGGCTCGCCACTTCCCTCTCCCTACCCTATCAACAAGGAACGAGTGTCAGGAGAGGAGGCTGGTTTCTTCTCATTCATTTTGTGTACCTCTTTTACCCACACGATACCTGCTAATCCCTGCCTTTAAATCCCTATAAAGCAAGGCTAGTCTGGAATGCCCTGGCCACTTTCATGCAAGGGTGAGACAGCATCATGCTGCTAATCCTAACCCTCGCTGTTAGGGAAACACAGGGGCCACCTTTGAGAGGAAGACTTCTCAGACCTCTTGTGTTCCCTTTTGAACGAAGGCTCTTATGGGTATAATCTGCCCCACAACCTTCAACTAAAATGATGGTTTCTCCGTTCTGTTGATGACACAGTGAAACACTATCAGAGCTGATTGGCTATCCCACCTAGTGCACCATTACAGAAAGGCAACTTACAGATGACAGGAATGAGCCTCACAGTGATATCCTCACTCTTCAAGTGAATGATCTACATGTCTGCCTTTCCCCACTTCTGATATATATGTGTGTATTTTTTAACTGAGGTAACATTGGTTTATAACATTATGTAAGTTTCAGATGTACAACATTATAATTCGATATTGTATACACTATAGCGTACTCACCACCAAAAGTCTAGTTTCCATCCATCACCATACAATTGACCCCCTTAATCCATTTTCCCTTCCCTCTACCCCCTTCTCCTCCAGTAACCATTTGTCTGTTGTCTTTCTCTATGAGTTTGTTTTGTTGTTTGTTAGTTATTTTTTAAAAATATATTCTACATACGAATGAAATGACATATTTGTCTTTTCCCTATCAGACTTATTTTGCTTAGCAAAACACCCTCAAGGTCTAGTGATGTTGTTATAAATGGCAAGATTTTGCTTGATATTAAATTGATTAGCCCCCAAGTGAGCATGAGGTGGAGGCTATGGCCAGTCTTTGCCTTTTGGCAGCAGAGGCTCCTTCTCTCCCTGGCAGAGCTTCCCTGCATAGTTGAGGTTGGGCAAAAGATTATGCATTATAAATTGTGGGTAAGGTAGATTTTAATGAATGTGAAAATTACGAAGCTCATTCTTGGCATTTGTCATTTCATTTCCAAATCTATCATTAAAAAATAAATCTTTCTATCCAGACAGTTCAGAGGATGCAAGTGTTGTTCTTTACCAAAACTCTGTCATCTCCTTTTTTAAAAATCAATGTCAGATCAATTTTATTTAGAATAAGATGAATCACCCCAGTATACATGATTTCCCTTCTGACTAAAAAAAATCAAATAAAAAAAAACCAATACAAGTAAAGCTCCCCAATTCCCCTTCTCCCATTCTGCCTCCAGGTTAAGTGTCTGTCTTTTATAATCCCAACAGAAGGAAAATCTGTTGAGCATGTGTCTGATATTCTAGAGCTCATTTAAGTCCATTATGTGTTTGAAATATAGCAATATGTGGAAACACTTATACAAACTGTGGTAACGGATCCCGTTTTTCCTCCCAACATAACTTTCCTTCTGCCAAGAAGTTTTTTGGCAGTTTTTAAAAGGTTCGCCCCATTAAAAATGTTATAGACCAAATGGTTTTCCGATTGTCTTGACTGGATGCACTGACTGAAGCCACAGGAGGAAAGGTTGCAGAAGAGTGTTTCATTTATTTACCTAGAGGATTATTTTTAATAGTAAGACACTACTTTAGAGAACAATTTATGTATACAATGCTCATAAAAAAGGAGTTAGATATAAAATTAAAGTGAGATAAAATTGTTTGTTATAAACAGCTGTTCAAAGTGAGGAGACGGGTTTCCAACACCTCTTGTGTTTTAGAATGTCTCATTTTCCTATTTATATGATTGTTGATGACACTGGTGTGCCTCAGGGCATTGCAGAGAACTTTATTAAAAGCTGCACAGCCACCAGCTCTTCCCTTGTGGTCTGTCTTTCTGACATGACATTCCTTTCATCTAGTTTTGTTTCCAAAATATGTATATACAAATATCCAGGGGACACAACAAGTGTTACTTTTAAAATAGATGTTCACCAAATTTGATCCATATTTCTACATTTGTTTTCTTTTTTCCTACTCTAGAATAAGAAACTCCTTTACGAGAAGATGAAGGGCAGACAGAGACGAAAGCGGAGGGTAATGCACAACTGGCGGGGTTGTTGTTGGGATGCCTGAAGCTTCTGAGTAGGGCACTTGACAAGCTGTAATTTTCAGTTGTTAAAATGTAGCGGATCCTTTCACCTGCAGTCCTGGGAGGGCAGGACAGTGGTCCCATGTGACAAGGGTCATGCCCAGAAAGTCTGCTCTTGGTTTCTCAGATCGCTTTCTCAGGCTTTCGCAAGTGAATTTTAGTGGAATGCCAGTTGCATGGTGATTCCATCACCTCCATTGCATGCAGGAAACACACATTGTATCTCTTGCATAGGTGTGAAAAATGCAGGGAATACATGGGAATATGTCTTTCCTCAAAGGGTTTGTAGGCCACTGGAGGAAATTGCTCACACATCAATTATATAAATGCACAAGAAGGGATGTGATGAACAGCATGCTCCAGGCAATAATTTTGAAGGAAGATAGGCACAAAAGATGAGATGAACAAACCTCATTTCTCCTATATACCTTTTATCTTTGCCTAGCAAGATTAATTATTTTAAAAATCCACTAGTTCAATTATATTTGTTTGCTGACCTCTGAGCTTACTTCAGGCTTTGTTACCCATACCAGGGCTCCCATGGTGGGATGTCTGTCTGGGGGCTTCACTTAGGCACTACAGAGTTGCCTCATGTAAAGCTGATTGTAGAATTTGCTTTGGGTTTCCCATGCATTTGATGGCACTGGAACTTAATGAGTGATCACTGTCCATTCTGCTAGTCCACTGTTGCCTTCCTACACAGAAGTGCCTGGTCATCGACCAGCTTTTTCTCATCAGATGGAGAAAAAGTTAAGATCCTTCTCTTACATAGCATAGTGTTGCCAGATTGTAACCATTTTATTTAAAATATACAAACCAAACTTTATATCCAAGGCTACCAACTATTTATTTAGAATAGCAAGTGCCAGGATTCTGGCAAAATTCGGGACTCTGGACAGCAGTCATTGTGGTCATGCTGAATAGTTTTGCTGAGTCCTGTCAGAGAGTGCCTTTAGAGGTGTGAATTTTCTAGACTCAGTATTAATTCTCAGATCCTTGCAACAGAAAGTTATAAGCTTCTGTGCTGCCTGAGAAAATAAAGAAGACTCACAACCAGTTTTCTATGTGAGATGCAGTTATGACATTTGGAAACATCTAATTTGGGAGAGTTAATGGGATTATTAGGGGTTTTTCTTGGGTGATTACAGTTTCCATTGGCAGATGGTGGCAGGAAGGGTCTGAAGGGTGTAATGTGGTCTTGATAGAACATCAAGAAATTCTATTTCAGGAGCTCAGAGCACACATAATTTACCAGTAAGATGGCTTGAATATCTCCCAATGGTGCAACAAGGACATTTTCAAAAAAGACCAGTGATAGACCCAAAATGAGTACCTTGGCACAGAACTTTAATTATCTCTACTGCCTGGCTCACCATTCCTTCTGCCCTGACTTGAATAATGACTGTGGGTCATGATTTAGGTTCAGTGATGAGACCAAAGTTTACCAAAACTCCGAATTCTGGCTAGGACACATGTTATAAAGGTTTTACTTTGGACTCAACTTCCTCCTCATAGGAAAAGCTTAGAATTTAGGAAAATTAGGGTCACTTTGACCCAGAAGCATTAAGTTCTTTCTATTCTCAGGCATCTACAAAGACCTATGCTCCTGCCATATACCAGGGGCCCCTCGGGACTGAAGGAGAAGCAGAACCTGCCTCCCCTGTCGTCAGGCCTCAGAGGGTGTTTCCATCTTAATTAAAGGCTTTAACCACCACCCCAAGTGCATGGATCAGTATAAAGAATTTATGGTCTTTTTTTGGGGTGGGGAGGGGAATCAAGGATTTCTCTAATGAAGCTCAGCATTGCTGTGGGTTTCCAGAGGACACCAAAAGCAAGGATCACAGCCCAGTGGTTCTTCCCATTGTGAATGGGACTAATGTTCTCTGTGTCACCTGGACAGTCTCTCACCAACAGGAGAAGATAACTATATAAGTGCCTCGAGTTCTTCAGAAGATAGTTATAACCAATTACCTTTTATAGTAGTACTTTTAAGATAGGATTCAATATAATAGTTAAAACATCTATCAAAAAAGTCCAACTGATTGCTCCTTTAACTCTCTCATTAATTTACTTCCCCTCCCCTCCAATCTTTGTCATGTTCTGGGTCTGGGCAGAAGGACTCTCTTCCATAAAAGTCCTTCTCCAAGAAGATTCTCCCCAAAGTTACAGCCAAGCCCCAGCTGGTTTTATGTAATTTTTTTTACTTGCACAAATCCAGTTAAATTCCTGGTTGCTTCATGAGTATAAGGTTAACTCACCTTTAAATGACTTTGCAAACTTTTTAACTCTTAAGATATATCTTGTTAATATTTGCAGTCTATTGTTTATTTAAAGAGGTTATCAAATTTTATTTAATGAACATGAAAATCTCATGCCCTTTTTTAATATATTAGAATTTTCAAAATAAGTATTATTACTAAAAAATAGTCAAAATATTTACGATACTGCATATGCTTTTTCAGTCCACACTTGCTCCACCTATGCAAAGATTCTGGTATGATTCCTTGGAGTAGGCCAGGCCATTATAGTTGACAATCCCTGATATAAAAAGTATGTTAGTTGTTTTAAACATTTTAAAGATTCTTTCCTAGCAAAGTCTTCTGTGATATATCACTTTTCAGATCTATGAGGACATTGCATATTTTGTAATTCTTAGCTTGTTTGTGACATATTTTTGCAGAGTAAGTTGGGCCTTTCATGATTCATTACCTGTTGGAATGTGGAAGGACATTTACCAGTACTAATCTCAGGTTCCATTCCTTCTCTTTGGAGAATGTCTGCTCGCCCTTCTAAAGGGCAGGCCATGTCCCATGGGCAAGAGAGATTCACCTTCGAAACTGCCCCCCTGGGGACTTTTTATCCAGTGGGATCACCAATCATTTGTAACTACAGCTTTCTTATATTTTTGTTCAGTTATTGGAAGGCAAGTTCAATAAACAAATGTTTCAAAACTTTGAAATTTTTCTGCTTGCTGCTATGTTGTAAAGCTGCAATTACTAGTTCAAATCCAAACCTCAAAAAATAGATACGTATTAGAGAAGGAATGGAAAAACTTTGGCTCATTCAGAATTCCAACAGATGAAAGAGATTTCAGACTATGGAGTCTTGAGTCAAAAATAAAGGAGCCTTCCATATAACTTTCTCCTTTTTCTTCAGTTTTTTAATTTGACTGAGGGAAGGTGGAAATAATTGTTAGAGCCCTGATGAATCCTCTTTAGTAGAATAATGGCATAGAAGAATCAACACAATGATAGGATGATCCGTGTCTGTAACTGCTCTGCCATCTTAATAACATTCTTCTTGTAAAATAATTTAATTCATTTCAGATTCTCTTTCTCACCTAAGTAAGGCTGTAGAATAACAGTTCTCTTTCACATGGGACTTGCAAATCTAAGTTAATAGTGAGAGCATGTTTAGCAGGTTCACATCAGATCTTTGTGCCAAAAAGGTGGGGGACATATTACATCCAATAGGAACTTTACAGCTGTGTAAAAGACACACCTAGGCATATCTGTCAGACAACATTTCTCTGACTACCAAGGTATTGGATACTGCCCTGGAGCAGTCATTTGTTAGGTAGTAGGTACCACTGTTACCTTGTAGTTAACCTAGTAGGCAGGAAATGATTCTCATTCACCTGTTTTGTGGGATGTCTGTATCCTATGTTCAGGTATAATGCCAAACCATATATATATATTTTTTCAGAGCATCAACCCATATCTGCAAGGACAGAGACTGGACAACGTTGTTGCAAAGAAATCAGTCCCTCATTTTTCAGAGGAGGATAAGGACCCAGAGTAAAATGAAGATGCTGGGTGGGCACCCACACTACCTGTTAGTTCTCAGCATTGCTTATGTGCATGTGTGATTATTATGAATGGCAGCATGTTCCTCATTTAGACAAGTCTGGAAGAAAAGCAGCTTTATCTTGATATTGTTATTGTCCTTCACAGTGATATCTTCGCTTTCTGCTAAATTAGAATGAAATGAAAATGTGAATCTGCAATGACCATTAAAAATAAAGTGTATATGTCAACAATAGTAAAAAGCAAGCCTATGAATAAAATGTTCTCAGATTTCTTGTAGTTTAGAATGGTGCTTTGGGCTGCATTGTTCAGGCCCTGTCTGTAAAAAGCTGGCATTTGGTTTTGATGATGATGTTCATCAGCGCCCAGCCCTGGGCATTGTAATACACCAATAAAGAAGATAGTATTTGAGAGGAAGAGCTGACACATTTCACTTGTCTGCATCTTAATAAATATATATGCAAGCATTGGTGTGGGAAGTTGTTTTATTCAGAGCATCATAAAAACAATATCTTTGTTATTAGAACAAACAAATACGAGCTTATTTGATTTGAATAATACTGTGAAGTAAATGGAGCTATATTATTATCTCTAGTACTGAGACTCAGAGAGCTTGGACAGAAAGCTGAAAGTGGTATAGTCTAATAATGACTAAAGTCCTCTGAGTACAAGTTTTTGTGTTTATTCAATAAATACTGGGTTTCTGCCATATGCCATGCTCAGGGCTGGGCTTGCAAGGTGCATCGGGGACCCAGGCTTAAACCAGCAGGGTAAGACTCTCAGGCAGCAGAGTGTGCAACCCAGGTCTCAAAGTGTCTTTCTGTGAGTCCCAGGTATGTCAATCAGCTCTACTCTGCTTTTAAAGTGTGGAATGGTGGGTGCAGGAGCAGTGTCCTGACTGTTTTGGAAGAAGTATGAAATTTTCTTCCAGCCAAGTTCTCCCAAGTCAGAAAAACAATTCACTGAAAGGCTGGCAGGAATCAGTTCACTGATGAGATGATTTTCATGCCATTTATAAGTCCTCACTCTAACGGAGACCACAGTTTCAGGCTTTGATATCATTGGCCTCAATTTCCTGTCTACAAAAGGGAGACGACTGAGAAAATGCTCAGGGAAAAATCATTCTTGATTTTAATTTTAATGAGTGCATTTTAGGTCAAATGTCAGTGACTTGCTAATAGAAATAGCTTGACCGTATTTAGTGAACATGCGAATTATTATGGCTTTTAAAATTCAAGAAAGATATTGGCACTTTTTTCATAGCAGGAGGCATTTTTTTCAAGAGGGCTGTTGCAGGTAATTTCTCCACATCCCATAGCATGATTTTAGAAGCACCCTTGCCTCCTGATTCCAAAAGGTAGTTCATCCCCTCACATTCTAGAGACGTATAACACTGAGAGAGTCTACCCTATGAATTCTGGGTTTTGTAGGCATTTTAATTACATTCCATATCAGTTCTCTCTCAGGAAAATTAAAGACATCTCTTTCTCTAAGATTGGACAAAAGCATGGAAAAATGGCTAAAGAAAGAAATTTTGAGATCGTGAGGAAAAAAGTGGTAGGAGAAGCAGGAGGAAGGGAAGTCACTGTGCCTGTGTTTGTCCTGTTTGCCTTCAGATGCGTTCTTGTTCTTCTCTGTTCTCTGATAGCACATTGGGTCTCCCAGGTTCTCTTGTCAGCAAACTTCTGGCTGGGTTTAACATGAGGTCACTGATGGGAAAGTAGAATGTGAGAGAATGGGAGAAAGCAATGTAATTTGTTTTCTCTCCCAGCACATGCATCTTCTCTGAGGCTCCAGTCTCTGCCAGGTGAGCCTGGTCCCCAGGCTCCAGGCAGGTCTCCTCCTTTCTTAGACCCTGCAACCTAAGGAAACCACAGCTTCTGCTATATTGTTATTCTCTGGGTTGTTTCACTAACCTCTGTAGCTTCCTGGCTCATCTATCACTCGTGTTACCAATTTTCTATATTAAATTCCTTGTGTTTGAAATCCTCTGTGTGTGCCACAGAACCACATGTGACCATTAAGGTGGCACAGGTACATGGGGGCTCAGACAAGGCCACACCTACATTTCAGAGGTGGCATTGCAGAGTCAAATGGAATGGTAAATAGGGCTGATGGAGGCCTAAGAGGATGAGCTGGGGTCAGATTGGGCAGGATGTGGTAGCAGGTTCAGTTCAGAGCCCAGAGAATTCCACATCTGTGAAAGCCCCCCTTTCTAGACTCCAATAATCTCATTACTGCAAAAAATAGAGCAAAACAAAGCAGAGTAGTACTACCCTTTGTCTGACACCAAAGAACTGCATCCTGTTTAGCCAAACTTCAACTGGAGTCCTTTTATAGTGATGATGTTGGGAGCCAGTGAACATTTTTGTAAGCAGGGAAAGACTACCCATCAGAGCACTGAACTTCAAGGGGCACCTGGAGGGCCACTGGGTTCCTCACCACTGTGCAATCAACGTCAACACTCCATAAATGTTTATGTATTCCATAATCATTAAAGCACGTATTTGGCAGGTTATCCAAAATCTCCTTCCTTAGGATCTCTTTAAACAATTGTCTAAGACACCCAGAGTACTTCATCAGGCTGAGGTGGGGGCGGGCGGGGTGGGGTCACTGGGTCGTGGTCAGGCACTGTGGGTATTTCTTGCTACCAAACAGCCTTGTTGGTGAAACTTGGTCTTATCTAATGCCTAGACACTTATCTGGCAGAATCTCAGACTCAGGCCTCAGGATGGCTGACATGGGCTCCAGGACTGTGTTGTGAATATAAAACCTGCTTAATTCCCAGTCACAGCTGCTTTCTAGAGTACAACAAACTCCCCAAGCACCTGGAGCTGCTCCAACATATGCCTCCTCACCCACCACTCCCCTGTTCTCTTTCCAAGGACCACTCAAAAACAGATCAATTCTAGTTAGACCCTTTTGCCAGGACACTGGGATAATCAAAAAGAGACAATGGCCCTTCTTCCAGGAATAGTACTCGTTTTTTTGTTTCTGCTTCAGATGGTCTTCCACTTTCTCCCTACACTCAGAGGAGGCTGACATTCAAAGTAGCTCTTTCATTAGGCACTGCAGTTAAATCTCTGAAGAGGACATTTGTGCACCTCTAAGTAGGAAGATAGCTGAGATTTTCTCTAAGGTTCCGTGATTCATTTATAAACATTTCATGAGCCAAGACTGAGGCAGGTGGGAAGACAGGAGTTATTTATGAGCTTAAGAAACTCACAATGCAGAGAGGCTGATAGGGTGACAGGAGTCACAGCCGAATCTGTGAAGGTGTTATCAGGAACCAGAGGAGGGACAGCTAATCTAGAATGGGTAGATCAGGAAAGGAAGCCAGAAAGTCACACCTGAGATGAATCTTGAGTTTTTCAAAGACAGGACAGAAAATGGAAGGCAGGACATTTTAAGCAAAGGAATGCACATGCAAAACGATAAAGGAGAGAGACAGCAATGCATGGGTAAGTCCAGTCTGGTGACAGTTTTAAGGGTGACATGGAGTGGGAAGCTAAGAAGTAAGTCCGGTGAGGGAGACAGACTATGCCATGAAGAGCTGAATGGACCACACTAAAGTGTGTGGGTTTTTATCATGAAGGATGGGAAGTTCCAAGAAGATTTCATAAGGGGAAAGGACAGCATCAAGTTCATAATTTAAAAAGATCACTGATGACAGCAGCAGACCAGGCCAAAGGCTGCTCAAGTTTATAATCTTGACAAGAAGGAATAGGAAGAGGGGGCAAGGGAAATAGAAATGTTAAAAATTCAGAGCACATAGAAAGTCTAGGTCCTGTGAGCCATAAGAGCTATTTGTAAGCAAGGCAGTCTCAGTGCTGAGTGTGTGTACTCTCTCTGTCTTACGATGTCAGAATATTTGAGGTTAATTCCAGGAGAAAAGGAACTCCCAACATATTAGGTAAATATTCTTCTCAGCAACTTTCACTTAGAAATACAGTCGAATTAGAGGTCACTCTTTCTCCCAAATCAAGTATCCCTGATTCTCTTACCATCCTCCTCTGTGTTTCTTTGGGACCTCACACGTAATTCAGTACAGTTCCTGTAACAGAGCATGATAATAAGAGGTACTATATATGGAGAACAGATTCTATATACTTGGTTCATTTTATCTTTCCTCCCTACTAGACAAAGCCATTGAGGCTGAGAGGTTACATGACTTAACCAAGACTTCACAACTATTAAGTGGCAGACTTGGAACTTGAACTTAAATCTCTTGATCTCCATGGTGGATACTCAACCATATACCACACTGTTATCCAATACTTCTTAGCTTACATTATGTGTCTGATTGGCTCCACTGTGTTACAGGTTCCTTGAGGCCATGCACTGTGTCTCACTCTTCTTTTTATCCTGATACCTTGGATAGGTACTGACAGAGGCAATAACTGTTTGCTGAATAAATGAATGTTATGGAACATTTTAAAGAAGCCACAAAAGGTTGATCATCTTAGACTGTGTATAAAGAAGAAAGGGTGGCATTACTTCTTACTTTGGTGGGTTTGAAGATTGACTTGAAATTATGTATATGATTCTCAGCACCATTTAAAACCAGCCAATAGAACTTCTTTCTTCTTCCCCTTTTCCCTGAGTTACTGCCCAAATTTAGGCAGTTCAGTAGGTGTCGAGGCACAGAGCTCCAGCCAAATACCTGCTGCACTCCAAGGATGACCTATTTACTCTAGAGATAGACCAGACCAGTGCAGTGGTCCTGCTCACCACGAGAGCAGAGCTGTGGGCAGCCTCAGTCCTGGGTTACACCATGGGCTTTCATTTGCCACTGCTCTTCTGACAATAGGAATATCCAGTAGGCATGTGGGTGGCACACGGGGCATAATCTGTTCTTTAACTATATCAAGTGCTACAGCAACAGCCTTGGGAATTAGAACAAAGAAACCTTGGGAAGTGCTTGCCAATCAATGGGAGGGAGGCTTACTTAGAGCACAAGAGAGCCTAATGAAGAAGTCATCCGAGCAGGTCAGTTCCATCACCTTGCAAAAGCAACATCCAGGACATTATTCACGAGATCCATCGAAAGGCAGACCTCCATAAAGAGACTAACATCTTGAAAATGTAACACTTCCTTGAAGCCTCCTGAGGCCTGGGTTTTACCAGCAGCCTGGACACAGAAGGTTTCAGGGAGCTTGCTCTTCATATACCTGACTTCTTGTTTCTAAAGAAAAAAAGAGACTCTACCAAGATTTTGTGACTGTCAGGCTGTTTTCCCCAGTATGGTGACTTCATTGTAGATGAATCAGAAACATATGGATCAAATTTCCTCCTAAAATACACATGGGTTTTGCAATTAAGAGAAAATGTGTATAATATAGCAGGTTTGGTGTAAAAGGCAGAGGCCAATAAATATTATCACAGAAATTTAGTGAAAGAAAACTTGATTGCTAGTGGACACAGAGGAAATCATGCAGAAAAGTAGAAAAAGTTTTGTGAATGTCATACCTTGGCTTCTGAAGTTTGTAAGCAAAGGCAAAGTGTTGGCAAAGATTCTGGTAGAAACATGTCTTCAAAGTTAGTCTTACAAACTTGTAAGTTGTAAAGAAAGAATCTTAGAAAAAGAGCTGCTACAATTTGGGATGAGATAGACCTAAAAGGCTACCCTAATAGATTGAATGTTCTATTGTTTGATGATTTTAATACGGTAGTAGAACTTGTCAATAAGTTATTCCTCCAAAAGAAACCAAAAACATATACACAGGAAACAGAAAAATATTTGTAATAGTTCTTAGCAGAGGCAATTGAGGACATGAAGAATGAGAAACATCTTAATAAAACCAGTTTAGCAACTACAGTGATTTATCCCCAAGCAGGCCATCATATGGATTTTCATCTTTTGATTAGAATTCACGCAATGCCATTTATTTATTCATTCAAAAATTCTTTCAGTAGTAATTTATCTATTTTAGGCCCTCAAATACTGAGCCATGCTATGGGAGTCTTATACAAAAATATACAAGACATAGACACCCATCATGTAGTTTATAGCAAAATAAATAAATAAATCTTTAGTACTTTGTACACAATTATTATGTATTTGATCCTGTGCCATCATAGTTCAACAGAGCTAGGCACAAAAACTTTGTAATTAGATTAACATTCCATTTTGGGTTCTGCTACTTACAAGTTGTGTAATATTAAGCAAGTTATTTCATCTCAGTGAATTTTAGTTCTTTCATTCGACAAATGGGAAAGGTAATATCTACTTTATCAAATTAATGTGAGACTAAATTCCCTGCAATACAGCTCCTGTATTAAACCTTGATTTGGATGCCAAATTCAGAATTAATCAGATTACAGTGGAAAGAGTAAATTCTTTACTCTGGATATTTCTAGATGAAAGCTATTTAATACAAAGAATTGGGTGCTTACAAAATTATTTGAAGATGTGGAGAAGCGGGGGCAGAGCCCCACGGCTAGACTTAACCAGTTCAAGGTCACTATCATAGATGGGATCTAGAGATCAAGATGTGGATGTCACATGACACTCCCAAAGCTGTTATCTCAACACAGAAATGCTGGGTTTGTCTGCAGCTACTGTCTGTCATAAGAGAAGCAGCAGCAGAAAAATAGTTTTTCTCTGTTCTCTTTTACCTTCAAAATCATGTGGGAGTGCATCTATTTGGTGTTCTATTTTACTTCCAGAATCCTAGCTGCCAGGAGTTAGCTAATGTAATTTTTAGCTTTTCAGCCCCTGCAATACAAGAAGGCACACAGAAAGTGATGGGTGTACATACTGTGTGCCAGTTGACCACATCCAACATCTAAAATATCACAGTGTTTACATATGATATAATCTGAAATGTTAACTATTATTACAATAGATATGCTAATTTAAGCCAACATTCATAAACTATTATTCTTAGAAGTGAAAGTAGTCCACATATTTCTTCCTCCACTTTGTCAAAAAGATATAATCAGTAAGTCATTATTTTCCAAAGCAAGAGTAAGTAGAGCCCAGTTGTTCTCATCTCGGTTTAGCCATCAACTCACAATTTTATGATACTTCCACAGGAGAAAGTGTAGCCAAATGGTAGATCCTGGAATTTTAGAGGTGACTTTTTTCCCTACAATCTTTCTGTTTGATAAAATAAGAAAGTGTCTTCTAAAGAAAATGAGTAATTGCAGCAAAAATGTACATCAAACTCAAGCTTTATCATTAGTATTGACACGGAACCATTCCCCACACCCCCACCCCTCACCATCCCTCAGATGTACAAGGACATGAATGAAAAAGGTAAAGATGGAGTTTTTTTTTTTTTTAATTTTTCACTACACTTTATTTCTTTGTCATTGTTGTTGTGGATGTTGTTGACTTGGCAACTGGGCATCTAGTCTTTTTTATTCCCCACAACTTTTAGGAGCTTTCAGATTGTATGATGCTATGTTAGAATGTGTGATGGGGGAATAATCCACTATATTTAGATGGCACCAGTGATCCAAAAACATCAGATTACTTTGTAATTAGTCCATCACCAACTCAGAAAATTCAGAGAGGTTGGAATAGGAGAGAGGGAGTTATTTTTATTGTAATAGCAGATGAACTTAGAAGGTGAGAAAAAAATCAGTGAAAGAACCAGAATAAAAATGAAGAGATGCTCAACAGTTTATTCTCCACCTGTGCAACAACCCATGAAAAATTTTCAAAATCAGTTTTTACATATACCTTAACTGTTGATTCATCAAAGATCATCTCAGTAGATGCACAACTCAAACCACATTGCAGTAGTTTTTTTAATCAAGAGGACTGAAAATGTGAATATAATATTTCTTCTAGTTTTACAAATGGATGTGTTTCATACAAAACACTGCCAGCAGCTAATATTATGTTCATTAATATGCTCAGAACAAGTACACAACAAACAAAACTGTAACATTCCTCAATGAAGTATGATCAGATACTCTCACATGCATTTTGCCTCCTTGCCTCACATTGTAAGAGAAAGGACTTTTTGAGGGATACATTTTGTCAACACTGAACAGTGTAAACAGCTTTTTCAAAAGGCCAAGAGTTTTTTCCTCCTGATTCATTGTGGATGCCTGCGAGAGTGTTTCCTTTTAAATTAAAGCATTTTACAAATTGTTCCTACTGAACCACTTTACGTATTTTTATCACTATTATTTTTAATAAGTAAATTTTCTTGCTAAAAATTTATTTTACTTTGTCCCAACCTTTTTGTGATGCTTGGGAGAAAAGAAACAGTTTATTTAAAACACTCTTGTTTATGATGGATGAAACCACAAACTTTTTGTGATGTTAACCCACTCACAGAAAGAGAATCTGAACTTTGTATTTGGAGAGAAGACACACCAAGGAGAATGGGCTCGTTTCAATTCAATATATTATAGGAAGAAAAAGATCAAGGAAGAGCTGGTCTTAAAACTGTCAAAATATGAGAATTTGATGGGAAGAAAGAAGGAAAACAGAGCAGTTGGAAATGTAAAGATAAAAGAGTTGGATCCAGACATGTCTATGTAATTTCCTAGAAATGGAAACTGCACTGGCAATTTGGAAAGAGATATCGAGAAACAATATGCATTAAATGTTAAGCGTTTCTTGCAGCAATGAACTTGGAAGGCTCTTGGAACACATGGCATAATGGTCTTATGATTCATCTACATATGGCCTTATCCTTGGTGACTGACAAAGGGAGAAATAAAGTTTCATAAGGAATTAAACACTGAAGAGGAAGCTAAACACTATTTAAGAAAAAGACTCTGGGAAGCTTCTCAATCACCAGCAGAGTATTAACTAACTCATTCTATTAAATACACAGAGGGCTAGATCACATGCAAAATTTTCTCTAATTCTGCAATAACTCTGTGATGTAGATGTCATTTCCTCTTTTCCTGATAGTTCAAGAGTTGATTTGTCTGGAGTTACTCAGGTAGTTGGTGATTGAACTTCAGTACAAATAGAATTCTTTCCACTACACTAGTGATTTCCAAACCTGGCTGCTGGTCAGAACCATGTGGAGAGCTTTGTAAAAATACAGATTCTTGGGCCATACCTTAGGAAATTCTGGTTCAGTAGTCTAAAGCAAGCTCTGAGAATCCTTTTTTCTTTAAAGCTCCTCCAGTGACTCTGCTTCTTGGGCACTTTGGGGAAACAACACCCACAATTGTAACCAGAGAAAGCATGAGAATCCGTGAAGATAAGAGACCAGGAGAGAAGGGAGTAGGATAAAATACTCAACTGCTGTGTGAGCAGCCTGCAAAACTATAGAAACAGTCTCACGTAATTCTTCATACCTAAAAAACATATTTAGCATCACCTGAATTTATTTCTAAGACCCCAGACCTTCCTAACCAGCCCGCCTCCTTCCAGAAGTATTGGATACTCCTGTGGTTTGGCACTGTTCTTTTAAAAGTCACAACTGCCATGATAAAATGCTGTTGCTACATCGATTCCTATGGATGAATTAGAATGATATACTTGGGCCTCCTTCAATAAATAGTGAAAGAAGAGGTGTTTGGAACTATGGATGCCCTGAAAATGGACTTGGCTAGTTACTAGACCCTTTTTCAAAAAAGAGTAAAAAATGAAATCAGTGGCAAAATATGCATCATTCCTGGCCATCTATGTAAATGTTCCTTCTCTAATTTGGTATGGCTTTCTTCTTTTGTGCCCTATTTCACTAGGCTTAGAAAATAAAAATATCTGCTAACCACACATCTTTATGTTTTCTCAGAAACACAAGGAGGAAGAGTGCATTACTGTTTTCTCGCAAAATTTTACTGTGATATTTTTAGTGGAGTGGCCACTATCCGGTCTAGCAGTCCATGAAGCTTACTTTGCTAGGGTCTTTGGAATGCTGTCTCATGATTGGTTTTGCAAGGGAAGTTACTAGGGATGCAGAGAAGTTCCCAGAATGAGGCAGCACCATCATTATTGGCTATTCCTCAATGGGTGGGGTGCACACAGAGTACAGGGATGTGCTCTTTGATCCCATTACAGGGCTAAGGACTGAGGTTCCACTGGAGGGCTTGAGTCCAGAGCCACACCATGCTTATTTCGCCAGGGAGTTCCAGTCAAAGAGCAGAAACTGGAAACTGGAGCAAGAAAAATGGGAGGTGGAGCAAAGCTCACAAAGTGAAGGAGAATGATAATGGCTCTGCACTTTTTATCTATTCATTCTACAAAGGTTTGTGGGTACCTACTATATTCCAAGCACCATGCTGGAAGTGAGGGAGACAGTGAAACAGACAGAGATGGTTTTTACTCCACAAAACTTACAGGCCTGTGGAGGAGACGGACAAAATGAAGCAAATTAATAAACTGAATAATTTAAATGTCTGGTAAGAGCTAGGAAGGAAGGATTTTAGGCAAGGGAAGGACATGATCTGGTATGAGATTTTAAAAGTTTACTCCAGCAGCTGTGTGTCAGCTTTGATGGCATGAGGAGAACATTGAAGAGAAAACTGCAGCCAGCCAGATGAGAAATGACAATCTGGACTAGGGCGTTGGCAGGGAAGATATGAGATTGACTAGAGTTCAATGCCTGAACTGCATCACCAGCAACCAAGTTTGGGATAAACTCTAGAACTTAGTACTTCGTACTAAACCTGACAAGCTCAAGAGAATTCTGCATGGCCAACCTTACAAATTCAGAGACCAGAAGTGAACACATAAGATGGTCTGAATACACAAAAATTTAATTAAAAGCAAGTCCTGGCCAGTAGTCATGTCCTAAGCCTATAGCTTCCTTGACAAAAGTCAGTGTTTTATCTTAAGTGAACCTATCTATTGTCTTTGCAGCTAAGATAACATACCTTTGAAATGTCAGAGTGATCCCCTTTTTTCCAGATCCCTTAAGGCACAACCTCCCACCAGAGCAGGAGGTCACAGAACACCTCACCGTTATCTTGTTCCTGAAATACCATCTCTATGTGCTGTAATGTTAATTATTAACTATTCTGTACCCACCAATATAAAAGAAATATGAGCCTCTCCAGTTTACTTTCTATCCAATCCCAGAGATTTCTCTGCTTTGCTTTCTCCTACCCTTTTAACCTACCACCAACAGATTCCTTGTAGCCTTCCTTACATCTCCTCCTTTGATTCTAATGTATAACATAAGCTGCAATCTGTTGAGATTTTACTTCCTGGCAATTGTCAATTTGGCTCAAAAAAACTTAAAAAATTCTCTACAGGTTTGACATTTCTTACGTCTACAGTACTTGTGACACAGAGCACTTTTGTTAAATTCAACTCAGCCTCCTTTATCTTAAGAGAAATCCTTGCTTCCATTTCAACAAACATCTGGGTGAGCATCTTCTTTTCTTTAGGACACTGATCTGGACACACAGGGAACTCAAAGATGAGAAAAGAAATGGTGCCACTACTCAAGCAGTCTACATCCCATGGAAGAATATAGGTCAAGTATACATGTAACTATAATAAAGTAAAAATACAACAAAAATCAGACAAAATGCAAAGGGTCTAAGAAGGAGGCTTGAAGCAGGAGGATGACTTCAACAGGAAGAGATGAGAGTGGGAAAGTCTAAGTGGAGAAAACAACAGGAGCAAAGGCATGGGCCTGGGGATTTGGCGGGTATGCTTAGTCAGAGACCAGTCTGTGGTTCCCTTTGGCTTAGTGTTAGATCTGCAGAAAGTTCCACCCAGACGGTCAGTCAAGCACTGAACTCCAGGGGTAGGAGTAACACTTGCAGTTCAGCCTCTTGTCCTTTCACATGGCTGTACTTGTGCAACTTTATATCTGTATCAAATGTTTGTATCAAAAGCAAATACTCACTTTGAAATGCTTCCTGGTGAGAAGATTCTTTTTCCCAGATTGACAGCACAGAGCTCATATAGTAATAATTGCTATTCAAACAGACATGGGACTACAGAGTTTAGGTACCAATTAAGAAAAGCTGTTGTTTTCTGAAATAACTTATTCCTTTCTTATTTAAAAGGAATGATCCCTCCCCTTCCCTCTGTCCCTCCAGGACTCCCTCCCTTCTTCTCTCCTTTCTTCTTTCCTTTTAGGGAAGATTGAAAACATAACCAGGGGCTCAGGCTAGTGTCCGGGGGTTTTGGCTAGGCAGGCTTTTTGACGTTGCTGGTACTGAGAGGTGGACACAGAGATTTGTCTAGGAGTATAATATCTCCTGTTCTATTCACGGATGTTAATAGATTACTCTGGTTAGCAGAGCAGCTGCTGCAGGAATCATTACGACTTATTTTCAGAAAGGTTTTCTTCTTTCTTTCCACATTATTGTGGCGAAGAACCACACTTTACAATCTTTAAGAGCTTATTCTGTGCTCAGCCCTGCACTTCCCTACAACATGGTGGGTCCCTAGGAGATCCTGACGGCCCCTCACTGTTGAAGCTGATGGGGTGACCGGTCACCCTGAAACCCTTGCTGTCTCTGGGAGACCCATGGGACATCATCGGAAAGCCAGTTTCTGGGGACACACTGCCATGTTGTCCAGTCCAAAGTATGTCCTCTTTATTTTCTCTTTCTTGTCACCCAGACAAATAACATAAAGTATAGAAACAGACACATAGGCAAGGCTGCCAAATCTCCTTGGAAATGTTTCTCTCCCTCTGCTGTAGCCTTCAACACAGGGGAAAATGCAGCTCAATGCTCATCTTAGAGATTTCTTTTCACATTCTCTTACCATGGAATACAAAGAAATTTCTCCTACCACCGATTCCTTCCTTCTCTGATCCTCTTTCCAAAGGCACCACATTTCTCTAGAGAGTGTGTCCCAAATGCCTTATATCTACAGAACTCTTCACAAACATTAATAGACGAATGGTTAGTTTATATAAAGCACACATGTATTGCTCCGACATAAGCAGTGAGGAGCCCACAGTTTACATTTTTGTCTTTCTTTTAAAAATGACGGAGAAATCATATTCCAGATGATCCACTCTTTAAGCTAGGGAGGGAAGGAGTGAAGACAGAACTAAGATTTAAAAGAAATTCAAATCTGAACGCTTTGTGAGCCCTGTGCACACTGGCATCCAGCTCACGTTGGTTCTTAGAAAGGAAAGAGGGTTTTGAATTTACTTTCTCACCTCCAGCTCCATGCTTCTCTGTCCTGACTAGACCCCAAAACACTAAGTTTATAAGAGCTTCTAATTAAAAAATTAGTCTGATACTATCACTAATAACAATTATAATGGCAATAAGGCAGAACTTATACAAAACCTCAAGAAGACTGGGCTTATCTGAGTTTTGAATAGCCATGTGTTCAGAATTCTTTGTAAAGTCATGTAGAATCTAAACTCATATTTCTCATATATATGTTCATATTTTATACTACCTAATGTCTTGACAATACCAGCTATTGGATTCTTTAAATATTTTGGCATTTAGGGTGCTTTTTTTGTGGAGAATTATGGTGTTTCAATATCAGTTCTAATACAGTGTAGAGTGCAGACTCTAACTACACAGTATGTGGTATAGAAAATAAGTGGAAGAGACATAGATATCAGCCAGCTATAAATTCCTCCTTTGCCTCATATAGCTGTGTACCCTTGAGATAGTTGCACGACCTTTCTGGACATCAGTTTCCTCACCTTTAAAAAGAGCAAATAATAGTATCAATACCATAAGATTGTTGTGAAGATCAAAATATATAATGTATGTAAAGTCTAGTTTTTGGTACATATTAAGTAGTTAGTAAAAACCAACTTTAAGATACATACACATATCTATATAACTAAAAGGAAATCTATATACGTATATATATTTATGTGGTGTGTATATGAATAAACAGGTTATTTGGGGGTTGTAGAATTGTAGAAATTTTTTATTTTCTTTGTATTTTATTTATTTTCTAAGTTTTCTCTCATGAGTTTATAATTTTTTATGATGTTATGAAATCTTTTAAAAGATGTAATAAACCAGTATGGTGACTTTTTAGGACAGAAATCGCACGGATGCTTCCGTGCCTCAAAAAAGGACAAAAAAAGTGAAAAGATAGACCTTAAAACATGGCTGCTAGTAAATAGCAGAGATCTCAAGGGAACAAAGGCTGGAAATAAATTCAATAAAAGTAAAAGGAGTAGCAGGGCGACCAAGACAACGGCGTGAAACTCAGAGAACTTCGGTTTAACGAGTGCTTTCAGCAGATTTTTCTCCAAAGCACTGGCATTTTACAATTGTAATACAATGAGCTTTTCTTGGAAAATATACCTAAAAAGATTGAGAAAATTCAGAACCACAGCAGTTCAAGCCCCAGGGGAAAGCAGAAAATCAATAACCGATTAAAGGACCATCCAATTTTTTTCCAGGAGTGAAGTCACCTCAAAGGGCTCAAAACAAATAGAAACTTTTCAGACTTTACAAGTCACCCAGTCTGCAGACAAAAATGGGAGCCTCATGTACAGCAGGTTCCATTATATTCTGGCACTGAGTGTGCAAATGCTGAGAAATTCATTTCTATCTCTGCATTTCTGTCTTGTTTCACTCCGTCTCTGCCAGCAGTCTTTGGCATGGAAGTCTCAGCCTCTCTTGCTACATGGTCAGGCATCTTCTGGTCTCTTTTTCTTAGGTTCTGTCACTGCAGTGGAAACACCCTGAAAACTGTAACTATTAGTTAAAATGATTCTTATGAAGCAGGCAAAAGGGAACCAGAAAAGTTTGCGCTTCTGCCTGTGCCACTCTGTGGGGTAGTCGTATTATTGACTGTTTTTTTTTTTTTTTTACCAAAAATAGAAGTTGCTATGCCATTTACTGGAATGGCATCACTCTTTTAGTCTCTCCTCTCCTCCCCTCCCCTCCTCTCCCCTCCCCTCCCCTCTCTTCTCCGCTTTCCTCCCTTTCCCGTCCCTTTCCTCCTCTTTTCCTCTCCTCTCCATATCTGCCTCCTTCTCTCCTGTCCTCCCTCTTTACCTCCCTTTCTTCTTTTCCCCTATGGAAGTACTCATTTAGCAGCTTAACAACCACCTACTATGCGTCATCTGCATTATGCAAAGAGAATATAAAGATACATAAGATATGACCAATGCTGATATACTTTCACTGTCTGTTATAGCTTCCAACTGAACTCTAGTATCTTTGCAGACACTGCTCTTTACTAGGTGTCTGTCATGTATCTGACACTTTCACGAAGTTTATTTTACTTCCATCATCCACCCAGAGGTAGGTTTTTTACCATTCCTATAACACAGATGATTGAATTTAGACTCTGAAGGTTTAAATATCTAACACAGGGGTACTTGGTTCCTACAAGGAGGAGTCAGGAATTTATTCTGACTTTTCTGACTCCAAGTTTAGTGCATTTTTCACTGTGCCTACATGTTGACTGTGAATGACCATGTCCATACTTTTACGGTTTCACCTTTTGCATACTGCACAGTATATGTAGTGTACTCATTACTTATATGGAATTGGGTCAGAATTGTATTAAATTTGTTTGCATGAATCATCTTTTCATATACTAGTGTTTGCCAGCATTGTTCAGAATTGTCACATGCACATGCATTCTTCACATACAAGAAACTGGTCATTGTTTTACTGTATAGGTGTAGAGAGCAAAATGGATAGCCACGAGCCGACCCTCTCCCGGAGAATAGAAATCAGTAGACTAACACCAACATGGCTTGTATGTGTTTTGAAAATGTGCCTACCTTGATCAAAGCTGATTACAGAGGACATGCAGAAAGAAAAAATCCTCAGTGTCCAATGATGATTTTGATTGTCATAAAAAATCAGATTTTTTTTTAAATTTGAGAAATTTAAAAAATTAAGTGTACATAGACTATCTAACAAATATGCATGTACCCATCACCTAGAAATTAAAATTGTCACCATTTTATCATATTTAAAATTTAAAAAAATAAAGTTTTAAAAAGCATTATAAAATTGAAATCTCTTAGTCTTCCATGCCCAATGCACACCTTCCCCATACCATTCTGGTAGGCACCGTCAAAGGTCTGGTTTCCAATTCATTATTTATACATTTACATGAACACGTATGTTTTCCTAAACAATTTATACTATTGCCTTATATGTTTACATGAAATATACATAATAGTGTCATACTGCTTGTATCATTTTGCAAATTGCTGCTTTTTAAAAACATTACTATGTTTTTGAGGTCTATGTTGAAATATGAAAATCTAGTCCATTCCTTTAATAGCTATACAGCATTTTGTTATATGAACAAAATAATTTCTTATGTCTTCTCTTTTTTCTATTGATGGACACTAAGCTTGTTATAAACTATACTGCAATATAAGTACTCACATGAGTTTCTAGTCCTCATACATGCACTCAGGTTCTTCTAAGGTGTTTACCTAGAAATGGAATGTCTGGATGGTATACTAGAGGCATGTTTAATTTTATCACATATTGACAGATTACTCTCTGAAATGGTTGTAGCAATTTACACTCTCACTGGCAATGGATGTAAGTACCTCTTTATGCCCCTTCCAAAGCTGGATATTGGCAGACTTAAATCTTTGCTAAGCTGCTACATAGGCAAAGGTATCTTCTTATTTCAGTTTGCATTTCCCCAATTTACTAGTGTCATTTAGTATCTTTTTATGTTTATTAGCTGTTCAGGTTTCTTCTTTTGAGAAGTGCCTGGTCATGTGCTTTGCCAACCTTTTTTCCTATTAGGTTATTTGTGGAGTTTTTTTCTTATTAATTTTAAAGAGAATTCCATTCTGGATAAGAATCTCATGACTGTTATTTGACCATTGCAAATATCTTTTTCTTTAACCATTGTCAAGTTCATTACCACATTTGGGGCCGGGGGCAGCAAAGGGAATACAAGACCAGTACCAAATGAGTAAAGGGCTTTATTCTTTTTTAGTCCAATGCAAGATGATTTCTGCAATTAGGTGATCAGTCACAAGTAGCTTTTGCAGATCCTAGCAAAAACTTCCCTACAAAGGCCTTCAAGGTTTTTCTCTAAATCTGGAGAGTAGCTCCCTTGTAGTATCTTGGGAGTTAGATGGAGAAATTCTTTTAATAGGTGAGCAAAACAAGAGAAATGGACTTTCCTTTTACAAACTAGTAGCTGAGCAGCTTCTCCACTTCTCCCAACAGCCTCAAAGTAATTTGAAAGTGATTTCTGTAAGTGTAATTTATTATTTATTCACCATTGTTTAGGCAAATGATTTAAAAATTTAACTTCGACTCTGTGTAGTCATTCTACTTTCCCCCCTTATGGAGGGCAGGTTTCAATTATGTAATTATGGTTAAAGAAGGCTGACGAGTTTTTATTCTTATGCTTTCATCCTGATTGGATAATGGTTTGCAATGACTGGTTGAAAGCTGTGGAAACACAAATATGAGGCAAAAAGCTTGGATATCTATATAAATATTTACAAACATACTTAGGCTATAGCTGTGAGATGATGGCTTGGGTTTAGCATTTTGTGATGGTTATATCATCAACATTCCGTTCAGTTGATAATCCTAGTTAGTGGGCATGTGCTGACCTTTCTTAATCCACCACTACTTATTGAATCTCAATTCTATGCTAGACACTTTGTATTCCAAGCACTTCATGTAATCAGAGTGACCAAGATAGACAAAGTCCCCACACTCACGAAGCTTACATTCTAGTGGCAGAGAGAGATAAGTGACAATGAAGAAAAATGATGCAGTGAAATAATTGTGGAGTGGGATGGGTGTGGTCTGAGAAGCCTCCTGAGGAGGGGTCATAGTGATTATCAGCAACATTTACTAGATATCGAGAAATAGAGATAGATTGAGATATATAAAATTACAGTTGCCAGGACTCTAAAACAATTACTTCCAGTTCAGCAGGTAAGCTCTGTCTCTTTACTTGCTTATTTGGGGCAGTTTATGAATCTTGAAAAATAAGTGACTAAAGCATTGATTGAAGATAAGACGGAGTTCATGAATTTGTAAAATATGTTCTCTTTTCTTTGGGGGAATAGTTTACACATGAGAGAACAGCTGGCTCCTACAGCTTGGTGGTGGGCTTTGGCTGGACTGTTACTTGCCTAAGTAGTTCGTGTATTTGTGACTCTGTCTCTCCTGCAGCCCATTCCTTGAAGATAAGTTTTTAAGTCCTATTAAATAGTCATATCCTGCAGGCAACTACAAACTATGGCTCGAGATGGTTTAACAAAAAATTATTGAAAACATTTTAAGTGCAGCACTGAGTTGTTCAGGGGGAGAAACTGCCGTTTGCACAATCAAAACATTCAGACAATGAAGGTCTTCTAGATATTGATTTAATGCAGATTTCCTTGTTTCATTTATTTTGAAAAATCAATTTCAAGCTCCTAACAGCATCTAGTAGGTGTTCTTTGAGTCTTGTCCCCTTGTGCACTTAACGCCTGCCTAAAAGAGAAAGAAAATCATGTTGTTTGGTGGTTTTGTTTTGTTTTCTTAGCCAAGTACTTAAATCACGAATGTTTCTTAAGTACTCTTTGATGGCTTTCATTGTTTGTTTATTTTGCTTTAGTCTGTGAGGAAACTTTCAAATTTCCTTCTATGACAAACTCTTTTCTGACCTGGCTGATGGAGTCTTTGCAGCCAGATTGATTTCTGCACAGGCTACAACTGCCACACACAAAACTTAACGGCCTCTTTGAAGAACCAATTTTTAAGCTAAAAGAACGAACGAAAGTGTTCGCTCATCTTTCGAAAAATATGCATTTGGTGTGTTCGCCACCATTCATCGGATTTTCAGTAATGAATACAAAATGTGACATCGGTTTTTTACATACGAGGGTTTTGTCTTAAATTTCTGGGACGTTATTTCTTCGTCTGAAGTTTTGTTTTCCTGATTTATTCATCTTTAACATGCTACAGAAAACCTCCTCTCCTAGCTATTGTTCTCTCCCTTTTTAAGATGGCTTAGAAATTGAAACCTTGACTTGTGAGGGTCTTCTTAGGTTTATCCTCCCCCTGCCTTGCCCGTTCATTTCCCCTTCTGTACACCCTCAGCCGAGGCCGCCAGCATCTAAGCTGAAAGAGCCCGTGGAGGGCAAGGAGCGGAGGGTGTCATGTTGGCGACAGGCTCCTGCTGGAGGCCCGCAAGCCCTCCGGGGTTAACCGGGGCGCAGGGGTCAGCACTCTCGAAGTTGGGGGCCTGGGTGGAGCCGAGTCGCATTCGCGGCGACAACTCTACCAGAGCATGCCGCAGTCTTGCTCCCTTCACGGGGAAAGGCTCTCCCAATCTGTCACGATCTCACGAAGAACTTGGTTTTCCCAAAGCTGTCTCCGCGACCAAGCGCGTTGCAGGACCCACGCAGGCGAAGCGGAGTTGGCGAGAGGAAAGGCCCAAGCCTGGGGCGAAGAAGGAATGAGGGGCCGGGAGCCGGGGGGATTTCCTCCTGCTCTTCCCCCTCCAACGGGAGCGGAAAATGTGATTTGCTGTGCATTCCAGGCGCGGTTCCCTGGGGTGACCTCTCCCAGCAGCCCTGGGCGGGGGGAGCAGACAAAGAGGCGAGGCAGGCGGAGAGAGGACCCCGCGGCGAGGCAGGAGGGGTGCGGGGGGCGGGGGCAGTACCGGGAAAGTGGGTGGATAGCGGGTCCCGCGGCGGCGGCGGCGTCTGGCCAATGGAGAGGCGCGGCCCCGGGCGCCGCGCTCTGCTGCCGGCATTTAAACGGGAGACTGCGCGATGCCCCGCACTCGGTGCGCCCTCCGCGGACTGGGCGACCCAGTGTGAATTGGGAGCGTTACTCTCCGTCCGGCTGACCCCGCGCCGAGCCCCGGCAGGCTCCGGCCGCGGCCGCACACCACGCCACGCGTCGAGAGCGCAGGTCCACACGACCCGCCGCACTGACAGGTGAGCGCAGAGGCGCGGGTCAGAGGGTGTGTGTGTGTGTGTGTGTGTGTGTGTGTGTGTGTGTGTGTGTGTGTGTGTGCGCGCGCGCGCGCGCTCGTGCAGAGGTTTGCAAAACGACTCCAGCGTTCCGCTCCTTGCAGACGCGCGACAGCACTCTGTGAGCGCAGGCCGAGGACCCGCGGCCCCCTGGGGCGAAGCATGAAGAACCATCGCCGGGTCCTTCCTGCCAAGGTCGGGCTGCGGCGATATCACCTTGCGCGGTCTGCGGGGAAAGACTGGGAAAGAGGATATCAAGAACGAGAGCTGTAACCCTGCAACCCATTTTTTCCTCTCGAAGCCCCGCTACCCGCGCTTCTGGTGCTGGAGGCAGCCGCGCCTTCCAGCCGCGCCCGCAGGGCGAGGACGCGCGGTCCCAGTGCAGTGAGCGCGGGAGCAGAAGGCTAGTGAGCGGAAGCAGTGGGGAGCAGCGGGGACCTGCATCTCTGCGGCGGACCGCGGAGCAAGTTATGCTGAGAGGGTCCCATCCATGTGTTTGAGGCGGGGGTCGCTGGGGCTAGGGACGTCTGGGGGTTCCTGTTGGAGTGGCGTGAAGATCCGGAGAATCAGCGATTGGGCGCATTTGCCCATCCTCAAGGTGAGATGGAGACTCTTGCAACAGCGGAGCCGCGGGATTCGGCCGCAGTGGAAGACCGAGGTTCGGGCGATGAGACCGTCGGTCCCAGACGCGGAGTTCAGCGAGCTCTCGTGCTCACACCACGCACACCCACGTCCTGGCTGCGCACTTGTGGGCACTCGGTTCTCTTTTCTAGCCGTCTCTGAGTCCCATGGACGCCTCGGCTGAACCGCGGATCCCTAGGCACCGGGCAGCGACAATTCACCGGGTTCTACTTCCGCGGGTACCCCTTAGTTTGTGTACTAGGGACCCCCGCCTAGTGTCGCTACGCCTGGCTAACGATGGACCACGCGAGGCGGGTGATGGGAGGCTGGTCTCAGGCTCCGAGGCTCTGATTGTCCCTCGTCCTCGCTCGCCGCCTTACTCACCCCGCTGACCTCTGCAGCTTGCGGAGCGAGGCCAGGGGCGGAGGGACATCGGGCTGTCACCTCATCAGCCAGAGTTATTTGTAGACTTTAGTCTTGGGAGTAGCGAGCACACCACAGCTTTGGCTTGGCATTGTCTTCGGATCCCAGCTCCGCCTTGGGGACGCCTAGCCTGGTGTTTCCCCGCACCGGGCTCCGGCGACCGTCCCCGGCGCAGTGGGGGTCAGTCAGAAGGGGACCACGACTGCAGTAAAGCCCTTCCCGCGCTCCCGGAGATGGCCTGCAAAGGGCTCCCGGATCGAACCTGGCTGCCGCCTTCTCTTTCCCTGTCCACTCCAAACGCCGGCTCTTTTGGGCAGAAATATAGCCTCGAAATTAGGGGTTAAAATCTCTTCTTAAAAATGGTACAAGGGCAGAGGGGCGACCATCAGTAGGTAATTGGATCTCCTGCTAGAAAGAGCAGATCCGAGCGGTGTGCGCGTCTGTTTATGTTCCCCTTCGAGGTGGTGCCAGGACACGACTTGATTAAAAGAATCTATTGTGTTAAATGAGTCACTGGGGACTTAAACTGTCCCGGGACCCCAGAGTAGTGGCTTCCTTCTAGCTGTGAACACAAGTTAAATAGCAGAGAAGAGGTTGACAACCCTCCTTTGAGGGTTGAGTCTTCTTTCACCCCAGAGCTTTCTAGTCCTTTTCCTTCCTTACCTTTCCCCCCACTTTTTTTTTTTTTTGAAAGAGGAGCATGGGGACTTGAGATGATTTTTTCAAAGCAATGAGCGGAAGGAAGATATTAAGAAAACTACAGATTCTCATCTTCTCCTCGGCACACCCAAGTCTACAGCAGTAGATGATTCGAGTACTATCAATGGATAAATTACACTCCCCAATGGTTGGTTATTTAAGTGTTCTTTAGACTAGTTGCTGTGTGTGTGTGTGTAACCTCAGATGTTTGTAGGACTTAGTCTTTGTAAACTTCATAATTTCACAGATTTCCTATTAAAAGTTCATTTGAGTGAAATGATCTTAGGAAATCCAAGTTGGCTAATAGTCTTTAGGTGAGCGATTACATAGGGAAGAATAGAAAGTTATTAAGTCCCCACGTTTCTGAATGAGAGCCATATACCTTGTCTTCTAACTGAAGCTCTCAGTCTTAATGTTTAAGTGTTAAAAGTGATATAATGCCGAGAAATTTTATGCCAGAGACCCCTCTCCTAAGAAATGCTTGTCAGCGGCAAAGCTGTGGAGCATGTCCTAGAACAGAGAGTAAAGGACACAAACCTTTTATGGAAAAGAAAGTGGGAGGAGGTAGGGGAAATGTCTGTAGCATCCACTGAAAGACATAGATCTGGCAAGTGTTACCAGCCCATGTCATACATCTGCAAGGAATTTTCTTCGTTTTAACATATGCTCTTAGAAATGCAAAGTATAACAGTAATTACTGGGACAAAAGAAGTTTTTTTTTTCACATGTGAACATGAAGGTACAAAATAGATAATTATTTAAGTTATGATATTCTTTTAACCGTATTGCATTAGAAACAAGTCTGTGTGTTTTTTGTTAAATACTGTGCTGGGTGTCTGTCCATAGAATAATGATTAAGGACATGTGTTTGGGGACAGGATAGCACTAGGCTCAAACCCTGACTCTTCTGCTTGGGAGCTATGTGACTTTGAACAGATTTCTAACTTTTCTGAGTCTGGATTCCCTGATGTTGAAAAAAGACAATCTTATCTACCTCATATTTTGTTGTGAAAAATAAATGACAAAATTTGATCAGAATTTAACATAATGCCAGGCATAGTAAGGGTTCAGAAATGTAGATAATTCTTATTATTAGTTGTGGTATTAGGAGAGGCAGTATCATTATACATCATCGAAATATTTTACAAGTGGTTCTGAAATTAAATCCTAAATCTCACATACACAGAGACTAATACACATCTTTCACTCCAAGACAGAACCTATAACTTGGCTGGCTGGCTGTCCATAGTGCTGCTCAGTGAACATTTAATATTCATTACTTTCTAACTTGCTTCCTGTTGATTGCAAGAATTATATGCAATCATTAATTTTGCCAAAAAAAAAAAAAATCTTACAATGAGCATGGAGTTCCTGAGATATTTAACTACCAGGCGGTCTCCTCCCTGCCCTATGCCATGTCGGGCCCCAGCCTATTTTAGCTTGAATGGTATTCGAAATAGGGAGGTTGTGGTTAGGCTACTTGCAACACATTCAGGATAAGACTTTATGCTCTAATAGTTTGTCAGCCATCAACTTTTATCTTCTTGGTGCAACTGAAAAAAAATATCAACCCAGTATAGTCTTAAGAAATTATTTATTTAAGTTTAAAAGTTGGCTACCTTTTGAAAAAGTAAAGAGCAAAATAAAAATAACCTTTGCCCTTCTCAAAGATTTAGTTCTGAGAAAAAAGAGTAGATTATTTTAAAACCATATTATTCTAAAGCATATTTTTTATGCTGGGAGAATAATTTGATACTGTGCCTGTTGAATGTCTCTCTGAAACTTAATTCATCAGGAGGAATTGATCGGATGTTGAGGCACAGACATCTGGCTTGCTGACCATTGTCTCTTCACTATAATTCCCACTCCATTTAACTGATTATAAGCAGGTTGGTTAGCTAAAATGAAAATATGGCAAGAAGAGTGTGGAAAGGTGCTGGCCTAAACGTTCCCAAAGACATCAAGAACATTGGAAACGGGTCACACATAACATTTTTATTTCTGATTCCTCAGAATTAGCTGATGTGTTGTTAGAGACTTGTGAAGATTAGAATAAATCACCCTGACCTGCACAGGACTGAGGTGGCTAATTTGGTTTCTCTTGCATGCACAAGTTTGCTCTTGATCACTAAGGGAAATTTGAAGGAAAGCGTCAGGTAGAGAAGGCCTTCTTTGAGAGCATCTGTGTCCTCTGAGTCAAGTAGATTGGAGGGGAAGACAGTGGTAAAGGGGGAAAAAAGGTGGGGGTGGGGTGAATCTTTCTGCTGGGAATCTCACCATGAAAATATGATCACATTACTTGCAGGAGAAATGCATTAAGGGGAAGTTGAGGCAGGGTTTGAAAAGAACATTGTAAGAGAAAATCAAGGGAAGTCTTTGTGGATGTCATGATGCACTCTGGATTCATGAGATGCAGCTTTAATTTAATGAAGTGAGTGAGTCATTTCATGAATGCAAATTATTAAAACTGTTTTCCACTCATGGTTGGACATGGGTGATAATTCATAGGAGCCTAAATCCGGATTCGCATTTGGATTGAGTTTTGATGATGGGGCATTCTGAGGTGTTAATGTGGAAAAGAATTGTCCTCAGGGTATTTACATCTTCTTGACTCTCTCCATGTCTTTGATACTTACATAGTGCAAATTATTTGGTGGCAATACAAATGGGATTTCAAGAGCAAAACAGTCCTGTTTCCTTCACTGAGTAATCAAGACAGTTTGGTGTGGGGAGAGGTTGGGTGACTGACCACAATGACTTGACAGAGCCCTGGTTCCAGTACTAATTATAGTCCTCATCCCTCTCACTCTTACTCATGTGGAATATGCAGAGTCCCTATGAGAACTGCTGCTCTCTGAAAACTTGAGGTCTCTTGTCGACTGAGATTCCTGAAGTCAATTTTTACTTTACTTCCAATTAACTAATTAATTATTCAAAAATCTCACAATAAGTACTGAAGATCTTTGAAGAGTTGGTTTTTAAAAAAAAAAAACATTTTGTAATTTCTCTACATCTAATAAATCTTATTTTGAGGAAAATTTAGGTTATTTTTTAATAAAAAAATACAAAACAGCCTGTCACTCTGGCTTATGGGGTACGCATATTCCCGTTGGATAGGAAGTCTATCCAAACTAAGACTGAAAACCACAATTGACTAATTTTGGATTTTCTTCTTTAGTATTGGTTTCTGCCATAGTGAATACAATGGCTTCAATTAGAATATAAAACTCACAACATTCTGCATGAGACTGGGTAAAAATTAGAGGGTTTTTGGAGTTTTTCTAGAAAAAGGAAGGCAAATATCAAGAAGCTCCCTGGACTATAAGGAGTTTGCTATACTGAGGGTCAGAACAAAAGGGTTGCTATTGGCTATGCTCTCATTGGTATGTGGGAAGGCATTTTAAAATGTAAAGAATAGAAACTGTAAATCAATATGGTCTGTGACAGTCATTCATTTAAGAGCACCTACTGTGTGCCATACAAGGAGGATAAGGTGATGAGTAAGCCCTCATGACTCAGACTAGGTATTTATTTAATCACAGATGTGAAAATGCCAGGAAAGGAAAGCTGAATGTAAAGGAGGTCCTAAGTTTGTGTGCAGAAAAAAAAAATGCGTTTTTGGACAGATGTTTGTGGGAGGGGATGGCCTCATAATGTGAACCTGTCATATGTAGTCAACATACATTCCTGGTCAGTCTCAGATTGGCCCCTGTAATGTGGGCTCTGGGAGTCTTGTCCTAGCAGGGCTGAACTGTCCTGGAGGCCAGTTTCAGTAGGGATGGGGGAAAATCATGGCTCTAGGCCTAGGGCTGTCTTATATGCTCCTCTTTGAAATGGTCAAAGACTGCATTTTAAACAAATAGCAGAAACTTGTGAAAGCTTCTCAAATTCACTATATATTTGCTTAGGAGACTAAATTGTCATGGCTCAAGTTATCCTGGTCTCTGGAGAAAGTCAGTACTGTTTTATAACTGGACTTTTTTCATGAGCAATTTTTTTTAAGACAAAACAAGGAAATTAATTTTTTTGTTGTTGAGGCAAAAAGACTCTGTTTAAAGAACAGGGATGTTGTAACATAAACTGACAAAATCCAGGGAGTCTGCAGTCAGAGCAAAGAGCTAAATGTCACATTATCAACACCAAACTTGAATTTGCCCAACAATATTAGGTTAATGTTGGGAAGATGGTGCCATTTGAGGATATTTTACATTTAATATTTATTTATCCTAATTTGAAACTATCTTTAGAGTTGCATGGTTTTTACTTACAGAGCTGTCTCATAGAGAATGTAGATTCCATACTGCCTTTGTCTTTGAAAGGTAATTGCTCTTGTTAATAATACTCACTTGTACAGCTCCTTGGGGAGCCATGATAAGATAACTATTAAATTGCACTTCCCGGTTATCACATGTAACACTGGTGTTCAGAAGAAAGCTGGGAGATGGGTGCTTCACAGCTGTGTCCTTAGTTCGGAAAACCGTGGTGAGGATGGGTAAGGGCCAGGGGAATCCTCAGGACTCAGGTCAGATTTGGTGTGATGGCCTGAGGAAGGAGACTGTGAATTTGATACTGCACTCATGGAAAAGAAAATCCTTCCATTTTAATAAGTCCTTCTGTATGCCATGGCTACAAGTGCTACAGGCCTTGCTACTCAAAGCTTGTTAGAGAGGAAGACCTAGTTAGTGAATGAGAATCTGCATTTTAACAATGTCTCCAGGTGATTGCCTGCACATTCAGGTTTGAGAAGTACTATTCCTAATAGTCTGATGCTTCTCTCTTGCACTCTTATTTATAAAAACAGGCTTCTACTCCTTCTCTGTCTGCCCTACCTTTCCTGAACTCTCTACATAAAGTAGTCCTTTTTTCTCTGATTTACCTTCCTAACTTAATATTTTTCTCTCTCCATTCTTATTTTACTGTTTTTTTAACTGTCTTCCCTCTGCCTTTCCTCTTTTTTTGTCATTGTTTATATGCCACTTCCCTTGTTGATCCATATCTAACTCCAGACCTGTCCACACTAATTCACTATCATTAATATATTCAACATGTCTGTGGCATTTATTCATGAGTTTGCACATACCTGTTCTCTTGTGCCCATTTTCTACCTTCTAAATTTTATGTGCACACACACGAATGATGTATTTCACCATTTAAAGTAAAAAAAATGTAGATCATGGTATAAAGAATGACATAATGAATATCTGTTCTCAGATTAAAAATAAGAAAAAGCGAGGGGTCTAGGAGTCTTTATGAGTTATGAGATCTTTCTGGTAAAGTAATTCATTCTGTCTGCAGTACCACTATATTGTTAGTTCTCAAATTGCTTTCACTTTTACATCAAATTTGATCCAAACAATCTATCTGGGGAGATGAGGTATTTGTAGCTTTGCTTAAGTGACATTGTTTATTGAGAAGTAAGGTGATTTTCTTCAGGTAAGATAGCAAGTAGTCACCCCAGGATTTTAAATAAAAACTGTCTTTTTTGTTGTTGTTTAGTGCTGTTTCTGTGAAGTATTCTCCCTCTGTCAAGTACTTTCTGGTCTCCACCAGTCTCCTTCCAATTCCTGATGACTGTGAGCATCTCACAAGCATCCAACCAACTGAATGAGGCACAACTCAGGAAGCACTCAGGCTAGTTGGGGAGAAAAGACTCAGCGACTTTCCTGGCAGATGAAGCCCTCTTGGCAATGAAGCTGATTCATCTTTGCTATAAAACAAAATAGAAAATAGTTTCCCCAAAGAGGTACAAGGTGATCCAGCATTGAAATAGTAGGAACTTATTAAATATTATCAAATACCAGAATGAATACAGTTAAGTGACAATAATACCTGGCAAGCCAGGACCATGCCACGAAGACATGGGCCCTGCCTGAGTTGAAATCTTGGCTCATTCACTGTGTGACCCTGGACAAGCAACCTCATAGCCTGATGGCTCAGAGGGTAATGAGAGTAATAGTACTTATTTTATAGATATACAAGTGCCTGATAAAATGTTAGCTGCTATGACACAAAACGAGATAGTCTAGCCTACTACACACCAACACTATATGGTATAGCCTGTTACTCCCAGGTTACAAGACTGTATAGCATGTTACTGAACAAAACAACACGAGATCAAATCCTTGAAGCACAAGAGAAAATGACTCAGTCAAGAGATGCAATAAACATGACATGTATGAGGTTGCTTCCTGTGTAACACAGCATACTCTTTCATAGGAAACTTTCTTTTTCATAAATAGAAAAGGTGCACTCTAAAATAACACAAAAGTATATAGTGTAGTAAATACATAAACCACTACCATAATTGTTTAATATCATTTTCAAGTGCCATGTACTGTACATAATTGTATGTGCTACATTTTTCTATGACTGGCAGCACAGCAGGTGGTTTGCTTACACCAGCATCACCACAAACACATGAGTTATTTGCTGGGCTCTGTCACAACAGCTACTGTGTCACTAGACAGTAAGAACTTTTCAGCTCCGTGGTAGTAGTATGGGACCACTGTTGTACATGCAGTCCGACATCAAACAAAAAGTTGTTGTGCAGCAAGCACATAGCTGTATTAATGTTTTAGCTAATTAACTTTTCCGTATTTCACGTCTCCTCTGTGTTTCCTTCCTTCAGCATGAGCCGCACTGCCTACGCTGTAGGAGCCCTGCTTCTCCTCTTGGGGACGCTGCTGCCAGCTGCTGAAGGGAAAAAGAAGGGTTCCCAGGGTGCCATCCCCCCGCCAGACAAGGCCCAGCATAATGACTCGGAGCAGACTCAGTCTCCCCAGCAGCCGGGCTCCAGGAACCGGGGGCGGGGCCAAGGGCGTGGCACTGCCATGCCGGGGGAGGAGGTGCTGGAGTCCAGCCAGGAGGCCCTGCATGTGACCGAGCGCAAATACCTGAAGCGAGACTGGTGCAAAACCCAGCCCCTCAAGCAGACCATCCACGAGGAGGGCTGTAACAGCCGCACCATCATCAACCGCTTCTGCTACGGCCAGTGCAACTCCTTCTACATCCCCAGGCACATCCGGAAGGAGGAAGGCTCCTTTCAGTCCTGCTCCTTCTGCAAGCCCAAGAAATTTACCACCATGATGGTCACACTCAACTGTCCCGAATTACAGCCACCCACCAAGAAGAAGAGGGTCACGCGAGTGAAGCAGTGTCGTTGCATCTCCATTGATTTGGATTAAACCCAGACACCCTGCCTGTCCTAGGAACGCAGCCCCGGGCGGGCCCAGAGCCAGGCCTAGAACAGCCTGATTCTAACTGGGCTTAAACCTAGAGAGAGGCAAGAAGTACCAGCTCCTGCCTCCTGACAGGCGTGTCTGCTAGTGTGTAGTTTGTGTGCATGAGTGTGCCTGGGTGCCTGTGGGTGCGTGCAGACACCGGAGGAAACAGTCTTTGCTAGAGGGCACTTCCTCTTAACTAAATGAACTGCTTCCAAAGGGAATGGCACAGAAAGCCCACAGCACCTGAGGCACATTCAAGCCGGGAGGGCTGTGGTCTGGTTTTGCCTTTGCCTTCCATGTGCCCTCCTGAGGACCAGGGTCTCTCTTCGGAATGAATGTTAACGGGAAGAGGTGACTCTGAGGGCAAGAGACCTGTTGTAGTGCTGTCTTAGACAAGGGAAAGGTATTTCAACCTGTGCTTGCTTCCGCCCTTCCTTCCCCTTCCTCACCCTTCCACGGTCCATCCCTGCTTAGGATCTCAGTGACTATTTTAGTCTAATCTCCTATTTGCCAAGAGTTCTAAATTAACTCCCTTGATCATGGATGTGTTTCCCAGTTTGAGAAGACCCTTCAGACTCACAGAGAGGTTGGTAAGGGCACGGGCAAGAAGGACAGAGGAGTGAGAGAAGTGAGGGACCCAGTGTGAGGACCAGTTGGGCCCAGCAAAATTCAGTTGGTAGATGTGCAGAGTCCTGGAAAGCCAACCCCCAAAATACAGTGAGACCCATGCTTTTCCTAGTATTTAACCAGAACCCAAGTGAACAGAGGAGAAATGAAATTGTCAAAAAAAAAAATTACTAATTTTGGCCGTTGCCATGATCTGCTGAAAGTAACTGTGTCCCAATACCAGATTTAAAACATGTATATTTTCAGAACTAAATGAGTGAGGTAAACTCAAAAGAGCCACTTTCTGCTTTGCCCCTCAGGAGGACAATAGATGTAGTTCAGAACCCCCAATGCAGGGATAGGAAAAAAAAATGAAAACCTGATAAGTACAAATTTCTAATAGCTTTCTTTTGGTTTGGTTATAATCACCTCTTTCCCAATTCATTATTTCTGTGTAATGCTTCTGAGAGCCACAATCCTATATTATATAGATGCTACTCTGCTGAATGTACCTGACAATAAAGAACCATGCTAAGATTAGGGTCTGCTCCATTTTAGCCAGTTTGTTTTGGGTCTCTTTGTTTTACCCATTGTAGGAGTTTAAACTGGAGAGCAAAGGAGAGTAAGGAAATAAAGGAGATTGCTTTTGGCTAAAGAGTAGTTTAATGCCCTAGAGGAGAGAGATGAAGGGCCTTCTTTTGCTCTGGTTTAGTGGGAAAGCCTAGGTAAGAAATCAGAGCATTTGGGTTCATTAGCTGTGTGTCTAACTGCTGGGGAAGCCTGTAACATTGTAACTATTCAGAACCTACTGGTAGAGGCTGTACTCTGATTAAACTTGGGCTACTTGCAATACCTATGTAAGATTTATGTGATGGCTAAAGTTCTATGTGGGTGAACCTTACTGCATTTTGGGTTTGGCTAACCTCTTCTCTTCAAGCCTGAGGTTTTATTTGTAAACTGCACCCTACACCAACACTCTTTTTGCCTTGTCTCTTCTCAACCTCACTAGCTGAGTCATGTGCGACATGGGAAACAAAACGGCAAAGACTTGGGTTTCAGTTGCCCATCAAGGCGCCAGTATTCAAAGGACCATTGTGACTAAAAAGGCTGTTTTTATTTTATTTTTGTTTTGGTTCAGCGTTCACCCATCTAACAAATAAACAGGACCCATACTTTGATGCAGAAGTAATTTTGAACACCCAAAATATTGGGTCTAATTTTAAAACTTTTAAACTCACTACTGATGATCCTACACTAGGCAAATCTGTGCAGACATAGAGTCTGCGCATTTCGATACACTGTATGCCCTTGTCCTACATCTTTATGTCGTCTGCATCCTCCAACAATAAAGCACAGAATGGATTTAATTAAGCACTCAAATGTTAAGCCAGAATTTTGATAGTGGGGGAGAGGAAGAGAAAAGGGAAAGAGCTGGAAATGTAAAACCACACTAGAGAAGAAAAATGACATTCAGAACAAGCAGACACTGAATTTCTCTTGTTTTAACTCTGCCACAAGCATGCAATTGTGTTAAAAAGAGTTGACTTAAGTTGGCAGGAGTAATCTCCTTTTAGTAGCTTGTACCACAGTCTTGCATGTAAGTCAAATTTGGCTTAAGTAAAGAGAATTTCCTCAAAGTTAACTTCACTGAGATAATCAGCATAACTGCCCTAAAAAACACAGCACTAGCCAAGGAAGAAAACGTCTGCTTTTCTTACTGTGCTTATATTACGACTAGCACAAGTACAATATGTCTTCCAACATTTATTGGAAGTACCATATCTATTACATATTGTATTGGAATCACCGATGATGTAATGATATGTTTTTTCATTACTATAGATTTTTTTTAATGGCAAAATATTTGCAATCTTGGTCTTTCCTATTAATGCCAAATACCAAATATTAATTTTATGACGTATACTCTGTGCTTGGCATTAAATGAGAAAAACATACATCCTGCAAGTCTGTAAGTTGTTTTTTGTTATTGTAGTTCTTCAATGTTCAAAATGTAAGCGAAAAATCTGGAGGAAAGGATAATTTCCACTGTGTGGAATGTGAATAGTTAAACAAAAAGTTATGGTTATTTAATGTAATTATTAATTCAAATCCTTTGGTCACTGTGATTTCAAGCATTTTTTTCTCCTTATTTGACTTCCTTTGAGGTGAGCAAAGAAGAGGCTGGCACATTGTATGCTGTTGGAGGCTTTTATCAGGTCAGAGGGAAACAGTATAATGTTGACACATCTGAACATGCTTTACAGAGTCAAGACCCGAGCTTTTATTACTTTTTTGACTGAATGTTCCTTAAAGGTTAACATTTTTGAGGCAATATTAAGAGTAATTTTAAATGTTATTTGGAAGACTTATGACGTGTGTGTACAAACAAATAGCAGATAATAATGAATAGTTCACAAGTCCTTTTAAGGAGAAAATCTAAAATGAAAAATGTATGTGCAGAACATTTATAAATGACTAGTTAATGCTTAAGAGTGAAAGTAGTTTTATTGATTTGTCATTCTCAAGATATTTAATATCAACTGCATTATGTATTATATCTGCTTTAATCACTTAAAAACAACAGAGGATTATATAGACTATGATTGAGGTACTTTGCTGTGTATGAGGTTGAGGGGGATTTGATAGTCTCATAAAAGCTAATTTGGTTTAACGCAAAGTTTTATGAATCTGTGACTAGAATTCAATTTCTCTCAAATTATGTTCTATATAACCTTTCCCAAAGAGCAATCAATAAATTGAACCTCTTCTCTGTGTGTGTATGTGTGTGTATGCATGTGTTTTTAACTGGTAGTATTTACAGGGTAGGGGTGGGGCAGGGATTCATTTGTCATGGGAAGGGAGTTAGAAAAAATATAATTAGATCTCATGTGAGCTCATAGGGAATTTATTTCTTCCACCTAGCCCTTCCAGATCCCTCTTGATTTCAGTTTTGGTAGGACAGCTCAGGCCATGGTAGTTAGAGGTAGGAGAAAGCTGGTATGCAGGGAAAAGCACCAACCTTTTCCCCAGAACTAGAAAGAAGAGTTAGAAAGGGTTATGAGAAGCTTCAGATAGTGGAAGTACTGTCACAGAAATAATAGCTTTATTTTGAGGTGTTCAAGTGGAAAATGGGAGAAAGAGTTTGGGTTCAGTAGAAGGAAAAGATTTACATTGATAAGGGTGATTCAGCAATGCACTGAGCTGCCTTGAGATGGTGAACTCCCTTCTCTTGGAAATGTTAAATCGTATGATAGCTATCAGTCCAGAAAAGTCACTAAACAAAGAGACAACAACAAATAGCAACCAATCCTGGGGAAGAGAAAAAAGAACGATTTAACGAGTTATCACATATTACTTAAAATGCCCCATTTTCAACCCAAAATTATGAGTCATGCAAAGAAACAAGAAAGTATGGCCTGTATACAAGAAAAAAAAAAGAAAAACTCCCTTGGGAAGCCCAGACACTGAACTTATTAGACAAAGACTTTATATTGACTCTAAATATGTTCAAAAACTAACAACAACAACAAAAAACATTCTAAAGATTGTTCAGGAAAATAGGAGAATGAAATCTCATAGAATCCTAAAGACCAATAAAGAGAAAAATTATCTTTAAAAAGAACCAAATAGAAATTATGAAGCTGAAAAGTATAATAGCGGAAATAAAATTTTACTAGAGGGGCTGAGTAGCAGAATTGAACAGGCAGAAAAAAATCAAGAGATCTTTACCTAGACAGAGAGAGAGCAGAGAGAGAGGGGAGGGGGAATAACTATTAAAATCAGGAATGAAAGAGGGAACATTACTATGGACTTTATAAAAATAATAAGGGAATATTAACTATAAGGGAATATTATGAACAACTGTATGCCAACAAATTAAATAAATTAGATGAAATAGACAAATTCCTAAAATAATAAAATTTTGAGTCTATTTTTTTGATATTTGACTATTAATACCTTTTAAGCCTCTTTTCTCCTTTTTCCCCTTTTGCCCCACATCTGGACAAACTGATAAGAAAGCCTAGGCTCTCTCCCATTTGGCACTGATGAGATGATCGAACCATACAAGGGCCCACTTGAATGTTGAAACTCTCTTTCCAGCCTTATTCTAACCACTATAAAAAACTCCAAGTCAGTCCCCCTTTTTTTGTTCTCTCATGATATTTTCAGAAGAGGTTGGGAGGCCTTCCCTGTTCTCCACAGAGTCTTGTTATGCGAGTAATAAAACTTTTCAAACATTGGTGGTATGTGTGTATGTGGTGTCATCAGTCTTGACATCTGAACCAAACTTTGAGTAAAGGTTCATTCTATTTATGCAGGTGTCTACAACACCTAGAAACACAAACTGCTGAAAATGACTCAAGAAGAAATAGATATTTGAATAGAACTATCACAAATAAAGAGGTTGAATTAGCAATCAAAAAACTTTTCACAAAAAAAGCCCAAGACCAAAAAAAAAAAAGTAGAAACACTTTCTATTTCATCCTATGAGATCAGTATTACCTTGATACCAAAAACAGACAAAGACATCACCTAAGAAAACTACAGACAAATATCCCTTATAAATATAGGTGCAAAAATCCTCAACAAAATAAATATTAGGTAACTGAATTTAGCAACATTTAAAAAGGGAGATTTGCACCAGGAAGTAAGGTTGGTTTAATCATCAATCAATGTAATATATTAGTTGACTAAAGGACAAAAAACATACAATCAAGCAGAAAAATGACTTGACAAAATCCAACACCCTTTCATGATAAAAATTACTCAACACATAACAAATATAAGGGAATTCTGATAAAAGACCTGATAAAAGACATCTATGAAAAACCCATAGCTAACATTACTGAAGGGTGAAAGACTAAAAGCTTTTCCCCTATGGATATCTGCTTTCATCACTTCTTTCAACATTGTATTGGAGGTTCTAGCCAGGGCAGTTAGGCAAGAAAAGAAAACAGACATCACCCAGATTGAAAAGGAAGAAATGAAACTATTTCTATTTTCAGATGACATAATCTTGTATGTAGAAATCCTAAGGAATCCAAAAAAGAAATATTAGAGCTGTCTTAATCCATTCAGGTTACTATAAAATACCAAAAACTGGGTAGCTTATTTAAAGCAAACATTTATCTCTCACAGTGTTAGAGGCTGAAGGTCCAAGATCAGGCTGCCAACATGGCCAGGTAATGGCTCACTTCCGGGTCCCAGACTTCTCACTGTATTCTCACATGGTGGAATGTATCTGGAGCCTCTTTTACAAGGCACTAATCCCATTCAAGAGGATTCCACCCTCAAGACTTAAGCATCTTCCAAAGGTAATACAATAGCATTACCTTTGGGCTTTAGGATTTCAACATATGAACTGGGGAGGAGAAAGGGACACAAACATTCATACCATAGCAAGAGCTAATAGATGAGTTTATAGAGGTTGCAGCAAGATCAAGATAAAACAATTAATTGTATTTTATATACTACCAATGAAAAATCTGAAACTGAAATTAAGAAAATAATTCCATTTGCAATAGCATCAAAAAATACATAGGAATAAATTAAACAAAGGAAGTACAAGACTTGTATATTGAAAACTACAAAAGTTGAAAAAAATGAAATACCTAAATAAATGGAAGAATGTCCTCTGTTCATGGAGTAGAGGAATTAATATTGCTCTACAGATTCAACACAATCTATATCAAAAGTACTACTGACTTCTTTACGGAAAAATACAATTTAATCCAAAAATTTATATGAAAATGCAAGGGACCCTGATTGCCAAAACAATCTTGAAAAGAAATACAAAGTTGGAGGGCTCATACCTCCTTACACCAAAACTTACAACAAAGAATTGTTACAAGGAAAACATCCATATAACTACCATTAGGTTAAGAAATAGAAATAGAATTTTCAGCCCTCTCCAAAAGCTCTCCTTATAACCTACCTCAATTTTAACACTCTTCTGCACCATAACCATTCTCCTTACTTTCATGGTAATTTCTTCTTTACATGTCTTTATAGTTTTATCATCGATGTGTGCATTTTTAAACTCTACATTTTGGTCTGATTGCAAACAGTTTAAGTGAGAAGAGATAAAGGACTGAATTAAGGCACCCTCTAAACCCCTTCCTATGATCTTAATGGTGATTACTAAGTAATCAGTGTCCATCTCCTCCTGTTGCACCAAGAAGTTTACCGGGTGGAAGGTTAAAATAATTGGTATTTAAAAATATTTTAAATAATTATTCTGTTCTCCATTACCATAAAAACCAGGCTTAGATTTTGGTACTCACAAAAAAGATTTACCATCTTCTACATTTATGATTGAAACTACTTACTCTCTTCTGTTTATTTATCATTAAACACATGTAGCATTAGGCCATTAATCCATTGGAAATGAGCTTCAGTGCCTTCCAAACATTAAATGGAGAAGTGTATCACCATGCACAACGATAGCAGAAAGTTAAATATGGGGAGGACTTTCAGATAGATATGTATTGATTTTAACTTCTTGCATCTCTTTTCCTTAAATTATTATTATTTTTTAGAACTACCCCTTCCTCATCCTGTGTACTCCACTTAGGTTTCTTATTACTGTGTCTTTCATCTCTGCTCCTTCCCTAGGCATATGGGTGATATAAGATCATGCTGGAAAATCAGAATTCTCATTCTACTTGGCCACCATGATTGATTTTAGGGCTTTAAACTCAAACGGGGTCCATAAGAGTCTTCCTTAAGATTTGAATATGGAGACTGGGAGAAACAAGGTCTTTTCTTTTTCTAGGATCACAAGTTATATCTATTAAGCTTATAGATCAAAATCTGATGACAGACATCTTTTTCAGGTATATGAATGAAATTGTCTGAAGAATGGAGCTTCTACACACAGAAGAACATAGCTAAAATAATTTTTGATTATTTTATCTTGATAAAATAATTTTTCCTTGGATCAAGCTGTCCTGGAAGTCAGGCCAACTACTGAGTCACCCTTTATTAGTTATATATTACTTTGTAACAAATTATGACAAAATTTAAATTAAAAACAATGAAGATTTATTATTTCAGACATTTTCTGATAGATATCTGAGAATGACTAAACTGGCTAGTTCTGGCTCAAAAATGTCTCAGGCATTTGCAGTCAAGGCGTCAGCAGAGGCTTCAGTCATCTAAAGGCATGCCTGGGCTGCTGGATCCTTTTCTTACGTGGCTTACTGACGTGGCGGTTGGCTGGAGTCTTCAGCTCCTCAGAGTGTGGACCTCTCTTCACAACATGGTAACTGGCTTTTTCCAGAGTGAGCAATCCAAGAGAGAGAAAGGAGGAATCCAAACGGAAAGGGTCTCAAGTCGATGTCTATTGTTTTGATTCTTTGTATCTCTTTTCTTTAAATTATTATTATTATTTTTTAGGGCTACCCTTTCCTCATTCTGTGTGGCACCATTTAGGCTTCTTATTACTGTGTCTTTCATACCTGCTCCCCCTCTAGGCACAGGGGTGACATAAGACCACACTGGAAAAATTGGAATACTCGTTTTACTCATGCCACCATTACTGATTTTCTAAATGGGCTTAAAACTCAAGTACCTTTCACTTAGCCTCTAAAGTACCTTTCACTTAGCCTCTAAAAAAGTCACACAGCTTTATTTCCACTTTATCCTATTTGCCAGAAGCAAGTCACTAAGTTTGCCCACATTCAAGAGGAATGTTTTTAGGCTAAAGCCTAATTCCTAATGATTCATTTAAAATATGAATTCATGTTCATATTTTAAAAATCAACATATTCTCAGTTATATGAATCATTAAATTTAATTTTTAGCTTAGTCTGTATTGGTTTTATGTCACTTTGAACCCAAAGAGCCCTGACCAGCATCTATATTTGAGTCATTAAGAAAATGTTAGATATTATTATTTATTGATTTTAGTCTAGTGAATTGATCTCTTATGATCTAATGCAGGCAGAACAGTGTTACTTTCATTGTCCTACATCTGTGTCGTCAGTGGCACCAAAACTAGTTCTACAGAAGGTACGACCTTAACATATAGCAGAGGTAATTTTTCTTCTAGTGGAGTTAGAGCATTGTTTTCTAGATAGAAGCTAATATTAGTGCTATGGAGGAAACTGTTACACTGCCTTCCTATTTCTTCCCATTTCCTCCTCAAATCTCAAACATGGGCATCCTCTCCATAGGTCAAATTTTGGAATTAATTTTCAATTCAAAGAAAAAATGAGTACTTGTCTACCTTGCAGTTTTTGATTGAATTTCCAGAAAGAATATTAGTATTTGAAGTCCTAAATCTCACATTTTTGAAAATTTATACCAGAGGAGCAAAGTAAAGGATGCTTTGAATGGGAGGGACTATAAATCATGGAAAAGAAATTGTCCCTTGAATTACATTTATAAATGAGTTTACTAGAAAAATTATCAGAGATTTAAAGAGTTAAATCTTATTTTTATTAAATATATTAGTAGTTTAATCAGAAAGAATTACATTAAAAATTATTAGGTAGCTCACAGACTCTGTGGTGGGGGCTGGGACAAGGATTTAGATGCTATGTAAGAGTATAAAATCCAGAAATGAATTAGCTATGGGAAAAAAAAAACCACCCTACACACTATGGGGCTATTATAAGAAAGCATCACTGGTTTGCCCACCATTTATTATGTCACTCGAGACAGATGTAGAAACTGCAACCCAGATGTCCAAGAACCCAATGACTCCCTCTCTGTGCTTGCCAGAAGATATGAGTTACTGTGAATGGTTGCTGACCCAGTTAGGTTACTTCTGCCTAGCCTAGTGTAGTATATCTGCTCATTGGAACCTAGAGCAAATTATAAACATAACTTCATGGGCATCTGGGATGTGCCTGATTTTAGCTTCCTATGCTCTATAATACAGAAAGTAATCTAAAGGGATATTGGAATAGGCGCCGAGATGCCACACCAAAGTAACTCAAACACAAGGGTAAAAAAAATCCCACAGATTTTAAAAGTGTTATGAAAAGCAACAATCTCTGGCCCCATCTCTTCCACCTGACCCTCCTCTGTGTCATTTCTCAGGGTCAACCATTTTCAGTCCTTTTTGCCTGTTTCATCTGCCACTGCAGAAGGCTCAGCTGGAGTCAATGCCCAAGATGACTCACTCACATGGCTGGCAGTGGAAGCTGGGTACAGCTGGAAGCTTAGTTTTAAGTGGTCTCTTCACATGCCTTAGACTTCTAAGAGCATAGTGGTTGGATTCCAAGAGCAAGTGTTCCAGGAAAAGGAAGTTAAAAGCTACCAGTTTCTTAAGGCTGGGCCTGAAAACCTACATAGTATCACTTCCACCATATTCAATTGGTTGAAGCCATCTAGACCTGCCCAGATTCAAGCAAGGGGATATCCCTATCGCTTGAGAGAAAATGTCAAATAATTTGTGGTCATCCTTAATCTACTACATCTGACTTCACTGTCTGGGAGGTGGGACATAGGGGTTCAGCTGTTCTGTACACAAACTTTGACTGAATCTCCTTGGTTCCGCCCTGTAGCCCACGGTAACATCTGCCTTCTGCTGCACCCTGCTTCTGAGCCTTGATTCTGTTAGGATTTTTAACTTGGTTTGAAGCTTCTTTCATTGTACTGTTGATGTTCACTCTCTTGTCTGCCTTCCACCTTCTAAAGTATTAGCAAAATAGCTCAATTGCTATTGTCTCTTTTTTTCTTATTCTTTGTCCTTATATGTTTATACTTTTTAAATTCCTTCCTTTAACTTTAGTAGAGTTCCCCAAGAATAACACGATATATTTATATGGTGCATTTATCCAGTTCCAACAAAATTATATGTATTAGTATTTGATAACAACTTGATTTTGTAGAGTGCTTTAAAATTTAAAAAGTATACTTTTACATACATCAGTTTATTTGATCCTCATTAATTTTGAAATAAAGGCAAGACAGACATTAAATGATCTCCATTTTAGAGGCAAACAAGCTGAAATGAAAGACATAAAATGATTTGCACAATGTTACGTGAGTGATTTGCTTTCTTTCAAATTCTCTTGGGAAAGATTCTAGAATTAAGTCTAAAGGTGACAAGGAAAAGTAAAAAAAATAATAATAAAACTTATTTTTCTTTTTATTTGAGGGGGAGACGCAGTACATGAAGTCCAGAAAAACTAGAATCTGTATAGCATTGGAACACCCAATACACAATATAGGATTTTTTATGTAAATGTGCAATTGAGGTGGGGAGGTTCAGGAACCTACCAGTAAGAAACTAAGAAGACTCTGATGACCTAGCACAGCTTCCTACTTCAGGCCACTCTGCTCATTCTGTTCACTTGATCCACATGCTGAGATGTGAGAAGTTTTTTCCACATTTTTTTTGCAGGAGCCCATTTTTGCAATTCTAATGATAGTGACTGAGTTTCAAAGAGGAAGATCTTATAATGTCTCCCAGGGATACTACAAAGGAAATATAAGTCATCAGATAGTTGGATCTGGATCTGGGCCAGGATAACTCAATTCTTCTTGTAGAAGGTGCCATGGGATCTATAGTGATGGCAGGTGATGGAAGAAGTGGGTTCCCTCAGCTTTATGTCTTGTCTGAAAGATGATAACCAAGCTAATAAATTTAGTGCTGCATTCTTTACAGTGTGCTCATCCGACCCCTAGCATAAGGCCATAAACCATAATGGAGTCTATGATGCTTTCAATTATTAGGCATTCATTCCTACTCTCCATTTTTTTTTTTTTTGCTTCTGCCATATTTGGCTTCCTAGAGGCATGAGAGAGAGCAGTGGTAGAAAAAAGGTCCACTTCTTAGACATCCGAGAAGAATTATACATCTATCAAAATAAAACCTAGGCTCCCTCATGGTGGTGGTGGGGAGGAAGACATAACATTTTTGTCATTGTATCCACAATAAAGGCATAGCCACATCATAAAGAACAGAGACTGCAGGCATTCCTAGGTCTTCTCAGAGCCATAGATAACTTTATCTTATCAACATCCTAATTAAGAGATAAGCGTTAAGTTTTTTGTTTAGTAGTTAGTAGTTAAGATATGTATAACCTCACCTCTCAGGTTTTTTTGAGAGCAGGAAGGCATCCAGAAAAGGGTTCATGGATTGTGGCATTGAGCCCCAGAATTTGTAAAGAAAAAAAGGAAAAGAATAGAAGCTGGTGTTAAAGAAGATAAGTCATTTGGGTTTAGAGTCCTGATATTCAATACTGAAAATGTGACTTTCCAGTTGTTCAAAACAAGGCTGGAAGGATTAGTTTCTTCCCTGTTGGTCTCCCTGCTTTTACATACTTTTAAATTAAAAAACAAATTCAGTTACAACTGACTTTCAATATTATATTTGTTTCAGGTGGATAGCATAATGGTTAGAACATTTATGTAGCTTATGAAGTGATCTCTCCAATAAGTCTAGTACCCACCTGACACTATACATAGTTATAACAATATTATTGACTATCTTCCCTCTGTATTTTATTAACCATTTCAACTCTTCACCTCTGTCAAAACTTGAATGATAGAACCATACCAAAATCTCACCTCTGACACTCACCTATGATACAAAAAAACTAGGTATTACTCTCAAAATAGAATTAAAGAGTCATTAATGTAGATGAAATACTAATTGAAAAAAATCATAATTCCAACTCCCTGAAATATCTTTATACTCTGAGACCCCATCATGCAAAAATTTTAAATTTCCCCATTTATTCTTATCCTTCACCCAAGATTGTTTGTAATTGTGAATGACAGTCTTCCATCAGCAACAAAATGGCATACTTAGTAAAAAATGAAGTAAGATTATAGAAGAGAATCATGTCTCTTGGAGAAGATTATCAGGCTAGGATCATGCCAAACTTCTTGGTGATTTTTTAAAACTTTTGGTTGACAGAGAACTTTTAACCTGAAAGTTTAGGGTAGGTGAGAATAGGTAAGAAGAGAAGGTCTAGGTAGTAAGTGAAGACAGAAAATTTTGGTTTTCTTTATAAGTTTCCAAAAAGGCCCTTAATGCAGAGTGAGTACCAAAACTGATAAAAGTAAATTGTGGTGAAGAGAAATATACAAGAGGTACTGAGCAATATCAAGTAATTTTGTGAGGATCCTTCAGTAGAAACCTTGTCCATTATATTGGAAAGCGAGTGAATCATGTTAGTAGTTGAAGAATGCTGCTGGGAGCTTTATGTGATGTCCCAAAATACATAATACAGAATTGTCTGCATTCTTCTCTAGACTTTTGGGGGTGAGGTGTTGGTAAGAGGAGAGAGGGTTGTTTTGAGGCACTAAGTAACTGAAAAATGTTCTTAATTGTGGTGCTTACTTCTTTGATATTTTTCCCCTCTGAAAAAATCTGAAAACAAAAATGCTACATTTGTGATATTTGCTCAGGAGAACAAATGAAATCAGAGCCATGTACTGACTAAAGAGTCCCTAGGTTTGGATATTAATAATGACCTTTAAATTGCTATGATTCCCTTACCTATGCTACAAGAGATATCTTTTTCTGTAATTTTGAACTGAATCATGTATACAATTTGTACAGACACTAGGTAAATTTCTGGACAAAGAACACAGTTGAGCTTTTATTCAAAGCTGTGAAAAATTTATAGTAAAACAAATCTATGCTTTATTATCAAAATGGAGGAAAAGAAGTACATAAATTTTCAACTAATCCTATGATTCAATTCAACTTGATTTGGGCAAAACAGCTTCAAGTAATGTAACATGACTATGAATCCTCATTATAAAGTTACCTTTGCAAACACAAAGTTCTAGCTTTGGGGGAAGGGACTAGAGAAGAGAGGTCAGAGGATGAACTATGTGATGACAGCACAGCCATGGCTTTGAGTTCTTGAAGGCCTCACTCATGACCAGAGGGGCACTGGGTTGAACTCATCAGTACATTTTTATGTGATCCAGCAGAGCTTGTTTCATTTCAAAAGTATCAGGAAGTCTGACTGAATCACCCAATGTACTTCACTGGGAGCTAAAAAAGTCATGTTCTCTAGACCCCAAAATTGAGAGAGTGGATGAATCTAGCAATTGGTAGGTAATGTGATCTGCCTTTTGTAGCAAGCCAGAAGCCAGATGTCCCCTCCCCTTTGATCTGAATAACACTTTAGGCTGCAGACAATAAGATTGGTTTTAAATTTATTGTCTCTTTGATTTCTGCATTCTAATGCTTTTTAAATTCTTTACACAAGACAGGGCTATATATAGGCTTCTGGGGTGGTTCAATGGAGGCCAAAAAAATGCCAGTAGCTTTTGAGAAGTGCTGAGGGGAGCCTGGTGCATATTTCTCTGCAAGGAAACAAAGACGACTTACTTGGGCGCAGAAACTTTTTTATTTCCAGTTGTTTTATTCCAAAATGAAATTTCCTACTCCTAGCGCCAGCCAGATTTGTGAAAAAGGTCCTTGCAGAATGCCCCTCTTAGCAAACAACTAACGCAGAAGAATCCAATTTAAGTAAAGGAACCTAAATCAGAATATCTCCCTTCTCTCAGCCCTCTGTAACCTTCACCCCGCTAAGGTTTTATTCCTGTCCTTGATGCAGCCTGTGTGAGGCCGTCAGCTGAGGCCAAGAGCTTTATTTCATTAGTCTTGTTGGTGGTAGAGATGCAAATGTTTGAATCCAACCTCACTCCCTGAGAGGAGTTACATGGCACTTGGAAACCTCATTCAATTAATGGTAAATGAATAATATTGACTGGGCACTCAAACGAAGAAAAGCATTTGGCTCAGTTTCTGCCCTTGAGGAGATCAAATGTAGGACAATTGTCCCAAGAAGTCAACATTTTCTGGGAAGGACACCAGAGGGACTGCAGGAAAAGTTATTCAAGTCTCAACATGTTTTCATTGCAGCTACGTGACCTTGAGTGAGTCCTGGCTTCTCTTCATCTCCATTTTTTCTGGAATATTAGGTGAACTCATACTGACCCAGCATTTTATTAGATTAAAAAGCCTTTCCACAGGCAGATCTCATTTGAGCTCAATAATCACTGTGTGAGGTAGCTAGCCAGCACTGTCCATATTTAGGATGAGGAAGTTGAGTTAAAGGATGAAGGCTTTTCGGAAGCTTCATTACTAGTCTGAGACAAAGGCAAGACTGGGACTCAGATCTCCTGACACTTTCTGCAGAGCTCTGTCCAATTAATAAGACTCGCCCTGCCTCTCTGCCTGTGAGCCATGAGGACCAGAGGGAGCTTTGTCTGTAAGAAGTGTTTGCAAAGTAATACAGTGATTACAGCAAAATTCTGATTTCTTCTCCCATAGAGTCCCTGGGAACTTCTCCCGGAAGAAAGGACAAGCCATGAAAGCACTAAGAGAAGTATGGAATAAGCAAATAGTGAACACCGACTTTTCCCTCATTCTGTGGTACAGCTCACCTTTGCAGTGTGAAAGCAGAATCCCAAGGGGCTCTCCTTCAAGTCAATGAATCATTGAGATTTTCCAGTCCATTTTCAATCAATTCCTTGGATATCAGGTATTAGGTCGTAAAGCACTCTTTTCTACTTTATGGTAATATAAAAATATGAACGATGGCCACAGATGAAGCTTTTAAGTCTGATGGGGACAGCCCTCAAGACAGGCTCTTAGAAACCTAAAGGATTGTCGGGAGAGGTTGTGAAGTTGGGAGCAAAAGCAGGCCCTCACCACACCTAATAATCAGGTCTCCCTAATATATTATCCTTCGTGGTCACAAAGCACTATTCCAGATGTTTTTTAAAAATATGAAGAAAATATAAGACCCAGGCTGTATACCCAAGAGCATTACAGACAAAATGGTGGCAGAAGCACTTAAAAAAAATCTATGAAGTCAGCACCTACAGGATTATATACAAATAGGTATACATGGAGCTAGACTCAACTGTCATGGGATTGTTAATGTGGCTGGCTTCGCTCATGTTTTATATAGTGGTCTCTTAAAATGAGGCATCCTTTCAGACCTGGGGCCCAACTGCCTCTTTTCTACACTTTTACTTTTATTCTTTTCCAAAAACATTGGAATTTATCCTGTCTGAATGAAGGCCTCCAATGTATTGAATGAGTACCAAGAAGTTCTAACTATATAATCAAATTATCTTAGACAGCCTGAGAAAGAGCATTGTAGGAACTGTGGGATCTTATCCCAAAGACCAGAACCTCAATTTGTAGTCAGTTCCTGAGAGTGGGCCCCAGTTCTTAGCTCAAACATGTTACTCTTACTGCCAGTCTGGTGGATGGCATTGGGTGCTCTCAGTGATGAGGTCTGGTCTGCAGGTGACACTATGCTGTGAGTAGTGAAGCAGCCTGCTGCTTCTTGGATTCTGTATGAGGAAGAGATCACTGCTTGTCACTAGATTAATATTTCAGCATAGTCTTTCCATTGTCATCCCTTGGTGTAGCCCAAATCAAAACATGAGGAAGGGAGACAGGTGATACCATTTAAATGAAAATCATCTGCTATACGTAGCATAGCGATATTTAAACATGAAGTTTAAAGTTTAACTAGTATTTTAGTCCTATTGTCTTATGATGTACAGTAATTTGTTCTTTCTAAAATGCTACTAGCATTTGATTCTCCTAACTTTGTGAGGTAAGGAGGTTATGAATGTATATTTGACAGAGTGAGAAAGCAAGATTCTAAAAGGTCCAGCAACTTGCCTGAAGTCATAGAGCAGAGTTGTGACAAGAACTCAGACTCTCAATGCTGAATTTAGAGCTTTTCAAATTACCAGTCTGCCTCTATCATCTATCTATCATCTATTTATCATCATCTATCTATAATCTATCATCTATCTATTATCTATCTATCATCTATCTATCTATCTATCTATCTATCTATCTATCTATCTATCTATCTATCTATCTATCATCTATCACCACATAGTCTGATATGTATTAGCCTCCAAGGCTCTCTGGATTAAAATAATTGTGGCTTTTGTGTTTTGTTTTGGTCCTTTTAAATATTTCCTTTCTTTATCATGCTTTATCATATGCATACAGAAAAATACACAAAACAAAGTAAAGATTATGACTTGTTAGAAAACGAAGACCTCTGTAATGTTGCCAGCACTGTGGAGGCCTTACGTGTGTGCTACCTGGGCAACTTCATGGGCACGAAACAGGAGTTTATGCTTAGGAGAGCTCCACATTTGGCTTAATGCACTGGTGCTACTGTTTCGAAATTCTTCATAGAATTTTCATTTTGCTCTGGGACTATTAAATTATGTATCCAGTCATGCTCCTACCCAATCGTGTCCCCTCCCCCAAAATAACCATTATCCTAACTTTTACATCACTTCTTTACTCCTCTCTATAGTTTTATCACCTCAGGATGCATATGTAAACATTATAGTTTATTTTGTTTTTGAATTTGATATAAATGGAATTATATGGCATACTATTTGTATGTATGGCATCTTTTAGTCAGTCTTGTTTATGAGATTTATTCTTGTTATTATTTGTAGTTGTTATTCATTCAGTCTTATTGCTGTAAAATATGCTAATAGATATATGTCATAATGTATTTTTTCTTTATTCTACTTTTGATGGAAATTTGACTCATTTCCAAGTTTGGCTAATATGAGAAGGCTGTTATAAACATTGTTGTATGTGTATCTTTGTACCAAAGTACATGCACTTCTATTGAGTATTTACCTAATAATGAAATTGCTAGGTCATGAAGTGTTTGCTCAGTTTTAGTAGATAATGCCAAACTATTTTTCTAAAGTAACCATCTCAACTTACATTCTCTCTTAACAGCATAAGAGAGTTTCCTTGTTCTGCATCTACATGAATATTGGGTACTGTCTGCCTTTTAAATTTCAATCATTCTGCTGTATATATGAAATCATAGTGATATCTCATTGTGATTTTAATTTGGACTTCCTTGATCAGTAATGAGGTTGAGTATCTTTTCAAAAATATATTGGCAATTTGGATATCCTCTTTTGTCTAGTTTCTTGTTGATTCTTTTATTATATTATTAGGATCATAATCCTTTATCAGAAATACTGATATTACAAATATTACAAATATTTACTCCCAATCTGTGCCTTAAAGATGTCTTTTGATAAAGGGAAGTTCTTAGTTTTAATATAGTAAAATTTATCAATTTTCATGGCTGGTAGTTTTTTGTGTACTGTTTAAAAATCTTTAAGCTTTTAAGATTTTATTTTTGTTTTCCTGAAATTTAACTAAGGAGTACGTAGGAATAATTTTTTTTTTTATTTATACTGCTTGGATTTCTTACAGCTTCTTGAATTGGTTGATGTCTTTATTTAGTTTTGGAAATTCTGTCCTTAACTCTGCTGATGGAAGCTTTATTACTTATCACTGTGTAATCTGCTTTTCTTCTCTTCTGCTTTCATCTCTCTGGGTTTTGTTTTGGATATTTTCTTCTGATTTGCCTTCCAGTTTATCAGTTCTCTTTTAAATTATTTTTAATTTGCTGTTATACCCGTTCACTACATTATTGTATTTTTCAGGTCTAGAATTTTTCTCTCCCAGTTCTGCTCTATAATGTTTTTGTGGCTTTCAGTTCTCTGCCATAATTTACAATCTTTTAATTTTACAGCTTATCAGTAAACTGATAGTATTAATATCTAGAGCCTCTGCCTATTTGCTTTTATTGAGCATTATTACTACTGATTCTCATTCACGATTGTTGTCTCCTCATATGCTTGTTTAGACTTGTGTGACAGCCATTTTACTTGAAAAGTTAGTTTGTTTCTACAGAACTAGGATGATATTATATTCTTCTAGAAAGAATTGTTGTTGTTGTTGTTGTTCCAGGCACCTGAGAGCACTAGCAAACTGGTATCATCTTACCTTGGCACTATCAATATGTTAAGCTAGGTAATTCTGTATTGTGGGTGCATACTCTGTGCTTTACAGGATGTTTAATAGTATCTCAGCCTCTTCCTACTAGATGCTTCTTCCCAGTTATGACAATAAAAAATGTCTCCAGATATTGCCAAATGCCACTTGGTATTTGAGAACCACTGTCTGAAACCCAAACAAGGGATTTTATCAGGTTTAAATACAGTGGGACCTGGTCTCCTTTTTTCTCATCCTTGCACATCAAAGCTGTCCAAAGCAGATTTTAGCCTCTTAGTCATCGCTTTCAGAATTCCCAAGTGGAAAGCAATACCAAATATCATGTTTATCTCTCTGGTTTTTGATCTACTCTCAAATCTTAGTTCAGTAATTTTCAGTTTCTAAAGATTTTCCCAAAGTCTTCCAAGTAAATTTAAAAAAATTATCCTGTTTTTTAAATTATCTTCAGTGAAGACTAGATCCATATTTGATATATATGTGCACACACATTTCTGCTGCTTGAAGAACACCCTATCTTATGGCTTATCTGCAGCTATGGATATAGAGATTCTATATACACTGACTGATTCTCATATGGGCCATTCTGCCACCTGGTAGAGGCTCTCTCTTTGCCCTACCTGAACCATCTTTGCTATTAAAACATTCTTCAAGACAAAGTCTAAAAACTAGTTTTCAGCTCTCAGTTTCAATAACCCTGTCTGGAATATGTGTTGACTGTAAATGTCCATTTATCGTCATTAGTGATATGTTTCCTCCTTGGTATATTGTATGTCTTGAAGACAAGGTATTATACAGTGCTTTCTATACTAGCTGCTAGTCCAAAGAAATGTGGAAATTAAAGTGCAGTAAGTCCATATAAGTAATGTACTGTTGTGGGATAGCTAGAACTGAAAGCATGTGTCACCTCTAGAGAAATGAGAAAGGTCAAAATGAATCAACTCACATGCAAACCAGGTAATAAAGGGATGAGGTTTGTGTTATGGAGATGGAACAATTTTTTCCCATTATGAAGTTAAACAGGAGATGGTGCAAGGAAAAGCAAAAGCAATACTGACTGGTCTTGTAAGAGACTGTTCTCTCTTACATGAGAAAAGGAAATAATGTTTATTGTTTTGTATCAGGAGGTTCTGCATCATTTCTTTTTATCTTTGACAATCTTATACTATCTGTTTGAGCTCTTTTTTGCCCCCAGTTTTAGATGAGGAAACTGAGGTGTAGCATGCTGTAACTTGCTTCAAGTCACCAAGTTAGTAAATGGCAGAGCTGAAATATAAGATTTGGTCTGACCTCAAAACCATGATTTTTTCTCATTCTTTGCTGCCCTTATGGTTTTCTTAGGGTCGACTTCTTATTCGAGGGCATGTAAAATAAATTTGTATTTTAGAAGACCATCTTTCTCTAAGTTACCATTGAGCCTTAAGTGACGATCCAATGAGAGGAGGGACTCATATCAGAAAGGGCCTGTAGAGAGGCTGTACAATGACTGCTCAGAGAGCCCTTGATGGCGTTGATTTTTTTTTTACCCATCACACAAAACCAGAGGTAGAAGCTGAAGAGCAGAGCTGCTCTGACTTTCTAGGTTAGCACTCTTTTTCACTTCTCAGGCCCACATTTTTCTTCTGTGGGACAAATTCCTCTAAATGCAATAGTTTCTCAAAGGTGATCAAACCATTCTGGTCTTTGGAAATAGGCTGGAAGTCTTGGAAGATCCAGCAAAGTATCGGATAATTTGGTAACTCTTGATGTTTTCTAGAACTTGAAGTATAAGGGAGGGCCTTTTCTTTCTTGAAGAATTTTTTTTTCTTTCCTTCTACTTGTGGTTCTGGCCAGCGTAAGAAAACTGATGTACAACTATCTATCCATTTGTGATTCTTTCACTAACAATAAAATACTCTCCCAAAAGAAGGGTTTAATTTCAGCAGCAAGCATCTTCAAAATGTCTTTAAATGAGGCCCAATGGGTCTCAATTTCACCTCAGATCAAGCAACAGATATACTACAATATAGGTAAGAGGGTTCTGGGAAATTCTAGCACTAAATGACCCAGTTTTATTTAAACATTCTTTTCTGTGAATAGACATTGTTTTACCTTGTCAGATATTCCAGATTGATTTATTACCAGGTTACTCCAGAAGAACTACTCAAAAGTGTTTCTCTTAGTCACACAGCATTTCTCATATAATTATCACGAACTTCTGGTTGTTGTTTTTTTCTTTTCTTTCTTCCTTTTTTTTTTTTGCCTTGCCCCACTTTCTCTCTTCTACAGAAAGAAAATTCTGAAAGGTGTGTATTTAGCTGTTTCTGTTTCTTTTTTTTTGTATTAGCTGTTTCTTGAAAGATATTTTATATATATATATATATATATATATATATATATATATATATATCTATATATATCTCCATTCCATTAGTTTTCTTGGTTTTTACAAAAGTTCTGGCAGCTCCAATACTCTTGGGTTAGATATTTGACAAAAAGTACACTAAAATTTGAAAGGGCAGTAATATATGAAAAAGAAGCATCTTGTTAGAAGGAAAAATTTTTACCACATTACAAAAATAAAATTATAAGACTACTACACATGTGTTAAGGCCTTATAAACTTTGTCTATATATCCTTTCTACCAAATCAGCTGATTCTATTTCTGTGACCTTAGAGATAGGAAAGCAGCTGAGAGTGAGAGTGTTTCTTTGTCTTGTCTGAATACTGGTTTCTCCACTTACCAATTGCATGGACAAGTTAGCAACCTCTCCAAGCATTAGTTTTCTCATCTGTAAAATGAGAATAGTAATTTTTTCTCATAATATTATTATGAAGATTAAACAAAGTAATGCATTTAAAATGCTTAATATGGCACCTGGTGAATAGGAAGCCCTTAATACATACAATTATTATTTTTTTTTATCATGGTAAAATATACATAACATTTGCCATTAAAACCATTTTTAAGTATAGATAGTTCTGTGGCATTAAGTACAAATTGTGCAACCATCATTACTGTTTATGTCTAGAATGTTTTTATCTTTCCAAACTAAAACTCTGTACCACAACTCCCATCCCCTCCCCCACGTAGCCCCTGGCAACCATTGTTCTACTTTCTATTTCGTTGAATTTAACTTCTATATGTGTTTAATATAAATGGAATCATACAGTATTTGTGTGTGTGTGTGTGTGTGTGTGACTGGATTATTTCCCTTACTTTTCAATGTTCATCCATGTTGTAGTGTGACATAAAATCCTTCCTTTTGAAGGCTGAATATTTCATTGTATTAATACCTACATAGTGTTATAATAGTCAAAGGAAACTCTGTTCTAGCCACTGAATAAGTGTGATTTTATTTACTTACGGCTAAGAAAGCCTTAGTGGGGATCAGTACTACTACTCATATGTTAAGAAATACAGGATTATGATAATGGAGTAAAAGCCTAGGATCACCTTTGAGTACTTTTTTACCCCTCCATCAATGTTTCCAAAGTCCCCTTACTTTCTTCAAGGTAAAGAATGCCTATATTCAGAGGAGCAAGACAAACATTTCTGTGGTCTGATATGCAAGCAGACAGAAGAAAGATTTTGGGAAAAGAAGTAGGAAAAATTTCAAAAAACAAATCTAGTTTTAGGACAAAAAAAATAAAAAATAAAAAGGACAAGAAAGCGGAAGACCAGAGAGAAAGAGCAGGGCAGGCTACACAGTCTGATTGTGTTATCCAAAGATGGTTGTACCAGTAATTCCCATCTCATTTGTACTTCTTACAATGTGGTGTTAACATTCCTCCATCAAGAGGCAGCGTCTACTTCCTCACCCCCTCAACCTGGGCAGAACTTAGTAAATGTCTCAACTAATAGAATATGATGAAAGTAACTATACTTCTGAGCCTTGGTCCTAAATGTATTACCTGTTTCACTTTGTATTATTCAAGCATCCTGGTGGAGAGGCACTGAGGCCCCCAACCAAAAGCCAGTATCAGTTGCTTGCTGAGGGAGTCAGCCATCTTGGAAATACATGTCTAGCCCTACTCAAGCCTTCTGGTTTTCAGATGACTGTTGACCTGACAGATGTATTACTACAGTCATAAGAGATGCCAAGAGAGAATTGTCCAATCAAGCTCTCCTCAAACTAACAAAAACACAAAAAAACAAGAATTGATTATTGTTGATTTACTCCACTTAGTTTTGGGATATTTTATTATGCAGCAATTGATGACTAATATAGTTACCTCCTCTTACTATTCATCATCACACAATTATTGGTATGAAGCAAATGTTACTTTGAGAAAATCGATTCAGAGACACCCAAAGTGATGCAGATATCAGTGCAGGCAGGGCCAGTGCAGGCTGACTTTAAAGTCTTTTATTTCCATGAATATATCACAGCCGGGTGAAAGTGGGCAGCTAGAGTCTGAAGTGAAGTGGAATTTTCATCCTCAGGAATTTATGGCTTGTTAGTCAGACCATCAGCATTCATGGATTACTTAAAGAATAGGGTAAAATGTATGCTTATAAATTCAACCGGTATCACTATGCTCAGCAAAAAGAGTCATCTTGGTTAAGCCAGAGGAGAGAGTCTTCCTACAGTGGACTTATATATTTTCTAGGTCCTTACGATACACAGTCTTCCACTTTCTCCTGGGTGCTCAAATTCGGAACACAACTTTAATAGTGGTTTCTACAAACCCTTAGGAGCATCCTTTTCAATCAATAGTTCTAGAACATTTCTCCATAATGGAGTATTTTAAAGAAGAGAACAGTTTCACATGATGAGTGAGTTGAGCAGTGGGAAGGGCTTTGGCCTTGGGGTCAAGAGATTTGGATTCTGGTCTCGATATGTTCACTAACGCTAAGGATGACTTTCATCAAGTCTCGTGAACTTCAATAGTTTTTACTCTGTGAAATAAAGAGATTTTATCCAATGTCTGAAGATCTTTGCAGCTTTATGACTCTATGATTTAGCCCTTTTCCCATTTAGAAATAAAACAGTGTAGCTTGCTGTCCGTGTTTATTTAACATCACACGTAGGAATGCTGTTTTCTAGGATTTGATATTTTTAGCGATTGAGAATGACTCTATTTTGTAAATGGAAATACCACTACTACAATCAGAATGCTATAATGCTATAATGATGTCATTTGTTTCCAAAGACTATTGAAACACTAGAGCAATGTGAAAATAATAATAGAAGTGAGATACTTCATGGCAAACTTTGGGGTAAGGTTAGGACTGTAACCTGCAAGTTATCATGGGGTGAACGCTGCAGCCAGGAGCACTGGCAGTGATATTCTCAAGGCAAACAAGAAAACGGGTAGATTTTCTAGTGATGAAATGTCTCCTCAGATAATAGCTATATCTGTTCATTAAATGTCACACTCTGGGGCATATTTCAGCTAACTTCTAGAACTCAGGAGTACATGGCATTTGGGAACACTGAACAAATTAATCAATAAAAAAATGAATAATCATACCTCTATTTAAACAGAAAAGTATTCTGCTGAAAGTCTTCATTTTTTGTTCATAAATACCTGCATGTCAGATCGTTGCTTAAAAAGAATTTGTACCTTGTGCTTAGCATTAGAATATAATTTCTATACAATTAGAATACTTATGTTCTGTTTCCCTAGTATATTGTTTGCCAACCCACAACTTGAAGTCACCAATCCCTGTGGTTCTCCTTCCACATGCCCTATCTTGGGCAATTTATTTTGAGTCAGCCTAGTTGAGACAATGTCTGGCTGGGTTGGTCTGTTTGATGTTAGCCTTGAATACCTAGCCAGGTTGCCCACTTTTGGTATAGTGGATATGACAGAAAGAAGGAAATATGAATGATGGATTTACTGAGACCCAACTCTTGCAGCTCAGTAGTAATGCTGAGCTTAGGCAGTAATGAAAGTTAGAAGTGACTGGTACTCATCACATTAGAGTACTGTTGGAACACTTCCTTAAATGCCTCCTGAAAACAAATCTGTACAGTACATAGGACAGACATGAAACCAAGATTTATTAAAATACCCTTAGCATATTTACAACTGGAAGCCATGAACGCAGTTCTCTGCAAATTCCAAAAAAATAGAGTTCTATCTCTTAAATTAACAGCGGTATCTACAGATTAGGACAAATACGATCTATCACAGAGATAGAATTCTTTGGATAGACACTCTACATTTTCTAATCAATATATATTATGTACAAAAATACACTTGATGTGGTGACCAAGTAGTGTCAAGGAGAAAAAAAATATATATATATATATACGTACACACACATATTTTCATTATGTACAAATCAATATTGGTTCCTTCACCTTTTCTTTTTAAAAATAAATACTTCATTTGGTTGCAAATAACATTTACAAATTCAAAACAATAAGCATTTCCAGCTTTGACAAAATTAAATATGCAAACAAATTAGAAATACATACTTTTAAAAATTTAAAGGGGGAAAAATACCTGAATTCAATTAGCTTATTACATATTAAAAAAAAATCCAAGACCATGTAATATAAGGTTCCATGTCATTAAAGTGCCTTCTCATTTCTCAAACTGCCTTCATTATTGCTTAAAATCCTTTAAGATTATATCTACAGATATGTCTAATATACTTGAACAGAAAAGCCAATGTTTTTCCATGTCAAACTGCTGACTTTTTGGATATGCTTATAGTTTTATTTTTTTGCACTTCCAAAAGTCTACCAGTTATTGTTTATCTGAAAACAACCACAAATCATCAACATTCTGATCCAGACTCAAGTACATGTTTGAATCATGAGAAGTAATAAGGATGGAGTGGCAATAAAAGGCCTATGATTCAAAATATTTGCACAGATTTAAGTCGATTTGTCCAGTAGCACAGAAAAGTTACTTGAGCTTCAAAAATTTAGTCTTATGCATCATCATAGCTGGTGACCTGGACTGATTTATAATTTATCAAAACAATGGTCCCAGTTAAAGTCAAATCTATGAGAAATTGAGAAGGACGAGAACAACCCCCCTCTTAAACTTCTTAAAATAGAATAAAATGAAAAAGAAATGTATTTTCCATCTCTTTTATGGATTTTCCCCTCTTTGCCTAAGTGATGAGGTGATGCTGACATTAACAAGAGGCACTCAAAGCAGTGTGTCTCACTCAGTGACAGCAGAGTGCCCCGTCCAAAGGGCTGGGAAATGGAGCACTGGGTGAGAGAGGAAGGAGTGAGGGCTCAGGAAGACACTCAGCTGTCTGTGAGGGAGAGGGATAAAAGACCTGGGTCCTGGAAAAACTGTAAAGGTAGAGTGAGAAAGAAAAAATAGCTGCAGGGTGTAAAGTAAGAAGAGTTTGGAGCAGATGTATTAAAGGAGAAAAGGGAATGAAGCTGGATGCCAAAATTACTTTTGGGTAGGCACAGAGGAACAGGGAAGTCCATGGACAACCAATCCCATGGAAATGAATCTGAAATTTAATGGTGTTATTTCAGCAAGCATAGGCCAATTTCATTGAGGTACCTACTTTTCCAGCACTTTGTCAGGCACTGACCAATATGAGATACTGGGCACTCCCACTTGCCTAATACATTCCTTGAGTTTCCATTGAAAGGATGCCCAACAATGATACAACCATGGCAAAAATCACCAGCTCCCTAACAATGCAATCAGCCAAACACTGCACCCTGGCCTTGTTCAATTTTTTCTTCTCCCATCTCATGCTTTTCTCCCTCATCTATGGCTTGCAATCTCCCACTGCAGAATGAAGACACATGAAGCAAATGTGAAATTAACATTCAGTGCTTCTAATGTGTCAGCAACTGATGGGTGTGCATAAGTGACACAAAATGGGCCTGTCACATATAGTTATGTAACGAAGCCTAGTTATGCCTGGATTCAATTGCTAATGGAGTTATAAATACTGGTAGTATGTGAGTCAAAAGGAGCCAGATACACTAAGGACTGTTTCTGAAAGTGCTTTTCCTTAAATGACTTCTGCACCAATAATAGAGAAGGTTCCAAGTAGCTGGATTATTTTTCTCTACAGCTGGAAAATGGAAATACGTCCAACAGATTATTTGTATTTTGGGAAGGCTAAAAACTGTTCCTACTTTTCTAATACTAAATGCTACTTAGTTTGGCCACATACACTTGTTTCCCTTGTGTTGCAGATATCTTTATGATGACAAAGTAACTGACATGAAAGAAAGTTTGTGTCGTTATTCAATCCACTCTTTTTATCGGTATTGTTTCTAAAGGTACAATAACTAATAAATAAAATATGGTAGTTATGGTCTTCTGGATGTTCCATACATTTACAAAGTGCTTTTAAGAGAACCCAGAGCAAGGAAATTTTAATGGTCTAGTACTTCTTCCACTATGTTATACCACTTCTTCTTCATGTGGCCTTTTTTTTTAAAATGAACTCATTGGATTTCATAGTATATCCATTTTTTTTTCAGGAACTAATAAGCTAATTTGTGAATTCCCCAATCTGCTGATGCTTTTTTATTTTCCCTTCCAGCTCTTTGATTTTTTTATTAGAACAGGCAGGATAAAAGAAAAATGAAGCTCAAATCTAACAGTTCTTCCTAATAATCTTAAAGACAACTTAAACTACTTTATATAATTATGTATTTGATATTTAGATTAGATATTTTGGGGGGATTAAAGCTATATTTTTGGACTCCTTCCCTCTCCTTGACCCAGAAAGTCTCAAATTGGTTTTATCTTTGTTTGGGGTGGGAGGGAAGAGTACCACAGAACAGACCAATTTAGGATGTCAGGGAAGGAGGAGGCTCCCTGCCAATGTTACATCTGGTTACCAAGAAGGAGACTGCAGGTCTGCATTGCTAATTCCCCTTCACACACTGACCAGGGTTGCTGTGCTGCTGCAGGCAGTGATCTGCATCATTGACACACACAAGAAAGAGGAGAAATAGAAACGAGAAAACATAATGTCCAAGAAAGCAAGAATAAATTGAAACAAAAATTTCCCCGCTGCAGGCAGTATAATCTAGGAGAGATGTTCAAAAATACACTTATAGCTCTTCTGCTGGTCTTTGGAAGAACCATGCTGATGACTATCTCTGTGGGGTTTCTGGCATCACCAAAGAGTTTATTCCTCCCTTAAGTTCCTCCAGTCACTCTGCCTTTCCTACGGTACTTATGGACAAAGTGGGGTGCCTACGGGAGGCTCACGAGGTGTGTGACTTCTACTGTCCTTACTGGGAGGAACAGGGGGTCGGAGGCAAGCATCTGATCTGACATTCATTCCTCGACCATACTGCCAATTTATGTAAGCTAACAACAAGATGCAATAGCACCACTGGGTTTCCTTACCCTACTTCTCAGATTTCAGAAACTCTTCCTCCATAATTCCTAGGTAGTTGCAACAAGGATTTGAAGAGACATCATGGACATCAACTCAAGTATTCAAAAAGCAACCACTGGCAGCAGGTCCGCTACCTGTGTGACAGCTGGGGCTCAACCATCATCATATTCATCCATTTCTGCTTGACTACACTTTTCCCTTTTTTCTCCCTCTTCTTGGGTTAAAAGCCATTCAGCACATCTCCTTCTAACACAATTTTTGACACCTCACAGGCCTGATGCTTTTTACCTGACATGTTTTTATCACAGTTTGGTGTGATATGGGATATACTTGTGTGCTCGAGGATGATGCCAGTTACTCATGCAAGAATATGAAGTGATATCCAACTATGCCCTCAGATTTAATGAATGTTGGCTAGGAAGAGATGACGTTATTTCCAACTTAAGGTTTCTCACAGTCTGACTATTAAGTCATGAGTGTGTGTCCAGTTAAACACAGAGTACTATTACTGGCCACTGTCCTTCTCACATAGGAAGGGCCGTGCTTAGAACAGCTACTTAAACCCTCTTTGCCTTATATGCTCAAGCTGCTAAGTGGTACTCCAACTACTTCCCCTCCATGAAAAGTTTAGAGGCATCTGTTGTATTTAACATGATCTCAACATGCATTTTAGAGGAATCATCTTAAGGGCCTCCAGTTTGTTTTAGATGGCCTACCTTAAACAAACCCTCGTGAACTTTTATTGAGGATCAACCCAAGTTGGAAATGAAGACTAAGTCAATAACGTAATACTTGTGTGGACCTGGGAACGGGCATCCAGATACACAATGCAGGATCCAAACTGGCTGAAAATAATGAAAATCCTGCTCTGATGACTATATGTTTTGATATACTAATGTACCACATTTAACTAGTCTTAAAAAATCACTAGGTTTTTCTAATCACTCTTTGGAAAGTTATTTTACTGCCAATTTCTAGTCTGTCCATGAGGATGAAACCCAACCTGGGTTGCGTTTGTCTAACTCTCAAATTAAATATTTCCACTTATTACTCTTCAGCATTGGTTCCCTGAGAGCATGTTCTTGCAGGGTTATGTGGCCAAAGTGATGGTCTTGCTTATCTTCAGAGACTCTCTTGTGAGCACCCTACTTCAGCACCTGAAGTGTACTACAGTGACTCCACTGAAAGCCACCTGATGCATCTCCCATAAAGTCTACAAGGATCCGTAACAACCTAGACGTATGTTGGTCTCTCTGAACTCAAAGTTGATTCTCGAGGCAGGGGCAAAACAGGAACTTTTCTTTTAAACAATAATACTAGAAGAAATGTCACTGAGCCCAGGATGATTGTAAGTGGAATTTGTTTTAAATTGATGAATTCTTTAGGTTTTCTTTACAGTTAAGTGAAAATGAAGAAACGATATAAGAAAGCAGTATGAAAAGCTTGCAAATAAGCAACTTCTTTTAGTCATGTAAGTTCCTTACCAGCTTTTCTATTTTGTTTTTCTCATCTTTTTATTTTAAATTGAAAAAACAAAAAACAAAAAACAAAAAAACCCCAACAACCTGTTACTATATTTCTTTCTTTAGAATTGTTAGAAAAGGTGGTTAGCACCTGCATAAATATGGCTTCAGAGACTTGATTTGAACTCTACTGTTCATTCCTGATTCCTGAGATGGGCATTATATTAGGAAATGGTACTGCTTTAATTAGCTGAATCTATTATGGGGTCCCTGAATCTATTATGGGAGTTGATAACTGGCAGGCAAGTCCTGGGTAGATACTCAGGCACCTGGCAAGTTGAGAGGTTCTGGGAAGATGCGGGGGTGAGGGGCAGGCCACACACGGCCGCAGGATTGGAAAGGGTTTGAAGGTTGTTACTCATCTCTAGACTGTCCTCCTCCAATTAAAGAAGAAAACTCAGACCTCTCTCCTTTCAATGCCCAAAGCTGATAGTCTTTGATCAATTCATCCCCAGACCCCTTTCTTCTCTCCTCACAAGACAGATTCAATTCTTTTTTGAGTCAAGGGGCAGTGGTCATATCGGTTCCAAGGTTCAGAAAAAGCTGCCTATGAATGATCTTCCACTCAAAATTTAACATTAATGTAATTACCTTTTTTGCATTTGGATGTAAAAAACTTTTTTCTGCCCTTAATTTTTTAGACATCAAAGACCCCTGCTTTACTCTATGTCACTGCTGGTCAGCCAAGGTCATAATAAAAGACTGTGAGTAGTATTTGTTCTCCTGTCTGGAAACTGCCTCCCGAGATTAGAGAGAGAGGTGTAGCCACACACAGTCCCAGAACATGACACAGAGCTCAGCTGTACATCAACGTGGCATCACCTACTCACGAATGTTCTGAAATGTGATATTCTGTTGCTGGGTCACTTGTTCAAGCAGGTGCTTTGACCCCAAGTCCGATCCTGCTTATGTATTACTGTTTCTTCAAGGAGTTGGAGTGGGAATCCCTGTGGGTTCAGGAAACCATAATGAACTGATTTAAAAACAAAGGAATGAGTCTCGCTTAATGGCTGATATTAACTCCCTGTATCATAATTTGTTTTTCAGGATGAAGTTAATGACTATTTAACCCCATCTCTACCAGAGTATAATTCCATTTTCTCTCCCTTTCATTACATGAACAACAACAACAATAAAAACTGTTTCTCTCATCTGGACTTCTTAAAAAACAGTTTTAGTAAGTTTCAACACTTTTGGTTAGAAAGATGCTTTAAGATCTTATTGCAACAGGATCAAAGTTAAGACCAATAATCAAATCAGCAGTGTGTAAAGGTTCGAACTCTCTCAAGACAACTGTCATAAAAGATCCTTTTCTTCTGTCACACATTTACATATATCAAGCTTGGACTAGAAAGCTTAAAATATTTGCTTTTAGAAAAATTTGGAAAATCATGGTACTTCTGGTCTTACAATGTGGACTTAGGACCTCTATAAGAAATAAGTGTCAAATACTTCTGCAATATTCCCTTAAATAGCTTTTCATTCTTTCTGTGGCTTAACAAAGGGACTTCTTTAAGAAGGCATGGGGTGCTCACTGCAGATGACCTCAGGAAGGGATGAGCAAAACAAACATTTAGTAGCATATCTTTCAAGAACTTCCTGCACCACTAGTGTTGCAAAGGACCATGCAAGGTACTACGCCTTGCTGTCCTCATTTTCTTGTGTCTCTGTTTCAGTTGGTGGTCACGCTGGCTTCCTTCTGACGCAGTCTTTCTTTCTGTCATTTGAGAAGAAAAAAATAAGTTTATTATCATTCCTTTACTATCTAATTTTCCTCTTTCTCAGATTTTGGTCTAGAAAGCTGAATAAAGTTTTACAAAATACCCTAGAGAGTACCTCTATCCTTCTTATGTTACCTGTACCCCCCGCCAATCTATCACCCTTACTCTCCAAAAGGATGGGGATGTCTGTTCTTAAGAATAGGCAAATAGAAAGCTAAAATAAATTAAAATAAAAGTGGGAGAAGTACACTCCTTTGAAAAGAGCAGAGGTAGAGAGAAGCCCTTTTGAGGATGAATCTTCAGCTGCTTGTAATCTGTGAGATGTGACATTGCAGGGAATTACTATAATGGTCGAGATGTCAACTTGAGTTGATGATTTTAAACACCCACCCTGAGTTTGGATCCCATTCCTGACTTGTGAAATTGAATCAGGAATCAGTTTACAGCTCTTCCCTAATTTCCATCAAAACAAACAACAGAACAAACAACTAAACAAGTTGAGGATCACAACTGGGTGTGTGCTCACAGTGGAGGCCGAGCCATTAAAGAATGCCACAGTAAGCCCACCGTCTCCCTTTTGTTCACAGGGCTGAGTCCATTCTCTCTGCCCCTGGAAATAAGGTTTGGTTGTCAATATTAGAGTAGAAGCCTAAATAAGATGCCTGGGGAAAGGGGTAGAAGCTGATGAAGGAAGAAGATAAAAATCATTTGTATGAACAAATGCAGTTCATACACTGTCAGTGAGTGAGGGGATGTGTCCACTCAGGGAGGGGCTATTGCACAGACTGTGTCTTTTCCTGACCAAGTGGCATGGCCCTGACTTCACCATTTCTCCTTCATCCTTCTCACTCAACATTCATTTAGCTGCTGATGGGGTTGTTACGAGAGATATGATAGTCAATCAACAGAAATAATCTCACTTTATAATTTATGGAGCATATATATATTAAAAATTTGAAGCAGCTGGCAAAAAGTACTTGTGACACAAAAGGATAAAATAAGTAGCTGTGGGAGATCAGGGCACAGGGAAGGTAGGGTCTGAAAATCAAAGTGAGAAGAGTGATACTCCCACTTATCACTTATCGCGGTTGCCCATTGCAAGGTCAACCAAAGCTGCCAAAATGTGTAGTGACAAGAAAAAGAGCTAACATTTATTGAGTTCTTTTTCAGTACTAGGCACATGACATGTCTCTTCTCAGCTTCCTCAAAATAACCCTAAAAGAAATGTAATATTTCTCTCTTTTCACCAAAGAGGGAGAAACAAAGTAACTTCACTAAGGTTTTACAACTACTAAGTGGCTGAGCTGGGATTTGAACCCTGTCACCTCCGGTTCCTAACCATTTAGTTCTTCCAACTCTGTCTGTAATGAACAGATGGAGATTCATTATGATCCTTCCTGAAAACAAGACTGTGAAGGACAACTTCCCCTCACAGCTAGGGAGTTAGCCAGACTGCTACTTTCTAGGTCAGGGAGAGACATCAGGGAACCCGGAGTCACTTTTCCCAACTATCAAAAGAGGATAAACCCTACCCCTTTCTTTAACAGGGAAAATGAACTGATGAAGGTAAAATGCTTAAAGATTTCGGGAGAAAAGGTGCTTTGAGGCAAGGGAGACCATGGCATGGGGTGGGGTATGGAAGGGTGTGAGAAGGCAAGTGGCTCAATTTGGTTTATCAGGAAATGACCTTTGTTGAGGTTGCTGGATGAACACATGGAGCTGTGTTGTGTTCCTCACTTCCTCTATACTACCTGCTATTTCTTTGAGTTTTATCCTTTAAATTCAGACATTCAGATACACTCCTGGATGTAGCTCAGGTGTAATGAAAAATCTTAAAATTATGTTTAAAATACATCTCACCAGACTAGCTGTGGGATTGATTTTCTTTGTCTCCACTTTCTTCTCTGATGTTAACTTGCTGACTGATTCCTGAGCCATTTTCAACCTGAAATTGAAATAGGGAGAGAGGAGGGGAGAGGAAGAGAAAAAAGGAAAAAAGAAAAAGGAAGAAGTCAGGTTAAACACAAATCCATATGATGTTGAATGAACCAATCAACAGTTTGGAAACATAAGGAATGGGTTTTCAATGCTTTTAATTATTAAATTCAAACTCTAATTAGATGTGAGGGCATGTCTCCTGTGTTATCAAAAGTGCATTGCCTTCGTAGGCTGAGAGGCTCACCTAGATGACTTTCGGAAGTCTGTGATTTTGTGACAAATGCAGGAGCTTTTAATCTCTGGAAAACTAGATGCATTGACCTTCATGTACATGTTAAGGATATCTGGCTTGTGATCCACTTAGGGAACATGAGAGCTGCAAATATTAAAATTAACTAATTCACATCAAGAAAGTGAAAAGAAAACCCACAGACTGGGAGAAAATATCTGTATATCATATATCTGACAAAGGACTTGTATTCAGAATACATGAAGAACTCTTATGACTCAAATAAAAAGACAAATTACCCAATTAAAAATAGGCAAACGATTTGAATGAAAAGTGTTCAACATTATTAGTCATCAGAGAAATGCATATCAAAGCCACAATGATATAGATACCTTTTCACATTCACTAGGATGGCTAGAGTCAAATAGCAAGACAATAGCAAGTGTTGGAGGTGAGAACCTGGAGAAACTGGAACCCTGACACATTGCTGATGGGACTGCAGAATGGTAGTCACTTTGGCAGTTTCTCAAAATGTTAAATTCAGTTACCACATGACCCAGCAATTCCACTGCTAGGTATATAACAACATGTATACCCAAGAAAATGAAAATATATGTCCATACAAAATTTACATATGAATGATTAGATCTTGCTATTCATAATAGCAAGAGCAGAAATAGCCTGAATTTCCATCAGCTGATAAATAGACAAAATGTGGTATATTTACACAAATAAAATATTACTAGACAATAAAAAGGAATGAAGTACTGATACATGCTACAAAGTGGGTGAATCCTAAAATCATATAGTGAAAGGAGCCAGTCACAAAAATCCACATATTATATGATTCCATTTATATAAAATGTCCAGAATAAGCAAATCCACAGAGACAGAAAGTAGATTAGCAATGTCAGGGCAGGTGAGAATGGGGAGTGACTGCTAATGAGTAAGGGGTTTGTCCTAAAATCAGGTAATGGTGATGACTGTAAATCCTTGCAAATATACTAAAAATTGCTGAATTCTACACTTTAAAAGGGTAAATTTTACAGTATGTAATTTAAATCTCAATCAAGCTATTATAAAAAATTCATCCATCCAACAACATATTATTTCTTATCCATTGCATCAGCTCAACAATATGTCTTATCCATCAGATTAGTGAATCTAATAGTCAGACAATAACCTTTACTGAGGATGTGGGGAAATGAGAACTGCCCATCAGCGCATGAGGGAGTGTAAATTGGTACAGCTAGTTTTAGCAATATCAAGTAAAACTGCAAACATGCATACTCTAACAAGTCATCAATTTCTCTTCTAGAGAGATACCCAAAAGCAACTTTTATACACAGATGCATAACTTTTACTGTGGTAATATGTGTTATAAGTAAATTGGAAACAACCTAATGGTTAGTTTAATAGGGTAATGGGTAGATGATAATAGCAAATAATAATAGCTACCATTTATTGGATGCTTACTCTGTGCCAGTTACCATTCTACCTGCTTTATTTGAATTAAACTATTAAATTCTCATGACTACCTTGTAAGATAAGAACTTTCACTATTCCTATTTTGTAGGTCTCAGCTACTGTGTAATACTGCCTTTTGTAAATTATATTTATTTAATGGAATTGGGTATAATCATAAAAAAGGAATGAACTAGATGTATGAATTCAAAATTATAGATGCTAGAAACATGATACTGAAAGAGTGAAGATTTCTGCAGAGTGATACAGTACAGAAGCCACGTAGTGTGACAGTCAGGCTCCAGAACCTGGCTATGGGAATAATTCCCAGGCCCACCACTAATTAGCTGTGTGACCCTGGGCAACTGACATCTCTGCGTACCTTGATTTTCTAAGAAAGAGGATAACAACAACAGTGCTTTCTACACAGAGAAATTGAAAGGAAAGGATGGAGACAGTACAGCTCCAGGCACAGTGTAATTCACTCTATAAATGTTTGCTACTATTGTTACTGTGCATGCAGTATGCTATGTTGTATACACATTTATAAATAGTACCCCCAAATTAGTAATTTTCACAGATGCCTGCATGTATTTATAAACATATATAAACACATATAAAAACATATATTTATATACAGACTGAAAGATACTAGTTTCATGATAGAAATTATCACTAAAAAGATGAAAGAAGAGAATGGCTTTGGAGGGGTAGTATGTCGAATAACACAACTTCATTTTTATTTATAATGCTTTATTTTTATTAAAAATTCTTAAAGAATATTTGACATGTCAACAATTAGTTCTAGGTGGTGGCAATATGAGTTTGTTATATTATTCTTTATAACATTTAAATTAAAATAATACTTTTAAATACTGACTATTCACCAACTCATTGATACTTTTAAAAAATGAACATGCTGTTTCTTCAGGGCCTCAAATAAAAATCTTTTGCTCTATGTTAATCACATACTTGCTTAATACTAAAGAAATGTCTGAGTGTCTTAGCTCTTAGCTAATTTTACACAATTTACTATAAACATACGCTTAGTAATCCAATCTCCCAGTCCACATGTACAAGTTAGTTACAATGAATTCAACATGCGAACTTGTGCATCAGAAGAGAAATAAAAATGAGACAAAGATGAGCAGTGATTTATATAACCCAATAAGAAATACATCTACAAAGCTGCCCTGAGAACAAGCATTTCCCAGCACTGACATAGATCTAAGTGTCTACACCACAATGCCTACTAAACTTTTCTCTTTGCAGCAATAACCATGACTATACCCACATATGTAAAGAATGCACTAAAAGGATCAAACCCAGATCAGACTACATTGGAGACTCTGACTATTAAGGGATTTGGAAACCAAGATGATGGTGCTGTAAATGAGGCCACAGTTTGTAGCATCTATTCTTCTTGGCTGCTCTCCAGCAAGATTTGTTTTCAAGAGAACACCTATTAGTGACCCTTTAATCCCAATTCCATTGGAGTGGTTTGACATTACTATTTCTCTCTGGGCATCCTAACTTTTAGAAAACTTTGTCTGGTCACCTTTTACTTTAGCAGTTCTTTCTCGCCTTTGAATTCTGGTCTCATTTTTCAGAGATGGCCTTCTACCATGCTCCTGCTCAGCATTACCTTCCCCAATTCCTGCATTCCTCAGCAGCTCTGCGACTACTCCCCATGTTCTCCAGATAACTGGGGTGATAGGGGTGTTTGGGGGTGTTGAGGCGGGAGGATGGGAGCCAACCTAAGGTCCTGAACCCACTGCAAACCTTTTCGTACTGGTCAGTGGCTGTTCCACAGACTACAGGCAGTCATATATACCCTAGGCAACCTGGGACGATTCCAATCTCAGTGATTCCATCCTGTTCTTTTCCTAAGGTTCTCATTCAATTATTATGTCTCCTTTTTACAGGCACTCTTTAAAAATAATAGAAGATTGGGAGAAGGCAAAGATTGATGGCAAGGAGCTTCAGCATCAGCCAGACGATGCTAATTCTAACTCTGCCAGTTATTAGAAGACTTAGAGTAAGCTAATCAACTTTTCAGTTTCCTTCTCTGTGAAATGGAGGTTAATATCAACCAAGATATTTTGTGAGGCTTAAATAAATTAATATATGTAAAACATCTACCATTCCTGGAATATAGCAAGTGGTCAATAAAGAATAACCATTATGGATTCTGTTATCACAGAAATAAAGAAACTCCTTAAGAATGCATGATACCAGTTTCTAATTACAAATTAAACAAGTGGCACTATTAGCTAAGGACTATCTTGCAGTAATAAGTTAGATGTTTCCTGAAAGCAAAACAAATCAACTATTGCTATTACCCTGAAATTTAGCAAACCAAGGAACGCACCTCAAATTTTCTGATCTGAACGATCTAGAAGCTAAACTTTGATGAAGGTAAGACAAAAATTTCTCAACCTTTTTGAATTCTGGTCTCTTCTCAACCAATAATAAATAAGAGACTATTTAAACTTCAGAACAAAGGTTGTATCTATTTCCTCACACTTTTTTCTAGGTTTTGTGTTAAAATTATCACACTCAAAACTCTCAGAAGATACTCAAGGGTAGAGATGGTGACTATCATTTTTACTGCTGTTTCCCTGACCCTTAATATAGTAGCTGCTATGTACATACATGCCATAACTGAATAGAGACCTACAAAATAAAACTGAAAAAAATCCTTTACTTTACTAAAACACTACTCCTTGGAATTTCTTAAAGACGGAGCTCACGAGTCTTCAGGGGCATACAACCTGTGCAGTCTCATGTGGCCCCTGGGTTTAACGCTCTGCTGTCACTGTCTAGAGATTGCTAGTTCTCAATAAGATCCTCCAGAAATTGTGTGGTTGGCCCTGCCTAGTACTTTTCTGGATATTTACAGTCACTTTTACCACGAAAGTGGGACATTTTTCAACCTCCCTCCTTCCCCACCACACCTAGGTATTTATTATTGGTTGGATAGAGTTGACACCTCTTTCCAAAGTTCATTTATCTGACTCTGTTGTGATCATTTCTAGGCACTGCACCCCCCGCCCCTTGTACACTAGACTGCAGCTCCTCAAAAGCAGGGGGTATGACTTCACTGTCTTTCTTTCCTTAGCATCTTGTACAGTACCTGATATATAAGTAAGTGATCAACAAATACTGAATGAATGAATGAATGAATGAATAAATAAATAATTATAAGCAATTAATCTCTAAAAATTCAGGCATCAAAAATGGATATGGGGAAAAAACATAAGTCCATTAAGATCCATTAAAATATAAATTCCCTAATGTCACCTGACATGACACCACCAATGCTCAAGACTGATCCGGTAAAATACAAACAAGCAAAGTCTCACTAGATTCTCTGTATGTCCTTAATGTTAGAATCCACATTACTTTTAGAAGGCAAGGATGTTTTTCAGCTGCTCTTATACCATACCTGTGATAAGAAACAAATGCTTACATATCCTGACAATCTGGCTATATTATGCACATGGTAGAATAGCAGAGTGCCTACATAGGTCTTAAAAATTGTGTCGGCCTGACAAGAGGTTGATAGTCGGTTGGCTGATCTGTCTATCGCTCAAAAATGTTCTTTGAAATCGTGGGCAAAGCATCTTATGCCCTCTGAAGAAACTACCATAGCTGCTGCTTCGACCGCATTAAAATCACTCAATTTTCTAGTAATTACACGGGAAAAGACTTTAAACTGGAGGTCTGCTGTGTGAGCAACCTCAGAGGGTTGAAATAAATTTAAATTATTGCTAACATTTGCAAATGCAAAGTTTTCACATAAGAATTTAAAGTTCTGACCTCTTATAAAGTTGGAAAGTATGGCAACACAGAGTGGCATTTCTATGAAACATCTCAGTTTGTGGCACTGCCGTCACTCCCTGTCATATCTAAGGTTGTCAGGTGGTGCCATCTGTCTGTTCATTTGCACAGTAGGTTTTCTTATACTCAGTGCACTTCACTCATTTTTGTTGCCTGCTTGGCCTCTCTACGCTTCAAGGTTTTGGCTGGGAGACTTGCTGAAAGGCTACTGTAATAGTCCAGGAGTGCAGAGATGACAGCCCAGACAACCGAAATAGTCTTCTAAATGACCTAATTCCTCCAATCCATCCTCCTGCTGATGAACAAGGTCTCAGTTAATAATGTATAACTCTAAGAATGTCACCTCCTTTCTCAAAAACTTTCAATGACTCCAATCAACTACAGCCGGCATATACAGCTGGTATTAACAAAGGTTTTCTGTAAAGGGCCAGATAGCAAATATTTTAGGATTCACAGGTTAAATGGTCTTTTTGACTACCCAATTCTGCTGCTGTAGTGTGAAAGGCACCATAAAAAATATGCACAGGAACAGCAACGCAATGCTGTGTTCTAATAAGCTTCATTTACAAAAACTGGTAATGGGCCTGATTTGGCCCGCAGACTATAGTTTGCTGACCTTTGAACTATAGTTTATGATTGAAATTCTTACCCTGGCAATCAAAGCTGATCCTGTACTAAACTTTGTTTGCTTGTCTATCTTACCCTTTCAGACCCAGATCTGGTTTTATCTTGTACTTAGACAAATTGCTTAACCCCTCTGAGCCTCAATTTCCGCATCTGTTAGAAGTGGGAATAACACTACAACTAAATATCACAACTGCTGTGAAAAAAATTTTAAATATTATATTACTTACCCGTATCCTTTCCTTCACCTCACTGCCTGTGCTCTCTGTCCCATGCAAATGACTCACCATTCTTCCTGTGTGGCTTTTCTCACCTCTGCTTCTTGCTCTTAACTGTTCCCTCAATGACTTCCTTATTCATTGCCATGTGTGCAAATTCTTCCCATTCTTCTATTCCCAGCTTAAGTGCCAAAGTCATGAGAGCTTCCCTCACCTCACTTAGGCAGAAGTAACTGCTCTTTTCTCAAGTGAAAGGGCACTTTGTGCCTCTCTTAAGGCACTTAGGACTTTCCATCTTAGAACCATTCGGGTGTCTTATTTCCCTTAAACCATCGGAACCACTTGAGGACAATGATCATGCCTTATGGATGACTGGGTCGCCTCCCTGTTCCCATGTCTAGCACTGTGTCACACACAAGTCAGTTGTTAATCAATATCTAAGTGACAAATGAATGACTCGCATTGGTATTTTTTTTCTTCCTACTTTAAACAAGTCTAAATATTTATTAAATAGCCAGAGTAGTAGAATGATTATTTTTTGCATTTATCCTTGGGGAAAAAAAAGTAAAAACATTAAAAAATCTAGTTCCAGTTATTGATTAGCAGATTGAGTCCTAAGTTAATAAAAAGAAAGAGTGCTCAAGGCCACCCAAATATGCTAAATATTTATACATGTCAAACTTGTACATTCCAGGATTCCTAAAAGTATCCACATTACTTTGTCCACAAGGAGACTGAGGCTCAGAGAGGTTACACAACTCACTCCAAGCCTGGAATTTGCCTCTGTCACTCAGGAGATGAGAACTTTTCTGCATTTGGTCATAGAACTTGCTGAATTGACAATTTCGCTACATACATGCTCATTCTCCCACTTGGCTTTGTTTATGGAATTGTTTTTGATGCTGGCCTAGATATCAATTCTATTTTTGTTTGTGGTTTAAATATTTACTCTAGAGTATCACACATAGTTGTTCATGATTACTCATAAGCAAATACCAAACTTGATTTCAAAGGTTACATGGCACTCCCTCAAAAAAAAAAATTGAAATATAGGGAAAAAACACATACAAGTAAGTTAAGAAAAGAAAATACTATTCTGAAATCATAGATGTCTCAGTAAAATTCACTTTTGAAACCCTATCTTTCCTTTCTCTTTATAATGCATATGTTAAGGAGTTATTAAGGGCCCCAGTAAACTTCAATTGCTGCCAAAGTCAACTGAGGAGAGATATAAGTATGAGATGGGGCAGTGATACATCTTCTGATGTTCCTGCGTAGCCCTCACTCTACAGAAGTTATTTGCAATCTTGGTTTTATAGGTGAACCACCTGGGGAGGGAATTCTGCTTACACTTAGAATGTAGAAAGTTGCAAGAGAACACTGTTCCTATTTTAACAATGGAGAGCTGAATAATATAAAATCATACCTTTGCTTTAACCCTTCAGAGATCTGGGGACACATGGCAGATGACAAAACTGCATCCTGAAGAATAACAGGTTTTTCCATGGAGAAGCTTAAGTGCCCCAAGATTACAATTTCATCTCTTGGGAGGACATAAAACTGGGCATACTTTGGGCTTTCTACAGGATAGATTTATATGCCCACAGTTAATTCAAACCAATTTGGAACGAGCCACCTGAGACTGAAAAAGTATAATGTATTTATTCTTTTGACATTCAGTGTTTCATTGATTAATGGTGCACAGGGTAGAATATATTGAAATCAGCATGAAGTTTATAATAACAGAAGTGTCATCATTTTTGACCACAGGAATGAACTACAGTGGCCATTCAAGAGATAAATGAGATATGAGATGATGATGTAGATAAGTGTTCAAAGTGTTTTACATTCTTTGTCTCTATTTAAAAAACCAATATTTTAGAGCAGTGTTTTCAAATTGTCTTCCAAAGAGCTTTAACATTCAGCAAAGATGCTTCAAGAAGTGGAAGAAGAGTTAGGGAACCCTCTAGACCCCAACATCTGCAAGCTCTGTTTCAACCAGAAAAGTTTTATCTGTTTTATGTATTGGGGTTTCATGTATGTTTTCATTTAAACAAAAAAGGGGCTCTATTTTTTTTTTTAAAGTTGGAAAACCCTTATGCATGGAATTCAACAGAACCCAATGAAACTAGTAGGAGAAAGAGAAAAAAAACAACAACATTCCTCAGCAGGAGAATGATAGCCAATAGGTCTTTTTTTAAAGAATTATCTGGGGATTTCTTGGAGTTAGACAACTGGTTAAGAAGAGAAGCCTCTTTGAAAGGATCAGTCTTTTGACAGCCATATCCAGTGGATTCTAGATTTGGGGCTCTAACAAAATAGCAAATGTTTAAAAATCAAAACACGGCCAGTTCTACTACTCTTTTCTGCGTGTTACTTTCTAGATATGTTCTAAGACTGTGAAATCAACAGTATCTACTAATACACACAGTCAGGCTCTGTGGGGACAGATTCAGATGAGCTGAAATGTAGAAAGAATAAGTGCCCACTGGGGGCATCCATTTACTTCCTTTTCATAAAGACAGAATTACCTCACAATTCATTATGATTCATTTTTTTATGGTCTTGCTTGTAATTTTGCATGACCTTCCTGATTTTGGCCCTATTATACTTCCCATTTCTATTTTCTTCCTTTGCTTTTAATGACCCTGGAATAAAAATGAAAGGATATTTGACTGTACTCTGTCTAAGGTTCCTCCCAATTTAATTCTATGGTCTCGATTAATTTTTCTTTTTTGGTCATCTGCTTTTTCCTTTTCTTTTTTTCCCCATTCTGAATATCTGTCTGAATTGTAACAAGAATATTAACCTATTAACTTTTGAATAACTCTTAAGTATGAGGCTATGTTACATTTTTAATTAAAAAAATCACATAGATAATTAATTGTTGTCTGGACATAACATCTCAAAATGTGACTCAGGTTGGGGTCTGTACTCTAAACAATGGAGTTTATTTTAGTGTTTACAAATGAGTAAATGTTCTGAAAAAGGCAAAACCATGAAGATAATAAAAAGAGTAGTGGTTGTAGGATGGAGAAGAGATGACTAGGCAGAGCACAGAAGATTTTCGGGAAGTGAAAATAAATTGTGTATGACATAATAATGGTGATACAAGTCATTACACATTTGTCTAAACCCATAGACTGTATGACACCAAGAATGAACCCTACGGCAAACTATGGACTTTGGTGATTATGGTGCATCAATATAGGTTCATCCTTGTTTTTGTGTTTTTGTGTTTTTTTGTTTTTTTTTAAAGTACCATTCTGCTGATGAGTAATGTTGAAAATGGGGAGGCTATGCATGTGTTGGAATGGGGCATAAACGGGAAACCTTTGTATCTCCCTCTCAATTTTGTTGTGAACCTAAAACTGCTCTAAAAAATAGTCTTTTAAAACATGAGAAAAAAAAAAGGGTATCACTCTCACAAAAAAACCCCTTTCTGTTTTAAACACCTATTGGTGATAATTGTTAGAAATTCTATGAAATGATAATGACCAATTCATTTCAGCAAGTAGAAAAATATATAATCTGGTAATGTTAATTACTAAGGCATACTTATTAAGAAAAAACTCACCTTTCTAACGCAGACCAAAGGACCAAGGAAGTGATTTCAGGAAGTCAAGTTTCTGTCTACAGTGCTACTGGCTTCAAAAAAAATCTCTGGGACAGTTGCAACCTGAAAACACTAATCTTTGCATGACTTAGACCATGTGTACATCCTTACTGAAGACATGCAAAGTCAATGGCTTGGGAAACATCGGTGAATAAAGGCAAAGAGAGGAAGGCATTGCAAGGAATATGGTTCACGAAAAGCATGGTGGTGAACGCGTGAAATCTGACCAGCTGTAATGCAAATCTATTTAAAGAAGACTTAATATCACTCATCACTAAAGAGAGGAGGTCAAAACAGTCTAGAAAATGACAAGGCAGGATCTGTGCACCAGCATGTGTAGTAATGGGTCTCTAAGTCAGCATGCCACAGTGAATGCCTAAAAAGTTCCCTAAAGCAGGATAATAAAAGCTGAAGGTCCAAACCACTATACCATTAGACTGATCCTAAAATTTAAAAATCTGTGAACCAGAATCTTTCTAACAAGTATAAGAACTCTTCATTCTCATGTATTCTGAAATACATGAAGAAACACGATCAGTGAAGAAACACGATTAATAAAGTAACATGGGAAAAACATGCCTCTGTCAATGGCCCAGTAAATTCTGGCCTTAGGTCTTTTGAATGGTGGATAAAGTTTTAGAGGGATGGAAAAGGTGTTGGCACCCACTAGAGATCACAGTTGTAAAATAAATAAGTTGCCAGTATGACTATCCATTGTGGGCTGGCTTTACCCATCCTGATTGGGGATAGCTTCTTCTATAAGCAAATGATGCTATTTTTGTGTTCTCACTTTAGAAGAAATAGAGAAGGAGTATAAGAAGCTGCAGAGATGAAACGCCAACTGGCTATTCGCTACATTGTTATGATCTCCTTGCAGCCTTGAACTAGTGTCAGGCCAAGGAACAAAGAAGACTGTACAAAGAGACTTCAGAAAGGTGTAGAAGTGCCTTACTTAACCAAGAACACTCAATACCACATGATTTATGCCACTCACTCTAGATGGAGAAGATTGAGGACATCATCTTAATATTTTCTTCATGAAGCTCACATGGCATTAATGTGATAGGGGTGGTTTTCTGTGTGCTTTTAGGAGGACATAGCTACGGCAGGTTATCCTTCCGCTCACTGTCTAGGAGGCTGAACATTAGAAGTAAGGCTCTGTGTGCTGTGGAGTCTCTTTGGGTCTTTAGATAATCTTCAAATCTCCACAAGGCACTGGCCTCAGTTCACTAAGTCAGGTTGTTTCTCCACAGCCAGGGGAAATGAGGCTAAAGTCCAGAGTCAGTTCTAAATAGGTGTAATCATGGAGACTTGCTAGGGGCTGTGGGAATGAACCTCCCTTAGTTTTATTCACCTTGACAACACTCCCTCACTAGGTATTATCAGAAGAATTCTTGATATAACTATTACACATGTATAATAGTTATGAAAGTCAATGAAATAAGTAAAGTCAGTCTTCACTGTCAGTAAAAAATAAATACCACAAAGACCAAACTAATTAACTCCTCACTGTAAAGAAAAATTTCTTCCTCACGGCAGTAGCTAATGAAAACATCACTGACTGGTCTGTGGAATGTTTCCAAAGGGTAAGAAAATAAAACTCAAAAAGAGAGCCATAGACAATATGAAATAATGAGCAATCCCCTAATCATTTATCTAGGGCAGGCCAACAAGATTATGTACTTGAACACACACACACTCTTCTATGCTCGTTCTCTCTGCAGAGTCTGACCCTTGACCCTGACTCCTCCTCCACCCCATATTCCACCCCCTACCCCCAGGTCAGTCTCACTAGCAGGTCTTAGACTGAAAAGACTTAGCTCCTGACATATCCGAATCTAGTGTCTAAAAATTATTCCATGATAAATTAACCCATCACTTCTACTTCCTAAATTTGGCAATTTTCCCTCTCCCATTCCTAAGATATTTTTCTATTTACAATGAAGCAAGTCCTCTTAGAGACCAAATTTCATCAACTACACGATTAGTCACTTCATGGTTTTAGCAGGCTATCACTTGTAGTACCCAAACACATTTTGACTTCAAATGATTAATTATAGAACAAAGGCCGCTTCCGTTTGCAGAGCTTCTCCACCGGGCCACAGGGGAGTAGAAGTGGGGGATGGGGGAGGGTCCCTGGACTTGCCCTGGAATGCATGATCTGTTAAAGCCAATCACTCCTCACTTGGTAGACGAAACACTCCAAGCCACCCCGGCGATTTAGGTGCAGAGTGAAAGGTAACAGCATTGCATTTCCTTGTTCAGGGAGAGATATCTGGGAGACAGACTAGAAACTGAAGTCGGCCCTATTCATAAATCTGCAAATTTAATTGCAACGCACGGCTGGTCTTTGGAAGACCTTTTCAGTCCTGATAATGAAGACATGCATGTGCTTGTAGACGCCAACTCCCCACTCTTTGATTTTGAAACCTGTACCACCTAGAGAGTTTCACCCAAAAGTAGAATTGATCAGAGGCTGTTTGCAGGGTGACTAAAACAAAAGGATGAGGGAACAGGGGAGACTGTGTAGAGCAGGCAGCCTTTCTGGCGCCCCTCAAATCATACTGCCCAGGCAGACCCCTATTCCATCTAGTCTATGCCCAAGGCAGGAGCTGTCAGGAGGCCCACAGATAAGCAATTTAGAAATATTCTAGCTGAATGGAGGAGACTTACTTTAGGTTTCCATTGCTGTCTGCCAAGCTAGGGAAATAGAGTGCAGACAGATGCTCTCTAAGGTTCTTATTGAGCTCTAAAGAGGTTTGAGGCTTGGCACAGCCATGAATTCCCAAGGATCTTCACTTTCTTGTTTTTTTCTAGTTTTTTTTTTTTTAAGACAAATTGAAAGTAATACAGTCAAGAACAGAGAAGGTGATTGTTTTAGCCCATTGACTAATCTTTCTTGTTCTGAACATGTCTATTCTTTTTAACAAAGCTCTTTAGATTTTAAATCCTTGGATAAAAAAAACAACCCATATGGGATGTATTTGGGGGGATTCTACCACCAAAATCCAAATAAATAAGAACTCCCATCTATCAGCAGCAGATAGCAAATTATGTAATCAATTTCAACATGGTAAAAAGAAAAACACAGTGATTCTTTATTTGTTTAACAAATATCAACTGAGCACCTACTGTGTATAAAGAAATACAAGGTGCTTGAGAGAAAATGAAGAAGACATTGGTCTTGTCTTCTAGGGCTTATGATTTAAGGGAGAAAATGTCTTTAACTAAATGAATGAAAAAAAATCACTAGTGCTAAAATTGAAGAGATGGCAATATCCCCAGAACTTTGGAGAAAAGACAGCTCACAGAGACTGAGGAAAACTTTATGAAGGAGTAAGTATGTGATCACTAAATAAAATTCTTCTAGAACAGGTTCTCATAGCTTATACAGCAGTTAAGACATAATAGGCATTTTTAAAGTATGTGCTTAAATCAAACTGATTAAGTGCTGCAAATTTATATTGTGGGAATGTAAATGCATGAGAGACCGATGTGGACTGAGTGCTCAGAGAGGGCCACACAGAAGGCATGACAGTTAGGCTGGCCCCAGAAATCACATTATGTGATTCTTCCAAAATGTGTGTTGAGCCTCCCAAGTCCAGGCCTTCGCCATGTGATCTCCAAGAATCTCCTTACCCCTTTTTTTCCTCTAAGGAGCTGAATTCATCAGCTGTGCCAATGTCCAGCTCATTTCCTACCTAAAATCACAGTAATTCAGGGTTGGAAGAGATCATCAAGATCACCTAATTCTGGCAGTTCTTAAATTTGGCTCAGAATGTAATAAGAACCACTGGGGAGATGTCTTTTTCCTTCCAACTTCCAAAGTTTACCTGATATAGTTATGCAAGGGATGAGTGAAGCCAAAGCACTAATTGCAGTGACCAAACACAAAATGTGTTCTTGCTCTGCCTTCTCTGTGGGGAGCTTTCTAAAATTATAGGTCACTATACTTGACCCCCCTGGAATTCTGATTCAGTAGATTTGTTCACATTTTTCCAAGGCTCTCCAGGTGATTTGGAGGATCTGACAGGTTTGAGAGCTGCTGATCTGTAACATTCCCCCCAGTGCCTTTTGAATCCCTTCTACAACATTCTGCCTAGGGTGGTCCTGTTTATGACTAAACATCTTGCTAAGGCCCTCCTTGGCTTTCACCTTTCTTTGGGATTATTTCCTTCTCCAAACTCTTATACCACCCAGGATTTTCAATGCTCACTTGAAATCATTTTGTTCTAAGTTGTGAAGTCCTTTTTATGTCAATAAACAATTATTAGGCTCTCTGGTGGAAATTGTACCATAGAAGATATAACAAGGAAAGGGTTTATGTCATATGGGTGGAAAAAGACACATACACTGTTAAAACAACAAGATGGAATGAATTAAGTGCTAAAAGACAGTAAGAAAAATATGCTGTCAGAGATCAGAGGAAGAGGTATTTCTTTCACTTAGAGGCAATTCAGAAAATTTCTAGAGGAACTGGTTTTGAAGTTAGTCCTTAAAAGATGACTATATTTAGACCAATAAGAAACAACCAAGAACAGTGTAATTTCAAAAAATTATTCAATGAGAATATACAGCAAGAATGTACAGATGTGGGTCATCATGGTGAGTGCATGTGTAATGTGGATACAAAAAATGAGGTTGGAAAGTAAGTTCAGGATAAGTGTTTAGAGGCTCTTGCTCTAATTTGGGAGAGAATATGGAACACCTGAAAGAGCCCAAGCTTTCATGTCAAATAAGAACTAGGTCTTTATCCCAATTCTGTTGCTTACTAGTGACATTGGCACTTTGTTTATTTTCTCTTACGTTCATCTATGAAGTAGCAATACACCTTCTTTTCAGGACTATCCTTTCAAGGACTCAACAAGTTAATGAATATAAGTACCGACCTTATGTGGTTCATTCTCATCCCTTTATTTCATCATCAGTAATAGGAAACAACAGATTATGTTTAAAGAAAAAGATGTGATCTAACGTCTGTTTTAGAAAGACAATTGGATACAAAAAGACACTGAAGAGGAAACAGAAAAACTACATGCAGAGAAAACAGAAGGACATTTCAATAATCCAGGCAAGAGATGAGGTTCTGAACTAGGGCAGAGACACTGGGAAAACAGAGTAAGGAAGAACCCATGAGGAGGCAAAACTGAGAAATCAGCAACTGGTAGAATGTGAATCTTGTGGCATTAAAGATAATTCAGGTTTCTAGCCTGACGTTTGCTACTAGGAGGCCAGTGATGCAACTGAGAGTTAGGGAACCTAAGAGGCCTGAGTTGAAAAAGCATACATTCTTATTGGGACTAACTGAATTGCAGATAAAGGCTGGGCATCCTGCAGGAAGGTTTAGTGTGCCATAGGAGATTTGGTTTTAAGACTTAGCACTAAGAGGTTGGCTCTGAGTAGAAACACTTGGGAGTCCTTAGCAAAGAGGTGATAGGTGAAGCTGTGAAAATAGTTGGGACTAGTTACGGAGAGAGTATCGAGCAGAAAAGAGGAACACTGAGATCTGAACCTCAGGATAAGGTTCACACTTAAGGAAAAGTGGAGCTAATGAAGGAGAGTGGTCACTGGCACAGAAAGATACCCAGAACACTATCGGAGCAACAAGGCACTTCGAGACAGAAGAAATTCTCATCAGAGCCAAAAGCTAGTAGTGATAAGGAGTTAGAAAGAGCCATCTGGTTTCACAATTAGAAAAGGTGGCAAAGTCTGCCAATGGTCCCAACATCCATTTCTCCTGCTGCTTTTAGTAATGGAACCCATGAGTCTTTTTAGCTGGGCACTTGACTCCCAGGTAAGCCTACATTTCCTTGTCTCCCTTGTGTGTAGCCATGAGACTAAGTTTTGCCCACTGAAATGTGTGCACCTTCCAGGCCACAGGCTTGAAAAAAAGGGTGTGCTCTTCCCTCCTTATTGGCAGGGACTCGGCAGTAGTGGTGCTGGTGGATGTGGTGTGAGCCACCTTGTGAATAAAGACCACACCTTAATGATGACCGCCACATAAAGAAGGAATCTGGGTCCCCAAGATTCAAGCAACTTGTACTCGAATTATTAAACATAAGTAAAAAGAAATTTCTTGTTTCAGCAATAGTTATTTTGGTCTTCGTTACGGCAGCTGAGGCTTTGTCCTTAATGATACAGGAAGGAATGAATATTTGCAAAGGAAAAAAGAGGTGAAGAAATTAATATAAACTCTATTTTTTTTTTAAAGAATCTAGAAGGGAAAGTTGGAATGATAGTTTCCAGAAGAAGGAGGGTCAAAAAGGTGTTTAGTTTTGTGTTAAGTCAATGATTTTATAAGTCTTACCATTTTGACATCTACTATCTCCTCTCCTTATTCACGGCATATTTTTAATTTTGCAGAAGTAGTTTCAACTTTTTTGCTTGGGAAATAAGAAGGTTTTCTTCTTCATGATTATGATAAATCTGTTTATGTTAGTTCTTTTGGACATTTTCTGTTTGCGTATTTGTACAGAACTGCCTTTAAATATGACTTAGAAAAATTCAGTTTTGCCAATTAACTAGAGGGTAATTTGTATTATTAAAGGAGTCCTTTAAAATGTGAAGCTTCTTAGCTGTTAAGTCTATGCAAACCATTTAACCACATGACAGAGAGCCAGGGAAAATAAAGTTAACTTGTTAGAAGTTACTGTAATGATCCTGTCTAGATGTCAGTAGAAAAGCAGAATTCAATAAAAATTTTAGTTCATGAAACTTTTTCCAGGAATAACTTTATCATGTAAAGAGAGGAATTCCTGCAACGTCTACACTGCAATCAATGGTTCCTTTGTGGGTTGAGTGATGACAGCCTCTTTAAGTCCCCAACTCCTGGTCCTAAAGTGACCTGAGCAGTTGAGAGCTCGGAGACAGCTTTTTGGGATAACTCCACAACAGTTCTGAACTATCTGCTGTCAAGAGTATGGCAGTTGCATATTTAACCATAATAGCTGCAAATAATATACTTAGAATAAAAACCCTGTTGTTATTTAGCTGAACTAAAAAAAAAAAATAAAAACACTGGTATAAATTATAGCTATGTGTATTGTAAAATTTCTTATTTGCATTTCACATAAAATTCACCAAACTCCTTATTCACTCATTACTTACCCATTATGAGGTTTTTAAATGGCACTTTTAAAGTTTGCTTTGGCTCACCGTGAATTATTTGCTAAGACTTTATTTCTAGAGTCATGGCTCCTCTGGGACTTCTCTACCTTTTGGTAAATTCATAGCTCATTTTGTGGATGGTAGTGGTTTGTGGCCTCTATGTGTGCGTGTGTGGTCATATGTGAAGTGTAGTCTTAAGATGTCCTAAATGGTGGAACATTTCATAAGGAAGGGTCCTCTATCCCAGAGTAATCAAACAGAAAAAAATAACAAGCAGAAAATAAGTAAGGAACAGTCAACAAAGGTATCAGAAAAATTAGGTTATGTCCTTGCAATTATGCATATAATTGAATAATCTGCTGATTTAATGGGTGGAAGAGATGTGTGCTACAAAAATTCATTGAGTATTTGGATATCAAGGGGCACAAATATAAAAGTGGGTGAAAAGTTAAAATTGAGACAAAGCTGCCTCTGAGAATAAAAACTTGATGAACTTTAATAAATCACTAAATGCAATGTTGGATACGGATGAGCAGAGGAAAATATTTTTTTGCGTGTACACTTTCAATAAAAAAAAAAATGCAGTCTCTAAGACCAATATCAGTATTTTAGAGGAAGAACTGGGGGCATAAAGCAAGGTAGCTGTAGACATTTACCAATTCTAAGAGGGTGATGAAAAATCTCCCTGCCCTCAAATTTCTCCCCCACTTACCACCAGACCTTGGCTTGAAATGTCTTCCAATACAGTCCCTAATAAGCTCGAGAGCAAAGGGGAGGAGCGTTATTTTAGAATTGAAATTTCTCAGAATATTAGAAAAGTAGTTTCTAGATTTATAAAGATTACAGGCTAGACAAGATCATAGTGAACATTTAGTTCCTGCTTTCTCCTAATACATACATTTTAAAGATGTGACCGTTGGATCCTCCAGGCAATAAATTACTGGCTCATCACATAGCAAATTAATGGTGTAAAAATGCTGGTTTGTAACTCTCTATCTAGAGGTCTTTTTTATGTTACTGAGCACTCACTGCCTGTACTCTTAAGGGTAAGAGAAAGGGTCTCATTTCACTGCAGGATGAATCCCAGGACTAGGGAGTGTTACATGAGGACTCCGTGGGTCACAGAATGAAGGTCTAAGGAGTGGGGCATTCTAGACTTGTGCCTGGACACAGAAGTTTGTTATTTTGCCTAATGTTGGCTTAAATGATAAGGGAAGTTTACTGCCATTAATATATCATCGTATAGTATGCTCTTCTACTGGATATAGTTAATTGGCAGTTAAACCATATTGCCAGTGAAATACCATGTCTTGATACCAGCTTAATGGTAGGGGTTACAGTTTACCCACAAGGCAAAAGAACACTGGACATTTTTATACAGCCATTTATATGCTTAGAGATTGTTCTGGGTTTCGTGAGGGGCAGTTGCTACTCTGATATGGAGCTGAAGCATCCCAATTTTGCATCAAGCTAATGTGTATTTATGGATAACATATTAAGCAGAACAAGAAGTAAGTAATCTCTACTACCTAAAATTGGCCTCGAGTGACCTACGGTACTTTTCAACACTTCCATTTCATTTGGAAGTGAACCTGTCCCTTTGAAAATATTATTATTGATTCTTGATTTTCCCCAATGAGTTGGGGGTTTTAGTTGGGCTTTGAAAATAACTAAAAATAAAGTGAGTGAAATTTCATTGAATTACAGTAGAAGAATTCAAGTTAATTTGCCTATTTTATTATAACAATATACTATTCCAACAGTTTCAAAACTAAAACTCTTGGCAGACAGAGAATTAGAAAAATCCTCACTTCAGAAGAAAAGCCAGGATATTTGTTTAACTGGATGAGCAGAAATATACATAATGTGCTAACATTGCTTAGCAAATAGATTTCTGTAAACAAGCTGCTTCCAAAAATACTTTATGAGCTCGCCGTTAACTTTCAGAGGTGTTGTTTTAGGTTGGAAACCTCAGTGATCCATCTCACGAAGCATGACTGGAATTGAGAGACCCCTGAAATCACTCAATGAGAAGGACTGAAAAGGGTCCAGTAAAGTCATGACCCTTTAAAGGTGTTGGTTTACAGAGTGTGAAGTGGGCAATTCACCAGCTGCACCCAGGAAGCAGTGTTGCAAATGCATCTGGCCAGGAATCAGAGAACATGTCATTTAAAGGACCGCTGGACACTGCCACCACTGCAGACCCACAGTTTGTTTGGTCTAACTTCAGTGATAAGTAAAAATCCCTTAATTTGGAATATAGTTAAATATTTCAAAAGAAGATTATTACAATGAAAAGCAATTAATTACACTCTGTTGTTTTCTGTTTTTTGGACCATTTTTTAGGAGTCTGACCTCAAGGACAAATTCACCTAACTATGCTCAAAACGTGAGGTGCAAAATCTTAAGCAAAGGCCGTGTATTCAGAGTGCTAGAGTTCCCCATCTTTAGGCGGGGACGTGGAGAAAAAAGTGCTACCACTTTCCTATGAGGCTCGCACAGCAGAATTTATTACATAGACACTTATCGTAGCTGAAAGTGTTAAACAAGCGATTACAGGGCAAGAGCAAATGAGCTGGGTGTCAAGATTTTTGGGATTTTTGTTCCTGCTATTATCAACAATCTCTTTTCTTAACAATATCACTTAACTATGTCTCCATTTCAGTTTCTCTATATAATGGATGTACTCACTTCCCATGTTCCCAAAGAGGTGACAGTGGAAAGATATGTTGTAAACATTTTTAAAGGTCTTTGATTTCCCTAGAAAAATAGGCTTTGGAAAAAAAGCCCAGAGAAAATGTTTAGAAACTCAGTAATATCAGATCACAAATCTCTAAATTTTGACTGCTTTAAAAAAATAGCAGTTTTAAAGTGAAACATATTAGTGTATTGTGTATGCAGATATGTATATATCTTCTCTCTGATTACAAAGTGGAAAACAAAAATACTGAGCTAAGGAAGTTTAGGTCTCAATATTTAGTGAGATATATTTAGTGAGATAGTGAGATATAGATGCTGTAATTAAATAAACCATTTCCCTTAATTTGTAGATTATTTTTTGTCTCCTCCGCTTTGAATGACAGTCTTATGCATTTGTTCTTCAGGAGTAGTAGTCAGACCTTCTTTAAGTCTAAATCCATGACACCCTTCATAGAACAGTGGCAACCTGATCAAAACAGTGATCAAGCAGAAATGCTGTTTTCTGATAAACTGGGCCAAATTCAGTCTCTTTCTAAGAATGAATGAACACACATACACACACACACACACACACACACACACACACACACACACACAGATGCATGCACACACACCCCTATACTCAGAGCTGAGATTTTTCTGCTACCCCCAACTAATAAAATCAGGAGGCTGCAATGGGGCTGAGCGGCACGCAGTTTGATGTCCTCAGCAGGATGCGGGGAGTCAGAAGTGGCGCTGTAAATCAACACTGTGTTAAGTGTGGCCTGAGTCTCAGAGATTTCCCTTTGATGCAAGTTCAGTATATTAATGGGAAAAGCATTCACTTTTATTTGTCTGTACTGTCTGCGACAGCAAAGCTGCCTCATTTAGCCTGGGACAACATGAAAATACACAGAGAAGCAATCTGTTGCAAATTAGCACAGCTCCCCTTTCATTTACTAGCTAGTAATTGGAAAGGGTTAAGAAAGTGTAACTTATCAGGCCAGGAGAGTGTATCTGCTTGTGTGGACAGCAAGCCTCCCTGAATTTCCCTCTGAGCCCTGAGGCAGCAGTCCTTCCTCGATGTCCACTTGGTTGGAAGGACAATGCTGATGTGTGTGAACATGTACACTTTGCTAGGTTTCAGGAGGCAGTTTCCTGGAGTCCTGAAGGGGTCTTCACGATGCAATAAGAACCTTACCTTTCTTTAGATATGTTCTTACTCTCCCGTTTCCAAATCATCTTGAAGTCACTGCAGAACTCGTACCACACCATAAATACGTAGCTGGGTGTGATGTCCTTCTCGCCAGACTTGGGCTTCATCCCAAAATACCCCACAGTTGTTTCAAAACTGCAACAGGCGGGGGACAAAAACATCCAGGGATTTAGAGGGTGAGAAACTGTCAACACCGAAGCCCATTAGGCTGAGGAGAGGGGACACTGGGGGTAGTTTCCCACATGTCCATTCTTTAACCCAGGAGCCCTGCCTCAGAGTTACTGTGGCTTATCCCAAACCAGAGGAAATCTATCTTCTCAAACCCATTTTCGAGGAAATTCAACTCGACATGGGATACTCCTGGGTGTATCTTAGCTGCATAAAATGTAGCATGTATTATTCCAGAGGGTATGTAGGTGAAACCTTTTGAGATTGTTCTTCATCTCAAATCCATGTCATGTATCTGCTCCTCATTTGAAGTTTAACGATTACATGAAACACTGATGACATTCAATTCTGTAGCATAAGCAGTGGTCAGTTAGAGAGCCCATTGGAAATAATTAATCTGTTGAGTGTTTTCTGGAAAATCGAGACTGTTCTATCCTTATTCTGGCATCCGATGTCTTTCTAACCTGGGGTCAATCACTCAGCATCAAACTCTGAAGATTTTCAAGGGCAAAATATGATACCTAGCTTCTCTGATCTTTAAGGAGGCTGCATTTTAAAGCTTTATATGGTACAAGAATACAAGCCACCAATGTACAAAAACATATAATTGAGGGAATAGCAAGATTTGGGATAAAAAACAGTCTTTGATCTTGAGAAATGCTCTCCAATCTGGTCCAGGTTTTGCAAAGTAGACTCCCAGCTATCACTAAGAACCTTCTGACCTACCCCATGGAGGCTCACTGCGCACCAGACTCCCAGGGCCTCCCAAGCAGCCCTTCTTGGAGGCACCAGCTTTGCAGCAATTTATAGCTCTGCACTCAATCTTCCTCCCCACCACCCCCACCCACCTCAAGCCTCACAAGCTCATTTGCCATGAGCAAGAACCATTAAATAAATGGCCCCCTTTTCTAGGGTGTTAGAAACTAATCAAAGCAAGAATGGCTGGCCAGGTTTATTACTACTCAATGCTCTATCATCTGTTCAGACGCAGCATTTTTTTGTGGTCATCCTGAATACTGAGCTCCTAATGGAACTCTATTCAGTGGTGATTGTAAAACCCTGAAGCCCCGTTACTATTATGGAGCATACTTTCATCTCGTTCTCAGGTACTGGCCAATATGTATCTCATAAGATTTTATCACATTTCACAGATGAACTGTTAATTGATTCCATGACTATGATTAGACGAGATCCAAGCTGGAGCTGCAGCTCTGAGTCCCATAAATTCCTTGTGCTTCTGTAAATAATAAATCTGTTTTCAATGCAAATTAAAACTACTGGTCAGGGAATTTTGATTCTCAGTTATTAAAAGACGGAAAGTGTATAAGTGGAGAAAGGCAATAACTGCAGTAATTTCTTAAGGGACTCTCTTATAATTCCAAACATATATATTCTGGAGCAAAACCAGTAATGGAAGAGAGCAGCGATGTCCACTTTCATCCAGACACAACTCCTAATTCTGTGGCAGACAAAATACTGATAACACCAAATGTGTACTGTAAGGGATATACCTTTATTTCATTCAAAATGAATATTACATGGACTGCAGCATTGAAATACGTAAGCAGAAAGTTATGCGGTCTGTAGGAACAGGTCATGGATTTCTTACAGAGTCCAAGGGCTTTAGAATTGGAAAGGACTTATGTGTTGACTCATCCAATGTTCTCATTTTACAGATGAGAAAACAGAGACCTGGAAAGACCAAATGTCCCTGTTCCTTGGAACAGTGTGGCCTACAACTCGGGTCCCCTGATCCTCAGTGAAATGCTTTTTCACTCTACCCATCTATTGCTTGTGCTCGCTGACATAGGCATTCAAGAAATAAAAGTTATTTTCTTTTCTGTTTCCACTTTAGACACAGTTGCCCCCTGAATTGTACACAACATGTGTCACCCCAGCAGAGCACATCAGTATTTTTTCCCCTTATGCTCACCTTCTATACAGAAACATATTTATTTATGCATTAACAGAGATGAGAAAGTCTTTCCTTTAGTCTTCAGAGGAACAAATGATCCTCCTACTTTCTAGCAAGACATAGTGAAGAGCACAGAAACGCCAGTTATTGTGCTTCTTGGATCACGCCAGATCACCCCGACATCTCAGGCCTTATTTGGAGCCTGGACTGTGAGACCAAGATGTTGCACCTACCGGTGCAGTTTCGGAGAATGATAGCATTGTTTGGCGGGTTATCACAGAGCTGGAGAAAAGCATGTCATCATCCAGCAGACCGCTAACCATGTACTCTTACCTCTTCTCCCTCTGGGGAGTTGTGAGGTCCTGCTTGCTAACCGTAAACAGGGTGAAAACTAAAGGAAAGACAGAATTTCAGCATTTTTTCTCCAGTGTTTTGGAAACTAAGAAAGCAAGGGAACCTGTTCGGAAAAACCAAAGTAAACAGAATCCCAGAGGATGGCCTTGCTTTGAACACTCTGTAACTGTGACAGAGAGAAAGTTGCTCTGAGAATGTGCCTTACTTGATCTCAGTGTTTTTCCTTTCTCAAAAAAAAAAAAAAAAAAAAAAAAAAGTGAAAAGCTGGACTATGAACCTACAACTATCTGATAAAGTCTACAATACTGTCCTCCCCAAGCAAAATTCTCTTCCTTTCAATTTCAGTTTTGACTCACAGAAGACTGATGATTAAAAACCTCCTGAAATTTGGGCATAAAAATTATCTATATTTAACAACCAGGAGAATTTTCTCCAGTAAACAAAGTAGCAATCTTGCCTTTTGCAGCTTCTATTCGTCAGCAGATGACTCTAAAATAGCTCCCTTAAAAGAAGGATTCCTGGTCATATGTTATGTTTCATTAAACTTTTTTACTTCACTCTAAACTATTCCCTGATTCCTTTTCTTCCTGCTACAACTTCTTGTCTGATCTGTATTTTTAATTCAGCTAAACATTTTTAAAGTACTGACAACGATTATATCAAAGAGCCCATAGCAAAGTGAATGGTTTTACTTTTACGGTGTTGACATGCCAGAGCGGAACACATCCACTTATTGTTTTACATGCATGCTTTCAGAAACTGCTTAGGAAAAGCAAATATTCCCTAGCCTCAGAGTAAATTGTTTCTCTTGAGGATAAAACATAAGAATTTACTAAATCTCACACGAATATTGCAACACTGACCACCAACCTCCTTAAAGAGTATAACCCAACAACTGTGGTTTCTACATTAAAGATGGGATCGAACATATTTCATATATGACATGAAAGCTAGACTACCTTCACCACAAAGTCACGGAAAATGCTGACAACCAGAATTTATGACCTCCCTCAGCATGGCTAATGCACAGCAGCAGCTTCGGCTCCTCTAAGGTAGGCCTCCTTTTCCTTAAGCAAGAATCTTAAAGTATTAGAAATCTGACATCTACCCCAGAAACTGACTTTCTGTTTGGCTGATACTTACGTGCCCTTGTTGATGGTCTTTTTTATAAATGCTGAATATTTCTATAACACAGATGTACTTTTACACACTGAAGATGGTAAGCTGACCATAGGGAAATCTAAAAACATACCACGTGATTGTCTTGATTTTCAAAGATTATCATGCAAGGATGATAATCACCATTCAAGAACATGTCTATACTTAAACAAATGCAAGAATAGCCTTAACCTCGTTTTCATCTGCATTTTAATTTTATTGGCAATCGTAGTGGAAAGCCGGACAAGATGCTGGTGCCTGTCAAAGCAAAGCAGACAGCACTATCCAGAGGTGTTCAGAACTCTCGGGAGGAAAATGATTCATTTCTAGAGTTTCTTCATCTACATTTAAGGAACTTCTCTCCCTACACATTTGTAAAGCGCATTTTTCCTTATATGCTGTTTCCTGCTCTTATGTCTTATTTGTCTAATACTTTTAGAATTGGTACTGGCAAAATTTATCTTAGTCTCTGGCTGAATGTGAGAATGCCTCGCTTCTAAAAGGGAGGGTTGGCCAAGTTGACTAACCTGGTCAACTGAAAAAAAAATCCCTGTGAGGGACCACAGTCTGTGATTATTGGCTGTACCAGGTGAGCTGACTGGCTCCGCTCTGGTGTCTATTAAGAGAAAGAAAGGCAAACAAGAGGCTTGAAGTAGGCAAGAGGTTGAATAGAAGACCTCTCAGGTGTCTTCCAAATTCTGGAGGGGGCGTTCCACATGCAGGAGTAAGTCTCTTCTCCCTACAGTATCCTCTTAAATCTGAAGAAAGACATGATAAGTCTCTCAGGTCTTTATAATAACTGGTTTAATCCAGCTGTCATACTAAGAAAGATCATATTATTCCTGACTTCTATGAAGTGGTTCAGGAGCAGAGTAATGAAGGGGAGGCAAGCAGATGAAAATAGTGTTAAGACGTGTGAAACAGGTAAGTCACTTGTGGATGATCTGCATCTTGAGGAAAAATATTTCCAACTCCTCTTATAGTGCTTTCATTCCAGCTCTCCATAGACTATTATTGCTCATGAAACCACGATCTTAACAAATGGGGCCAAAAGAATGGCTAGTCAGACATTATGTTAAGTGAAATCAGCCAATCACAAAAGGAAAATACTGTGTAATTCCAATTAGACGAGGTAACAAGAGTAGTTAAAGTTACAGAGACAGAAAGCAGATGGTAGTTGCCAGGGGTTGGGGAAGGGGAGAATGTGGGAGTTATGGTTTAATGAGTATACAGTTACCTTTGGAGAAGACTAAAAGAAGATGGTGGTGATGGTTGTACAGCAATGTGGAATGCACTTAATAATGATGATGATGATAATAATAATAGTAATAATGACAATGATGATGATGATGATGATGATGATAACAATAATAATAATAATTAATAAATAGTTAGTTAAAGAAAGAATTGAACCCAAGTCAGAGCTGCTTACCTTTTCTGTGCATTCTCCAAGTGACTTTCTTCCATTTTATGCTCTTTTTTGGCTGTGAAAGAAAAGTAATTATGATTAAAACAGTATTTTCTTCCATCATATGCTTTGTATAATCTTCTAACTTCGATGATACGCATTCATTATCAAACTAAGTCCAAATTCAGGAGTTGGCAGTCCCTACTATTACATCCTGGAGATGGCACTCAATTTGCTACATCTACCACCAATGCTTTCTTCATAACAGCTATAGTTAAGGGGGCTGAATAATTTATGGGACACTCTTGAGAATGAAAGGGGATGATATTAATAATTACACATGGACAAAGGCATAAATCGAAACAGTCCTGGTCAACCTGGCTATGGCTGGCCTCTTTGTGAGCCTTGCCATGTGCTCAGCACTCCTCCCCTTCCCCCAAACATAATAAACCCAGTACTATTTGCAGCAGATCTGCTCAGATTCAAAGGAATTCATCAGAATCCTTGCACACACTGTGTCTATACCCATGGGCCCCTTTGGCAATCTGGGAAAGTCTGTGGTCTTCTTTCTCAGAATATGGTTTTGAATGCATTGATAAAAACACTTAAGACTACTATACTAAGAAAATCAGTGATACTGAGATACAACTCTGAATTCACAGATTAGGAACCTGTGTTCTGTAGAACAATTTAATTAGGAAGTTTCATTTTAAGGTGATTCTTTTACAGATTCTTCATTCTAATCAGAAGATAATATTGTTGTATATGATAATACCATTCTTATACTTTAAAAATGTCTAGAGAATGGGCAAGTCATAATCTCTTTGAGTCTTAAGACTCCTTTCATGTAAGGCTACAATGACATAAAATGAATGGGAAAAAAAAATCAATCATATCTAGGGCCTATTGTAATATTCCATGAAGGGTATTAGAGGATTTTAAAAGATCACTATTTTATTAAGTTTTGCTCTGCCATTTATTACCTGTGTGACTGGGCAAATTATTCATGATCAACAGTGTAGTGATTGCCTCATCTGTACTATGAGAATAGCCACAGTGACTGCTATCATACAGCTGTTAGAAAGATTAAATGAGATACTACATGTATTGTGCCTAGTACATAATACATGCTCAATAAATGACATGTCAGTATCCCATCATCATTAACCTCCTCACTGATTTTAAATGTAAATTTTATCTAGTTATTCCTGTGCTCAAAAGCTTGTAACAGCTTGCCATCACCCTTGACATTACCTCTAAAGTTTTCACAATGTCCCAGAAGTCCCAGCAAATCTGCTCTCTGGCTCCTCTGTGACATTACCTCCTCTCTCCCAGGTTCATTATACTCCAGCCTGACTGGCCATCCCGCTGATGCTTAAGCACAGTGAGCATGTGCACTGGGGGCTTTGCATTTGCCTTTCCTCCTCCTTGGGACACACTGTCACAGTCATTGCATGACTGGCTCCCTTACTCCATTGGGTCTCAGCCCAAATATCACCTTTTCTGACCTCAATAAATAAAAGGTCACCCCTTGCCATGCATTCTCCCCTCCCCCACCTCCTCATGTTATTTTTTCCCCTATAGCCTTTAACTACCTGACAGACCATTTACTCATTTGTTTATTATATAATAATTGAATATAAGCTCCAGGAGAGCAGCAGCTTCATCTGGCTTGTGTTCTGTTGTGCCTTAAACATAGAAAGTGCCTATGTATTAAATATATTATTTTAGCTTAAAAATGCATATACTGAATAAAGATTGCCTAAAAAGAATGATACAAGGTTTCTTAAACATAAAACTTTATATTTAGAATATGATATAGGCTAAAGAAGAGTGTGAGGTTAAAGCTATATACTATTTTCTCTAAGTCTAATAAATTTCAACTAACAAAAATGATTTCTTTTTATATTAAAATGATTTGGCTTTGAATACTACACCATTTTAGGTAAAGTCATAGTTATGGCCATCTTTTGTGGTATAACATCCCCATGCCCCCCAACCACCATCCTCCTAGCATGAATCTCTTTGAATTAGTCTGGTTCTTAGCCAATCTGATAGAGAAGTGACCTATGTCTCTTATAGGCTACACCAAGTTCTCCCAAATGTGAAACAAACTAGTGGTTTGTTCCTATCCAGTGATTCTTAATTATGTGCATGGCCAAACAAGAGGAAAATTCTTCTATGGCCTGGGTGATCTTCCTGGAGCACCTTTGTTGTTTTCCATAACTCAGGTTTCTGGCTGGTTGCTTCCACACGGTGTTAAGTAGACTGTGGACAAGCTGTCATTGTATATAAATTTAGTGACAAGAAACACCGTTCTCGAACTGAATTAAGCATTAGATAAGATTTTGCAATAGCTCTATGAATATGGTTATTTTGGTAGGGGGAAACAGCATCCAAATGGAAAAAGAGGTATTATTAAGAGGCAAAGTATATAGTACAATCTTCGAGGGTTTGAGGGAAAAGAGTTCTCAGGAAAATGAGAAGATCTAGAGATCTCAATTTTTCCTCAGCAAAAGACCCATGTATAGATAGAAAAGGCAGCCCCCTCTATGGTGCAACCTGGACTCTACCAGCCTGAAATATTTCTCCTGCCACAATGTATGAAATTTCTAACCATGTCATTATACATTTTAAAGTATTCAAAATGCTCCAGGCAAAACACAAAGACATCACCTAAATTAAGAAAAATGTTTAAAAACTGGATTCACATTCTCAAATTCTAATATCAAATAAGGTAATTGCAGGTTAAATAAAAGAATCATAATATTCTGAAATTTGATCCCTAAATTCTTAGTAGTAGAAGTGACACAGTTTTGGTGTAAGAAAGTCAACAGGGAGTGATAGGGAAATGAGAAGGCCATTCCCCATCTAAGACACTTGCCTTTGCTACCAGATCTTCCTCTGTTCTCAGAGAAGCTAGGATTTTTAAATAAATGTTTCTAACTTAAAGAAAAAAAGATGTTTCAAATTTTATTCCATAGGACAAAGAGAGCATTTCCCACTGGCCATATCTGGCTTTGCAAGCTCTGACTTAAACCTTTAGTAGCTATTGACATAACAACATAGGTGGGTTTGTTCTTTCATTCCATGTGCCAAGTCCCATTCTAGGTGCTTAAGATCCCCTAGTGAAGAAAGCAGTCAAAGGTCCCTACAGAACTTTCATTCTAGTTGGGGAAGACAGACAATTAAACCTGAGACAATAAGATCAAATGTGAGTAAGTTTTAATAAAGCATAGCAAAAAATAAAATAAATAAAAAAAAGAAAGGAGGAAAGAAAGAAAGAAAGAAAGAAAGAAAGAAAGAAAGAAAGAAAGAAAGAAAGAAAAAGAAAGAAAGCAAGAAAGAAAGAAAGAAAGAGAAAGAAAGCAAGAAAGCAAGAAAGCAAGCAAGAAAGAAAAGTAGAGAGTGGAGGAATGACAATGTTTAAATTGAAGATGGCAAGTCTTAGATGAACTTGTCCTTACCTACAACTTTGTCTAGGAGTGGTGTGCTTCTTTCTCAGTTTAAATTTGGTGTGTGTGTGTGTGTGTGTGTGTTGCGGGGAGGGAACCAGGCTTCTCAGAACACAGTTTGGAAGAGTTGTCAGAAACTGACAGCACCAGAGGAAACAACAATAACAGGCATCCCCAAGCTTGCTCTTTGTCCTCCTCTTTTTTTCACAAGAAAGTATCTCATTGTTTACAGAGTTAAATATAATTATTTTTTCAACTAAGGAAACTAAAGTAGCTGCTTAGAATAATGATAGTCTCACAATTTTAGACAATAAACGCAATAAGGAAAATAAATCAGAATACTAAAAATGGGAAGGTTCACCTAACATCAATTCTGTGTTCTAAACTTCTTTATCAAGGCTACATATGCACAGTGATGATGCTGGATTTCTGGAAGCACTCAGAGAAAGCTAAGTGGTAAGTTTGTGTGGTGACCTACCTATAGCATACAATTTTCTGTTATTGGTACAACTGTATTTTCTCCATTAGAACAATAGTGATTTTTCATAATCCTAGGTCATTGAAATAAAGCAATATAGCTTCTTTAGAAGGTGTGTTTTAAGAGAGATTTGTGTGGATTTTATTTAATGTAGCCTTAACTGAATAAAGACCATTTGCTTTTGTGTAAATCTTTAATGCCATGGAATTTTGTTTCCTGGTTCATTTCATGGCCATTGTCTCATTAGTTATCATAAAATCACCCCACAATAACAGTTCTGAAATTTATAAGTACTGTGGCCTACCAAGTGAAGCAGAAATGGCCCTTTTCATTCAATGGTTGTGGGCCCAAGGAATGCGAATCAGAACTCAAGATAGCTGAATGCCAACTGTTAAGCCCAACTCTACCACTTAAGTGTCATGGAGAGGTTGTATGTACCCTCTGTTCAAGTTTTCTCCTCTGTAAAATGAAGATGATAATACTCTCACAGAGTTGTTGGGGCTAAATGCAAAGGGAACAGTGGTTGGTTAAATCAGAATCTTTGCAGTCAGATCTATGATGGTTCCTTATCATGTAGAGGTTGCTGGGTGTTCAAGCTTCCAATGGGACAGCTGCTTTGACAAAGTTAATTGCAGGTGTAGGATAGTGGAAAAAGCATGGCCTTTGCGTTAGGTGGACCTGGGTTGAATTTCTGCTCTGCCACTTATTAACTGAAAGACCTTGGGTAAGTCATTTAATTCCACTGAGCCTTACCCATAAAACTGGAATGATAAAATCTACCTTTTAAGGTAGTTGTGACTATTGGATGCACTGAACGTCAGAGATTAATCTAATGCATAACATACCCTACGCACCCCCAAATGACAGTCATTTTTAACTGTTTGGCTAGAAGCAAATGCTAGTAATCACTATTTCAGCTTTCTGACTTTGAGATGATATAAAGCTTCAAGCAAAATGCTGCTTTCTTTCTTAAGAATGTCCACAACCACTCTCCACAGAAAATAATTTGTGATCATTTTCAAGTCAAATCAGGTGTCCTCTGCTTAAAACCTCATGGTCTTCCCATTTTACTCACAAAGCCTATATTCTTACCATGATCAGTTTTCTACAGAAAGGTTTTTCTACAGAAAGGTTTCCCCTACATTTAACCTACAGTCATTTTATTTGTGGTTTCAGCCCATTTTATTTTATTTAATTCTCCGGAGCAAAAGAGAGAAATTGATTTAAAATTTTGCAGATATCTGGGAGTTGAGGAGGTAGATTTGTAGAGACACGTGCTTATGATTACTTTCAGCTAATGCTTTTTCCCACTTAATGATCATTGCTTTACATAGTCTCTGACCTGATTAAACAAATCACTTCCCCAATACCAAATGAAAGATCATGATAAAGAAATCTGTTTTTTAAAAAGTAAGCTTTCTGAGAGCAAAGATTCCCTCTTTAAGCTCTACTCTATACAGTGACCTATTACAGGTTCTCTGCATTGCACAATAAACTCAGTTCTCTCCACTGAAATCAAACTGCCAACTTAAAAGACAAACCAAATACCAACCTTATCAAAATACCAAAGGTATTTTTCATGAAACTAGGACAATGTATCCTAAAATTTACATGGAACCACAAAAGACCCTGAATAGGCAAAGTAATATTGAAAAAACGAGAACTAAGTTGGAGGTATCACACTAACCGATATCAAACTATACTATAACGCTATAGTAATCAAAACAGCATAATACTGGCATAAAAACAAACACAGATCAATGAAACAAAATAGAGAGCCCAGAAATAAACCCATGGCTGTATGGTTAATTAAGAATACAACAATGGGGTAAACACAGTCTTTTCAATTAATGGTGTTAGAAAAACAGGACAAATACATGCAAAAAAAAAAAAAGAAAGAACAAAAGAACAAAAGGAAGAAAGAAATAAAGAAATAAGAAAGAAAGAAAGAAAGAAAGAAAGAAAGAAAGAAAGAAAGAAAGAAAGAAAGAAAGAAAGAAAGAGAGAGAGAGAGAGAGGTGGGGGAGGGAGGGAGGGAGGGAGGGAGGGAGGAAGGAAGAAACTAGACCGCTTTCTTACACCATAAATGAAAATAAACTCAAAATGGTTTAAAGACTTAAGATTAAGCCTTGAAATCATATTAACTCCTAAAAGAAAACATAGGCAATAAACTCTTTGACACTGGTCTTAGCAGGTTTTTTGGGGGTAAGGGGGTATGTTTCCTAGGGCAAATATAACAGAAGCAAAAATAAACAAATGGGACTACATTAAATTAAAAATCTTTTGCACTGCAAAAGAAATCATCAACAAAACAAGAAGGCAACCTATTGAATGGAAGAAGATATTTGCTAGTGATATATCCAATAAGGGTTAATGGCCAAAATATTTAAGGAACTCATACAACTTAAAACCAAAACAAACAAACAAACAATCCAATTAAAAATGGGCAGACTGTTAGTAGAATTATAAATTGGTGCAGCCGCCGTGGAAAATAGTATGGAGATTCCACAAAAAATTAAAAATAGAACTACCCTATGACCCAGTAATTCCACTTCTGGGTATTCATCTAAAGAAACCCAAAATACTAATTCAAAAAGATATATGCACTGCTATGTTTATTGCAGCACTGTTTATAATAGGCAAGATATGGAAGCAACATAGGTGTCTATCGATAGACAAATGGATAAAGATGTGGCACATATATATAACGGCATGTTATTTGACCATAAGAAAGAATGAAATTTTGCCATTTGTGACAACACAGAGAGACCTATGGGGTATTTTGCTAAGTGAAATAAGTCAAAGACAAACATTGTATGATTTCATTTATATGTGGAGTCTAAAAATCAAAATAAACAAAACAGAAACAGACTCATAGATACAGAGAAAAAACTGATGGCTGCCAGACGGGAGCGGGGCTGGGAGGGTTGCATGAAAAAGGTGTAAAGGATTAAGATGTACAAATTGTCACTTATAAAAACAGTCATGGGGATGTCAAACATAGCATAGGGAACATATAGTCAATAATATTGGAATAATGATGTATGGTGCCAGGTGGGTACTTGACTTATGGGGGGATGGTAATCACTTCATAAATTATATAAATGTGTAACTACTCTGCTGTTAAAAAAAAAAAAACAACCAAAAAACAGAAACAAACTCATAGATACAGAGAATAAACTGATGGTTGCCAGATGGAAAGGGAGTTGAGGGGATGGGTGAGAAAGGTGAAAGGGATTAAGAAGTACAAATTGCCAGTTATAAACATAGTCACAGGAATGTAAAATACAGCACTGGGACTACAGTCAATAATATTGTAATAATTATGTATGGTGTCATGGGTATTAGACTTCCCGGGGGTGATCACTTTGTGAGGTATATAAATGTCTAATCACTATGATGTACACCTGAAACTAATATAATATTGTATGTCAACTAATTAAAAAAAAAAAGGCAAACTAGATTATGCTACTGCTCTGCTTGATGTGTTTACTCTCTCCCTCTCTCCAGGATGAAGGACACTCACATCACGCAGAAAGCCCTTCACAACCTGGCTCCTGCTACGTCCCATTACAGGCTCCATGCTCCTGTCATATGTGACTCCTCAATGTTCCCGCTCTCAACTTGTTTTCTTGCACCTTTATTTTTGGGCACTCTGCTTCCTCTGCTGTAAATGCCTCCTTCCCCTACCTTTATCTTTCCCAAATACTCCCATTGTAAATATCTTTTCTTTCTTTAAAACCCAAGCTCTTCTTCCTCTGTGAAGCTCTCCTCTATGAAGTCACCTCCTCTGTGAAGCCCTCCACGTGGGCCTTTCTTCCAAGGAGTGGTGAGCTGTGCTTTCTGTGGAGCCCCAGCAGCACTGTGTTCACATACGTGGGACACGGTACTAAGATCATCTACTGGTAGTCTGCTCCTTCTACTAGATTCTGTGCTTCTTGAGGGCGGCAACCAAAATCAATTTCATAGTGTTTCTCTCAAGTAACACCTAATTCCACTTATTTGACAGATGGATAAATCCACAGGAAGGGACCTCCACAAAGGAGACCCAGTCCCTGTTCATTATCTCCCTACTGGGGGACCAGAGCCCACTTTCAGGCACAGCAATTTCTAATCTATTTTCTTTTTGTAAAAAAATAGAAAAGAGTCCAGTAGAATCAAAGGGCAAGAAAGTACTATTTTTCATCCCGTTATATCTTGTTTTAGATTGAAACATTACTTAGCTTGCTATATCACAGGCACAAATAATGTGAGCCCTTGAGATTCATCTATATCAGACTGAATTTTTAAAATGCAGCAATTATAAAAAATGTAAAGTTTTTACCAGTAAAATGAAGCTTCCAGAAAATATTCAGACTAAAAACATTCATTGTCTAAATGTACCAAACTATCCAAATTTTATCCTCAAAAAGGTGTCATTCATGCACTAAAAGTGGCTGAAGGAGGAGGTCACTCTTTAAAGGAAGTGGAGGTTTTATGCCAAATATAATTGTTATATTTATGGATATCCATCTGGGGGTAATAAATTGTAAAATGAGGAGATGGGATAGAGGTTGGAATATCTTCCTAGTATTCCTTACACAGTCTATTACACTTTAATATACCATGGTTTATAGACCTGACATGGTTGGTATAAACCAACAGGACGCACAGTAAAGAAGCTGTTTTTATTACAGCTCTACAAATAGAGGAGCCAGGTGATGCTAACAAGGAAACAAAGGGACCGCAGTGCACTTCATGTGGTATCCATCTGATGAGAACACAGCAGTCATTTTTCATTTCTTAGAAAATCGCCCTATTGCACACTTTCTAGGAGAAAAGAATGCTGTCACCAACAAAGGCAACACTGACATTGGAAAAAGATATGCCTTTGTAATATTTATTAGAGAGGGGGAAAAAGAAAAAATATAAATACATGGAACCAATGAGTTTTGGAAAGGTCTTACCCTAACATTTTTTTCCTCTTGGTATGCTTGCCTATGGAGAATGATATCCTCCTATCTAGTCTTTCTATGTTACCAGTTTTTCTGGTTGTAGTTAAAGTAGAATGATCATTTTGGTCTTGTCATAGGGTTTACATTTGCAAATGTCTAGTTAGATGGTAAATGTGAAAGCAAAAGTGGTCATTTGTAAGTTTTTTGTTTGTGTAAACTGGCATGAGGTTGTATAAAGGTATGATATCAAGATCCCCAATATCCAGGTATAATTTGATTTCCGGGTCACCTGTCTATGGCTAATGTGAACCAGAAAACTCAGCCTTTTGATGAAAGTACCAAGTAAAAGACACTGTATCAGAAGACTTTGAAGAGGTCTTTGGAGTCATAAAATCAAAGAAACCCAGATAAAAGAAGTCTTAAAAGTTATCTAGTCTAACTCTCAGGCTGATGTTTGAGCCAAGATCCTTTTGGGTTCGATCAGACTTTCCAGATCTCATCATTTTTATCTGCCATTTTCAGCTGCCTTTTATAACTGAACTTGAATATTTTACTGGGCATCAAAGAAAAAGAAAATATTGATATCATCTAACTTGGGCACCTGGGGCCTTTCTCAACCAAAGTTCTCTGAATAACAGAACTCAAAAAATAATTTGGGCAGCTATCCTTCCTTTCCTTCATATGCACATAAGTCGTACCATTCTAGATACAGAGGGAGACGTCCGCTCATGACACACAATGGCCTTTTGGCCATAGGGTTTAATTCTCTGATAAAAGGTTGAAAAAAATCAGTCCCAATGTGATCAAGCTTATAAATGACATATGTCCTTAACTCATTTATATTTTTATATTCAAATATCTCATAAAATATCTTATTGCTATAATAATGTGAATTAGAAAAATCTCCTTGATTATATAATGAAACAAAATACATTATTCTATTTGTATAGGTGATGAATACAATTTAAGGGACTACCATATAATTCTAAATGTTAATCATATCATGTAGCCAATTTTTCCCTACAGTAACTATTGTAAAAGTAACCATTTTACCTGTTCACAATTCTAGGAGGTAACCAGGTTACTAGTACTAGAATCTAAACGAAGTAATTTTACCCACCATTTATAAGCCAGCCCATTGTAAAAGCTTTACGACTTTTTTTTCAACATACCTTCACTTTAGATGAGAACTTTTGCCCTCACAGGTTAAGTTTTTCAATCACTCACAATATTGACACAACACTCAATCTTTAGGTTTTATGAGGAATTTTGCTCTTTCTTCCTAAAGGCAACTATTTCATTGGCTGCTAATATTCTACTATCTTTTTTTTTTCTCCTCTGCTTCTTTGTAGTCCAGGGAAGTCCCTCAATGCTGTACAACTACCTGTACACAGCATTTTTTCTGCTTCAAGTGATATAGATGCAATTACTTGATAAATTTGATAGGACAGTATAATCTGTAACCTAGTTATAAGCCAGTCCAACAATTTAATCGTAAAGAAATGAGAAAATGAGAAATGAGAAAAAATACCCAAGTTGATGAAGGGACTTTCTTGGGTCACACTGATAGTATCAGAATCCAGGTATCTTGATGCATAATCAGATATACTTTCCAATGCTCTCTGCTGCTTCCTGGGGCTAGGCGGATGGAGATGAGAGGGTAAGGCGGGGGAGGGGGGGTTGAACAGTGTTTTTCTCCAGAATTTTCAAACACTAAGGTGGTACCCTGGAGCTGTACTGTACTGCATGTTTTCCACAGAAGTATATACATCAGAGAGAAAGTGCCAAGATGGAATTTCAGCTTTCACTCTGAATTTCCTGACTCTTGATACTTTAAAACAGACCATGGAGGTAAAATTTAGAATGATCCAGTGAGAGGCTCATTAACATTAATGGGAGTCAGGTGGTTGCAGTCTCAAACAGGGCCTAAAATTCTCCATGTTATCTCATCTCCCAGGCCCATATATATCTTTAACTTATCAGCATTAATACAAGTGACATGTCTTTTGTAAAAATGTTTTTTCTTAGTCATTTTTTCATAGATACTTCTAAGTAAGCATATTTATAAAATGTGGATTTCACTCAGAGAACAATTATACATAAATCTTGTTTCCTGTAGTGTCTACCTTGCCTTGCTGCTCTCTCATTCCCAGTGGGATGGCTACGACTGTCTACCATGCTCTAGAATTTTTTCAGAGGTCACGTAGAAATAGTGAATCATTTAGGGAGGAGACACCAAATAAAGACATCATCATTTAGAAAATACTATGAATCGTAAAGAAGCTAGATTTGTAAAAGAAGGCTGGCCCTATTTTGCTCCGTGAAGAATCTTGGTAAAATTTCAAAGGCAATGGGGTTCAGAGTTGTGAGATTGTAAATAACCATTTGGCGATAAATTGCAAGTATACTAACATGAGAAGTTCTCCTTACCCAAATAAGTCTGTCCTATCTTGGTATCAGCACTAGCCTAAAAGTATATGATTTCTGGAAGGCATAGATTTTTTTTAAATTTTATATTCAAAATACCCAGCACTTGAGACTATAAACTTAGTGTTAATAAATCAGTAACTTGTTGCTCTATTAATTGGTGAGAATGATGACAAAAGCAACTGCTAGTTTGAATCTGTAAGCAGGTTTATGAGCAAAGTGCTAATAGCATCCCTGCTCATTTTTCTTTCTGATTTAAAGTAGTGCTCTTTAAAAGCAAGGGTGTCATTTATTTGTTTGTTTTTTTTTTAATTTCATAGTATTTTAGTACTTGATTTTCAACAAATCTTTCTTTAAGCACCACGTTAACAAACTGGAATAAAAAAAAATTCACCAATTGGCTTCTCTGGGTTTCCTATAACTGCCCCTGATGACTATCAACGTTATTTAGGATTATCGCTTGGTTCTTTGTACCTCAACTTGTTCATCCGTACACTGAGTAAAATGCAACCTAACATTTGAGAACTTTGGAGCTACAAGAAATGTAAGAAATTACTTACTGCAAACCTCTCATGTTAAAGGCAAGCAAAGTTGAACAATAGGGAATTGGATTTATGATAGTGTATGATAATAAAATAGTGCACAGGACCATGACCCCTCCAGCCACAGATAATGGGATCCAAGGACAGTCAACCCACTAGCTGCTCAGTTGCTTATGAAGTAGTTTAATACAACTAAAATACCAGATTGATGATGATGATGATGATAATGGACATTCACTGAGTATTGAGTGTGACAGATAATATGCTAAGGGATTTACAGAGATCATTTAATCTCTTCATCACATATCAAGTGGGTTCCATATTGTAGATAATAGTGGAGTCAAAATTTCAAATTGCCCCATTACTTTCTAGCTGTTGGACTTGGGTGAGTTGTTTAACTTGGCTGAGTTTTTTAATCTACAAATGGAGGTAATAATAGGATTTATATTAGACAGTTGTAATAATGAAAGAAGATGTTTGTAAGACCCTCAGCCACTGCACCTGGCACATGAGCTCAGTAAATGTAAATTATTACAATCATAACTACCACCACCATAACAACAATTCTTAGTCATCTAATGATGTGTGCTTGTTCAACTTTTCTTGGGTTCCCATGAGCCTTGTCTAAGTGATTGAGCATTCTGTTTTTAGTTTAGTAACATGTATATCCCCACAATAAACTCCCCAAGACCTGAAGCAAATGTACTAAATTCAAACACCCCAAATTATGCTTTTAAATACCATCATGGGAAAACGATCTGACATAGTTATAAAGTGGTAGAATAGAATGCAGTAGATATGGTGACTAAAATTGTACTAAAATGTATATCACAGACATAAATGATGTATCTACTAAAAATATCAAAAGGTAATATACGAAAATAACACAGTTGCTATTTCTGCCTCTCTGGTCAATATATTTCTTGTTTTTCATAGGTTTTTAAATTTTTTTGAGAATTAGCATCATTTAATGAAATCAGAAAAAGCAACAATAGATGCTGTGGGAAGCAGCAGTAGAGTACCCTGAAAGTGAGTGACTTGCTTAAAGTCATACAACTACTTTGGGGCAAAAAAGAAAGAAATTTCCCCTTGTTTCAATCTAGTTTTCACTATACCACATGGTTATTCTTTGTAGGTTCTTGATTAAAAGGTATAAAATTGTCATATCATTATGGAGTGGAAAATTAGAGAAATAAGAAGTCATAATTGAAAAACAAGCATTTGAGAATTAAGTTAACATGCATAGTCTAAAGTCTTAAAGTCCTTTATTTATACTTTATATGTACACATATACACACAAGTGTGAAATTCTATGATCTCCATAAAGTTACTATCCACATATTTTTTATAAATTGTCCAGAAATATATCCAATATGAAGAATGGTTTCAATCACATTTTAAAGACTAAAACTTAGATTAAAAGCCATTACGCATGATCAGAGATCTTAATAGCTCAAGATTGATCTTAACTTTTCAAAAAGGAAGGGAAGAGGGGGAAAAAAAGCCATACTTGTATATCAGATAAAATATAATATGGCACCCATACCATTACAAAGGAGATTTCTTCTTTTTCTAGATTTATTCGTACTAAATCTCTGACATCTTTGGAGCATAAGACATTTGTTAAATAATTGAAGTTCTCCCTCCAGAAAGATAAGTGTTCAGATGTTCAGGCATGAACATGAATGGGCCACCAGAATGTCCAGTAAGTCATCATGAAACACCCATTGCTACCCTTAAACCAGTCTTCTTTTAGAACCCTGGCAAAGTCTAAGTGTATTTATTATAAAACCTGATTTACAGAGCTCTTGCTACTGAAAAGAGTCTAACTTCCCTGAGACCTGCTATTGCTTTCAACAGCAAAATACTTTATCTGTTGTTCTTTCATATGGTCAGGAATTTGTCATAGCTGGAGATTTAAATTGGTCCATTAGAAATGGTACCCAAGAATTACTACAAGAGTCGTGAGGTTACCAAGAATCTAGGTGCAGGGAAGATAAGTAAAAGTTTGTTTCTTGGGAGACATTTGCAAGAAAAGAAAATACTGGGAGAACTGGGATTCCCGAAGAAGATGCTACGGAAAATATTTTCCACATTAAAGCCCATTTAATTTGTTCCACCAGTAGAAGTTGTGTAGAAATACTATTAACATAGTGATCCTGATCAGAGTCAGTAAAAGAAAACAAAGAAATGAGACTTGGTTTTAGAACTGCTTATAAGATTGCAGAGGTGAAAGTGCTGATAGTTAGTTTAATAGAATTCAAGCTGGCTCCTCTGGAGTCAGCATTCAACAATAATTGTCATCTCCCCATTCTCCTCTTTTAATAAATCAATATTTTCCCTAGATTTTAAAAGTAATAAATCCTCATTATAGAATGCTTAGATATTTGAGGGGGAAAAATAAGAAAATAAAAATACTGCATAAGTCTTTTAAAAGTAATGGCCTGTATTAATATTTTGACTCATTTTCATAAATGTTAATTGTTTATTTGTAATCACATACTTGTGCTTTTTTATATAGATGAGGTCATACTGAATATATAATTTTCTTGCTTTTTCATTTACTATGTCAAGGCATAGGTCAACTTTTAAATGAATATGTTTATAATTAATTTATAATTTATAATTGTTGACAATAATTCTTGAAAAGTAAGCTTTTATTTCAAAGTGGGTATAGAACCTATTCAAATAAAACAAAATGGTTTTTTAGAAAGCCAAGATAGCATTTCAAAATAATTTTCTAACAGTATTTATTAAATGAGACCTTGTAGAAGAGAAATGTTTGGTTAGAAACAAAATTATTAAATTAAAATATTATCAGAAATTATTAAAGCAGATTTTTAATGTTTTGATTTGGAAATAATCCATTGCTTTATCCTTTAGTCTTCCTCTCAGTAGAGAAGTGTTTTAGATTATTTTATTAAATGTTTATGCCAAAAATATTAAAATTGTGTCTACTGCTTTAAAATAGGTTAAAATTTGTTTACTATGTTTAAACCTAATATATATGTTCTATATTTTAAAAATATAGGCTAAAAAATATCCTTAATAGGAAAAAATATTGAGGGTCAGAGTATCCTTGGAAGCAAGTGTGAAGCCTCTGAGCATATGACAAGCCATATACATCCCCCTCATAAGAAATAGGTCACCCTTAAAATCTGAAGGACGTGCAAATGTTCAACTACTAAGTTGCAGAAGTGCCACTGTCTCATTCAGGCAGGAGCCCAAAGTTATTTGTGCAAAGAGGATAAAAAGGAAAAAAAAAAGGGGGGGAAAAGGAAAAAAATGCTCATGAAACAAGAGGCTTGAAATGTTTTACTGGAGAAAAACCATAGCATTACCTCCCCCTGTGGGATGATAACAATGATTTATGAAGCTGAAGTCATTTCTTGTGATTGTGCTTTGGGGAGATTGGTTTCACATGATCTGCGAAGCCATGCGATGGGAGCTGAAGGAGAACCCCACATGTTCAACCGAGGCTCCAATCTGCCCTCTTCAAGAGGATTCCAGAGCTCCGTGGAGGGGGAAGAAAAGCTATTGCTTTCTGATCCATGAACCCCCTTTTTCCCTCCCACAAGCTCATTAGGTGGACACACGGCTCTCTTATTCTCTTTCCTTTTAAAAGTATTACTGCTTCTGCTGTGTGGGAGTAGAAGCTCATTGTAAATGCACAGCAGGATAGTAGCAAAGCTGAGATTAATTCCCCATGGATTTATATGGGCCGTTCTCACCCACGATGACTTGTACTGTTTCAAAGGTGCTTATGCTGCTGTTTTTATGGCTGGTCACTAACTTTATTCTGGCATATGGCGGTTGGCGCCATGACACGGAGTGAACATTTTATACCTGAATTAAAGTGGCTATTTGACAGTTTCTGTCAGAAAGTTCAGAGCAAAGAATTTGTGGGACAAGATTTATTGCATATTTTATATGGGACACATCTGTTTCTCTGCTAGCTTTGTTCCTTCCCTTAAAAAAATTTAAAGACGTTTCCTAAAGAAATATAACAACTGATAGAAAAATAAATTTCCAAAGCAGAAGAAAAATATGGTCAATGTTTGGGCATTTAGGACCTAATTAAAAAAACAAAACCAAAAAAAAAGAACACTTATTTTGAGAAGGAAAAGTGATTAGAGTCATGAATAAAAGATCAGTGAAAAAATGCAGTTATCATTGGCAATTACTTTATTGTTGGTTTAATGCCGTTTATGTAATAAAGTTAAAAATTTAAGTGCATAACCTACCATTTTCTGTATATTTGAAATGGGACTGAAAAGAATAATCTGCCTTTGATGTACTTTTTAAGATTTTGCCATCCCAAATGGTGGACTAAACAATAAGTCCGACCACATGCGTTAAACAAAAATATTACAAATGTTTAAATATTTAAAATTAATATGCCTAAAGGTAAACGCAGACAATTTCCAACCAAAATTCATCAACGTAATGTGAAGGGTGTATATAAACTTCATCCTCATCTACAAACTCTTCCCATTGTAGCAAGTGAGCACCATAACAAATTCATGATTTCATAAACACTGGGCTCAATCTGGACACTTGTATTAACAGACAGGCTACTTTTTCTTTTAACTGCTATTGGAGAGCCTTTAATTCTGAATCCTGAAAATCTGAAAGTAAAACTTTCACTTTTAGAGATTTTGAAAAATTAATTTTTAATTACTTTAGGCCATATGCATTCTGCTCATAAAAATATTAAACATTAAAGATGAAGTCCTCCTTGATAGCCCTCAGCACTCCACCCTCCATCACCCCTGACAAACCTTCTCATCCTTTCCTGAGACTCAACCATGGTTACTGGTTTGAAGTATATCCTTCCAGAGCTTCTGAGTGTCCCTGTGCAAATGTGTGCAAGGTTTTTCTAAGTCAGACATAGAAAAGATGACTTGTTTGCTCATCAGGTATGAGTAGTTCTTATTTTAGTTGAGATTGTCAAATAGTCTTCCACAGTTAGAATACCACCTTCTACTCCTAACAACCAATAACATATGATCAAACTTCAATTTTTGCAAATCACACAGATTTTGGTACAAATCCTTACTATATGCATTGCAAATATCTTTTCCCATGCTTTTACTTGCCTGTTGACTTTCTTCGCAATGTCTTTCATTTGTACATTTAAGTTTGAAATTGTCAGATTAATAAGTACTTTCCTTATGCCTTTTGCTTTTAAAAAGGCCTTTGCTACGCACAAGGTCATAAAGATGTTCCATATTTTCTCATGTTTTTGTTTTTTATTTGTCTTTTTATATTTAGGTCATTAATCACTTGGAATTGTGTGGGGCAAGACTTCTTTTTTTGGAAATGGACAAGCAGTGTTCAAACAGCACTGGTTTTCTAAAAGATAATCACGGTATGCTAATAATGGCAGTTTTGTTTCCTCTCTCACATTTAAACATGTGACTTCTTTTTCCTTCATACTGCCTTGGCTAGGGATTTCCGCTTCTGGGTAAAGTTTACCCCTTTCATGTTCATTGTGATTACAGATGTATTCGGACTTATGTCAGTTGTATTTAATTTTGCACTTTCATTTACCAGGTTTTTTAGCTATTTCTTCTTCCCCCTTTCCTGACTTTTGTTGGATTCACCAACTTGTCTTTGTTTCATTTTTCCTTTATTTGAAAATGATAAATTTTAACTTTTTGATTGTTGAATATGTTTAAATTTCAATACCCAAAATGCAAATCACTATGATTCTAAGGGTATCTACAGTTAATTACAGCTCTAAACCCCAACAATGAACAATCTAAGGATGGCCTACCCTCCCCTTCTCCCTGTGTTGAGTCTCATGGCCACATTCTATGCCACATCCCATATTGATATCATTGGCAATTTTACTTTCAGATTACCAAAAACAACTTTTTACTAATGTTTAATCATTTTATGATTTTGTTCATTACATTGTTGCCACTCCATTTTTTTTCCCCTGGGTTCATCTTCTTACTGAAGGAGTGTAACCTCAAGAGAGGATTTTATGAACAGTCAGCTTCTTAAGTGCTGTGAGTCCCAAAAGATTTCATTTTTCTGTGATTTGATAGCGGTTTAGCTAAATGTAGAATTTTAACTTCAAAATTATTTTCCTTCAGAATTTTAAGTGTATTGCTTTGTTCTCTTATATCCATTGTTGCTGCTGAGACGTTTATTGTTTAGCTCTAGAACTTCTTCTAAATCCTTGTTTCTCAAAGTTGATTATAAAGAGCTAAAGGTGTGTATATGTGTGTATTTATTTCTTGTTGCCCCGAAGAGCTCTTTCATTAAAAGATGATATGTCTTTCTTCTTTTATAGAAAGTGATCTCATTTTTTTAGTATTTCTTCCTTTCTTCTCTTGACTTATGTTAAATAGATGTTGAATTAAATATTTTAAATTACTAAAAACATTTTCTATATCTTAGCATTTGTCCACACTTTCCATACATATATTTCTTTTCATGCTCTATTCTAGAAGAATTCCCTTGACTTCACCTATCTTTCAACTCACTAATTTGATTTTCAGTAATGTCTACTTTACCATTCATTCTGTTTTAAAAGTTATCAACCAAAATTTTCATTTTTATGTCTTCCATTGGTTTTTTTTTTTTTGGTATGGTGTTGTGTCCTTTTGTAATTCATGTAAAATGTACATGTTCTGAAGACTTGTTTTGCCTACAGGTGTATTTTCTAGTGTATTTTCTAAGGAGTAAGTCTTCTGCTTGAGTTTGTTGGCTTTCCTCAATTGTTGATTCTAAGAGTGAGCCAATCTTTGTAGTTGAGGCTCACCATTGAGTGCAGGAATGGGATATTATGTTGTAGCTTGTATTCTAGTTGTTTTGGGGAGAATAGAGGAGAGACAGAATATTGCACTAGGCAGGGTACTCCCTCAGATCAGCAGCTATCCTAAGTGCTGCTCTGTCTCTCCTCTCCATGAGCCCGTTCCATGGCCCTGTCTCAGAGGCAGATAACTCCCATTGTGGTAGTCTATTCCAGGGTGTAACCAAAGGGGCTGCCTGTACAGAATGAGAAAACTCACCTGAGCAACTGCTTAAATTTCAAAACTCAAAAGTTTTTACATGTCTTCCTCTGTAGAGTTATGATAAGATACTTCATGCATACTTTTCTTAGATTCTAAAAACCAATAAAATGCCAAAGTAGAAATCTGAACTATTAGCATAAGTAATGATGTGGGATGAAGTAATCATAATTAATCACTTAAAAATAATATCTACTTTAAAGAAACTATATGAAAACAAAGCCCCTGAAACACACTATTTTAACTCACACTAGAAATCTAGTCACACATACTTTACAGATAATGTTCACATTTGCAAAGCATTCTTCACAGAATGGGCTTCTCTGAACTTACACAGGAGAAGGCACAGAGCCTAGAGCTGTACATCCCATTGCAAAAATAGTGGAAGGCCATGTTGGAGCTGTGTGCCCCTGCCAAAAGCCATGTGCTTCCTTTTTTTATAGTTCTATAAAATGGCATCTGTGAAGAAATAAGATTTAATCTAAGTGCTGGAAGCCACACACATTTGGAGAACAAGGGGATGGGGATGGCAGCACATGGCATCACCAACAGATACCATAATGCAGTCACCGGGAGGACTGGGAGTAGAGGTAAGAGCAGTTAGGTTAGGAAGAAATTTTAAAAAATTTTTGGCCCTATTATTATTAATTATATTATTAAATAAATGTGAGCATCATTTGAAAAGGGACATGTCCCATTTCCTTCACATCATGAAAGGCAAGTCTACTTAGGCAGGATTTGGAGTCCAGCAGTTATTTGCAGAGGCTCAGATTTTTACATAGTTTCTTTTGTTCCAATAAATCGTAATTGTTAATGCATTAGTTACATATAGGTAAAGCCTTAGAGTTTAATCACACATTTTCAGAAACTGTTGTTTTTTGTTTTTTGTTTTGTTTTTTCAGTTATCATGAAAGACACAGTGTTTATCCCAGTAAGGCAGAAAGGTTCATGATTAATATTGGTCAATATTAATATTGGTCAATATCTCAACCATTCTGATCACTTTCTTTATCCCCTCCACTGACTCTTCTTCCTCCTCTTGCACTCTAAATATATTCTAAGGCCGTCTCTTGGCTCTCCGCTCTTCTATCTTTCTATAATTAGCTAGAACCACAGCTACCATTCCTCTGCTGATGAATCTCAAGTCTATACTGTCAACACTAAACTACATTCTCAACAACTGATTTGCATTTCTCCTGCCCTGCAGGTACTGTGACATGAATAGCTGTCCAGGCATTCAAATGATCTCTGTGTCCCCCAACCATAACACAAACCTGTTCCTTTCATGGTCTTACACAATCAGTGTGTGGCATCACCATTTACTAAGATGATCAACTTGGGAATTATTTTTGGCTCCTTCCTTGGCATCAGACTCAAAGTGGGCATTGTTACTAAATCCTTGTTGTTTTTTCTTCTTCCAAAATATATCTTGAATTCATTCATATTTTTCCATCTCAACCTTCTACCACTCTCCAAAGAGGTTTTGTTTTTCACTTGAGTTAATTCGGCATAACCTCCTTATGTCTATTTTTGTCTTCTTCCATTTATTTTCTACATAGACATCAGAATAACCTTTTAAAACATAAAAGCAGTTGCTACCTACACTTTACAAACTATTCTAAGGCTTCCCATTGAACAGTGAATAAAATCCAAATTCCTTCTCGTGACCTTCAGAGTTCCTCATGGGCAGCTCACCCTAGTTTCAGCTGCACCAGCCCACTTCAGTTTCTCAGTTTCACAAGCTCTTATCTACCTCTGGGCGGCCACTCATGATATTCCTTCTGCTTGCCACACATTTCTTACCACACTTCCTATGACTAGATCCTTCCCTAGCTTAAATGTCATCACTGCAAAGAGGCCTTCCCACTCTTTTAAAGGAGATTTCTTAAGAGTCTGCATCCCATCAAACCTAAACCTTCTACAATTTGTAATATACATTGAGTCAGTTATTTGCCTTTTTGTCCCCATCCCTTGTTAATTATAAGTTTATCTATTTTATTCAGAACTATATAAACTGTGTGCCTGCACAGAATCTGATACGTTGTAGGCTCTCAACATTGTTTGAATGAATTTTCCGTTATTCTATGCACTGCAATTTCCCTACTGTACAGCCATCCATTTAGGACTGACTCTCCAGGTTAGGCTGCAAGATCTTTAATCCAAGGAACCGTCTCCTGCCTTTGCTTGGCACGATAGTCAACAAAAATTTTGGCCTATACATATGAAATGAATGGTTACTATTACGTACTCAGTGTTCTTTTATCAAACTGTATTAGACCTGATATATAAAATCAACTTAAGAGATACTATTTAGAGTAAGTAATTTTGAGAGGTTAAAAAAAAAAACACCAAAAAAAATTGGTAATAACCAGAGGCCAAGGAAATTGTGGATAAAGTCTGTTTGGATAGCAAAACTTGAATGATGCAAACAAGTTTGAAATAGTAGTCATAAATAACTCAAAGAGAGACCCAAGAGAGCTGACTCTCCCTCTGGATGTTGAAATATATCACTGACTTACCAGTGTGGAACCTGGAATTGGATTGTTTCTCAGAACATCCCTTCCCTCACATGTCAAGAGGCCTGTGAACCTCTTCACAAGGACAGTGGGAGAAAAAACTAGATGGTGCAATGTCAAGTACTCTGCAGCCTGCTGGAAGAAAAGCACTCTGAGGAGAACGGAAGATTCCCCGAGGGCCCTGCTTACTGTGGCCTGAGAGGCTGTATGCTGATGGCAAAAATACTGAACAAGATCAAAGATGAATTCCCCTCCCCTCCAAAAAAAAATGATTCCCTGATATTTAAAAAAAAAAAGGGAAACAGACCAAGAGGGTTTACTCAGAAACTGATGAACAGAGTTGATGCCAGCAGATCAAACTGAAGGAAGACTTAGTGAAAAGAGAGCAAACTCAGAATTAAAGAATCCTGAGAAACAGGGAGACAGTGAGAGAAACAAAGGTAGTCTCCCTTGACAGTCTTCCTTATACCCTGTTGAGACCAGACTTTCTGACATTGAACTCTAATGCTTTGCTCCATTTCTAAGTCATGGCCACCTGGGAGTTTACTTTGGAAATTTGTGTAGAAAATAAAAGAGACTTACCTTATATTAGAACAGTAGGCCATATAACACAGAATCATTTCATTAAAATGTTCCAGGTAGTTTCCAGATAGCAATAAAACTGAGGAAATACTATTCTGTATGCCTTTCCCTGTTTTCTTAGCTGGCTCTTTCCAAAATTACCCGTTCTTATCTCTTCCAACTACTTTCCAGATAAACAAGTTCAGAAAACACAAACGTCTGCCTACAACTGATACATTTGCCCTTGTCCTGAAACTAAATAAAACTAAAAGGGAATTAAAAGAGAGGCTGAAGGGCTGGCATTTCCTTCAGGCTTATTGCCATGTCTCCATTAGGTTCTGGGTATGTGTTTATTTTTACAGCTCTCTTTCATGAGTAGATGGTGTGAGACAGAAGTCTTATTTCCAAGGTTCATTTTACTGAGTGGCCTGAAGTCAGTCTTTCCAAGAAGAAAGATGGAAAATTATGGTCTAAGCAGCATTACTGTCCATCAAGGGACCAAGGAGAATTCTGGACCTCACTCATTCAACAGCTTAAACTGTCATTTATGAGCAGCAAAATGATTGTCTTTGGGTCTCAGTGGCATTATTTTGGGCTGAGTTCATGATATTAAGACCCAGTTAATCACAATTATCTAATTTTACATTCCAAATACTTTCACATACAGATTAGAACTATTGCATTATTTAAGTAGAAAAAAAAAAAGAATTCTTGTGGAATCTTGTCCCAGATGGAAAGCATAATGTATAAGAAGGTAGAATTAGTTTTAATGCTTTACCACTTCATAACAAGAGTTCTAGTTATTTTGTTATTGTCCTGTTTGTCTTTCCAAAGTCTCAGTGAAGAAGAAAGGATATACAAATTACTGGCTCTCCTTTATAGTGGATTTCCAGATTGATGTGACTAACTTAATGACAGAGAGGGAAAGATGTATGGATAAAGAAAAACATGGCTTATTCACACAATGGAATAATCTATAGCAGTTAAAGAATTAGACCCATACGTATCAATATTGATAGATTTTCAAACAATCCCGAGTGGAAAATTAGGATGCAGAATGATAAACCCAGTATGATTCGCCCTGTCATGCTTTCACTGCCTTCCTGAAGAAAGTTGGGAGTTCTTATTTTTAATTTAGAAAATTCTGATCCGTGAAAGTCATTCAAAGGGAATTTCCATTCTCTAAATTAATGGAACCAATAAAAAAAAAGTGCTGTCTTATCTTTCTATCATGTATTCTTTCCACATTGGATTTTTGTAACAGTGAATGAATTTTAGTCTGGCTGTATGATCTAATAATTTGGATAACAGTTCTGCATAGAATCTATTATTTTACAGAGGATGATCCAAAAAAGCTACCCATCTCCTTTGAGAATAAAAGATAAATATTTGTGGTTACAATAGTGTCATGATTCTCAGATAAAGGGAGGGATTTAGGTCTACTACTTGGCTCATGTTCTCCTCTAACCAAACCACGATTTTTTTTTTTTTTTTAGCAACCTAATAAAATTACTGGAGAGAGAAAATATGTTCTCTGACTACTAGAAATGTCGACACAATAAAGAAACATTTTGGTAGTTTCGATGTCTTTTTTTTTTTTTTTTAAGGATTTCAGAATTCCTCCGCCATGTTACTTTTTGGCATTTCCAGTAAATAACAGAAAGATAAATAGGTAAAGCATAGTATTCCTTGGGAGATGACCTAAGGCAAACCTCTTTATCTGCTGGTACCTTTATACATGTGCTAAACATCAAATGCTTTGTCATCCCTTAGAGGAAAGGTCCTGGTGGACCATAGGCAATCCAACAATTGCTTTCTTATAGCAAAACCTAACCATTTGGTTACACACTCAAAACACAATTTGTAGAAACACAGAACTGGGATGGCAAAATTCCAGCCAGATTGAAGAAAATGTCCTTCTCTGCTTTCTCAAGGCCTACTCTAATTTAATACTGATGTAACTAGCCAAATATCCAAGAAAAAAAATTGTTATGCAATATCTAGTAAGACTATACAACAATTCATGAGATTAATCAAACCTTCTTACTAAGTTAAAAACAGACACTTAGGCAAAAGTTCTGTCAGCCTCATGGCTGGCTCTTTAGAGTGAGAAACCAGGAGGACTGGACAAGCCATCTTCTACTTTCCAGATGCTAGTGTTCCTAGCTGCTGAATAACACAGGATCCAGGACAGATGGGTATGGTTTCTAACAATGAAAGGTTTCTTCCAATTTATACTTTCATTAATATTAAGGACTCCACATGTGGCTGCTAGGGTAGAATGGTGGGAGTCAAGTCAGCAATCCTCACCTTCCTTGGAGACCAGTTTCCTGGGATTGATTCCTATCAATCCTGCCTATATTGCATGAGCTGAAGGGAGTTAAATGCAATCACATTCTAAGTCATCTTATTTGGTGTCGTTATGAACTGGGCCTATTGTCTCAGTTTACGAAGCAGTAATGATCCACAGACCCCTGTCAATCCATGTAAATCAACCTTTTATCACCCTTTATGTTTAAAGTCTAAGATCCATGAGTGATGAAAATAGTTATGACCCTTCAGTGGCTGGCATATAAAAACAATGTTCTACCCCTAGATACAACTCTCTAAGGTCTGAGATCTCAGTGGTAGGAAGAAAGAATAGATTCAGACAAATACTCCTACAAAAATGTGGGAGCACATTTCTCTCATGGGACAAAGTTAAAAGGTACTGAATCCAAATTATGTAGAGATTTTATGCTGAATGAAAAGAAAAAAAAAGGGTACTTTTATCTGCAACTCATTTTAATGTCTCCTTTGTTTTTAAAAGCAATTGTACAAATGAAGGGGATTTCTACATTCCTCTGGAGAATATAGGATCCTACATTTAAGTTATCCAAAATTTGAATAAACCTAGAAGGCTAAAGACTGGCCTCAGTATTATCAGATATAGACTGTCTAACAAATGACAAGAAATATGAAAATCTCATAATCCTTGCATCTGACTAGACATTGACTATTAGATTAAAAGTTTGTTTTTTTTTAAATCATTTTGGTTGTACATTCATTGTAGAGTAGATACTTCTGTCTCCTTGTCTTCCAGTCTTCATTAGTTTGTTACTTTGATCACATTTTTGACTTTGTTCTTTTGATTAGATAGTGGTAGAAAGCGTTTGATTTTCCTTTTAAAATCTTGTTTGCATTTCTAGATGCATTTCATTCCATTTATGATTTAAATGAGGAGGAATGACTTTTAATGTTTCTTTTCTCTTTTGGACAAATTCACTACATACTAAGCAGTGGGAATTCTAATATGAGCAAAATAGACACCTTCACTCTCTTATTAGTTAAGTAATTCCTCAAATATTTTAAAACTGAGGGAAGTGCCACAGAGGAAACAGAGTGACAATTACATTATTAATAACAGAGGGAATCTAATTTCCACAGGCTATGTCTAAGGAAAGCCTTGACTTTCTGAGGAGAGAGTTAACGACCATCCAAATACTCCTTATTCCTATTACCTCTCTCCACTTGCTCAACCACTCTAGCCAAGCCACCACTATACCACATTGAATTGCTAACTTATTCTCACTGGAGTCCTCCTTTGATATCAAATAGGTCTAGCCTGTCTGAATTAGTTTCCTCATTTGTAAAATAGAAATAATAATAGTATTTTCCTGGGGGCTTTTTTTTTTTAGTTTTTTTTTTTAATGACAATAAGTCAGACCATATTGAATATTAAACCTGACTGAGAGCATTGAATAAATGTTAGCTAATACTATATTATTCTTAATAATAAATCACATATGTTGGAGGAGCTTTGGAGTTTCTATAGAAGAGGTGAGACTTTAGGGTACTTTTGTAGGGTATGTGTTAACCTTGACTAGAAAAAGAGAAGTAGAGCTGGGACTCCAAGGTTCAAACTTCTATTTCTTCCATGTGAGCAAGGGCCTAGACAGCGTGGAGGGAAGAGTGGAGGGGTGGGGGAGTTTGTGTGCGTGTATGATGGGAGGTGTTGCAGGGGTTAGGAAGGCAATAAGGAAACTCCATAGACTGGAGGAAAAGTCTTTTGTGGGAGCAGTAAGCTTGGGCAAGTAGACTGCAGACCATGAATATAATCTCTCAAGAGAGTGACGCAAATAATCTACTCATGCAAATAATCCCTAAGAATGCAGCATTCTTTTTACTAATGGCTGATTTGCTAGGGTGAAGAATGGGGGTGGGGGGTGGAGGTAGAGAAGGGAAGCTTGTTTCTGCTGTCAGTAAATAAAACCCTCTGATGGGTAGGTATTTTGAATATACTTGCAGGAGAAGTTCAATGTCCTCCAAAGTGGGAAAACTGGCATCATCAGGGATTTCTGTGTACCTGCCTAGACATAGTGGGCTTTAATCTACAGCCAATTTGAATTTTTGCAACTCCTAAAAACATTATCATTCATGAGAAAATTTGGCCTCTGTTAAAAAAGATTTTTTGTTCCATAGGTTAGCACCAGCCTGATAATACAGAGTTCCTGAGACCACTTAGGTTAAAACACAAACAAATCCTTCGTATGTTTTTGCAATACTACTATAACTATGGGTTGTTTAAAAATAGCTATAACCCAAAGAGTTTATTTCCAATATCTTACGTGATTGTAGTTTGCAGTGATTTGTTTTGTAAACAATGGTAGCAGAGGAGAAATATGAAAAAAACATTGCCCCTTCTCAAAGCCCAGTGGATTTAATGCTTTTGTTAAACCTGGATTCCAAATCTGGGGGTTGTTTGTCTGTTTGTGGTGTGTAAAATAAAATATTATATGCCTGACTCAGCTTTTCTTCTGATGTAGCAGCAATTTACAAAGGAACGCTTGTTCCTCTATGATGTCCCTAACTCCTTTACAGACAATTGTGCTTCAGCATGGAGAGGAGTTTCAATGAGGTAGCTGTTGAGATGATATTGTGAATATTTTTAAAGCAAAGGGAAGAGCTTTCTGAGATGATGATGTGAGTAGTATTTGAAACTGCCAATAATTCAAGGCTTGATGATGTGCAAAACCATTTGCTCAAGTGTCTGTATTTCAACTCTCGGCTCTGAGGCAGGGTTACCTGAATATAGCATACTCTCTGTTTTTGGGTGTGTGTGAAAGGTATCTTATTACTCTTAGGTTTGTCAATGGGTGAAAAGCAAGAAACAGACTGTTTTGCCCCAATTCTGTCCTTTTTCTATAGCATTGTCTTCTTCTTCCTCACTTTACTATTCCTTCTCCCTCCTTCCCAATCCCCCATCATTTATTACATGTCCACCATTTGCTAGCTTTCTCATTTCCTCATCTCTTAGGGTCATATTTTAAGACATGGTCCCTTTTATGGCTGCTACTTCTTCAAGAACAATCCTACTCTAATTTTCTTACAGGATAGGTAGGAAAGAAAGTGAGGGGAAAAAATGGTTTTTGTCTTCAGTTAGTTTAACTGATGGGGAGGAAAGGGCATGGGTTGTGGGAATATCTTTAGAAACAATAGCAGTTTTTTTTTAAGGCTCTCATCTGGAGAAGCAGGAGGTAACCCATTTGGTGAGGGAGAAGACCTACAGAAAGCCAACTAGCAACAAACACAGTCTTGAAAGCCAAGAGCAGAGGAAATGAGCCTTCTGACCCAGGTCATCCAACATTCCCTCAAAATTAGACCCTAGAAGAGATGGAGCAGTAGCAGAGGGAATGGTTTGCCACCCACATCATCTATCCAAAAGTGATTAAATTTGCTTTGCAATTATAGCTAAATTAAAGGAGTTAACAAGTCTGAATATTTCTCTGAAACCAGATGAGGTATCTGAGCATTTCTTTTCTGAAGGTCTCCAGACCTATTTTTATGGAAGATAGTTGAAAGCAGTATTTTCATACTTCTCTGTGTATTATGATAAACTGCTTAAAAAAAAAAAACTTTTAGCATACAATCTTAGATTTTAAACACCTTAAAGATCTAACTAAAGTTCAGCCTATAAAATGTGAATGGATGCCTCATTTAATTAAATATGAATGTTTCTTACTTCATTCTCATTTTCTCAAGCTCCTAGATCTTATACTAAAGGCAGATACTTCTATATACACTATACACTATAACAGGATTTTGAGAGTGATAATCCTCTGTTATCATCTGACTCAATCTCTTCCTTCCACAAGGCATTTGGAATATAAAATATGATTTTTCTTGGGTTCTTATAATAGCAAATTGAGGAAATAAGACCTTCATCATATAGAGATATGTTTCTCATTCTATGTTAACTGTATTCTTTTGCCTTTTTTTTTTCAGGTTGCCTCAAGGAGAAAAAAAATTGACACATAAAGCAAAAAACACAAAGAAAGAAAAGACAAAAGCCAAAGACCCTAATCAACTATTACTAGTTACCCCAAAGAAACCCAATTATTATTGCCCAAGCTCTACTCAGCTGGTTCTTTTTCTCCCCTAAAATATAGCTGAAACTCCCTCCTGGCCCTCTCTTACTCCCATCATTATTATTTTGAGCCCTCCGCCCCTGCCCCTGCCTTTTATTTTTCAAAAAAAGGCAGCATCAAGAAGTAAGCAGATAAAATTAATCCAGGTAGCACCATTCTCTGAGCAAACAGTCTTTCATCTTTTTCTTATTCCTAAAAATGGCTTCAAAGTTCAAAAGGGGTGAGAGGATGCTAATTATCTGATCGCACGGTTAATTTTAGAACAGGTGTTTCACAGTCATTATACAGAGAGGTCTGACACTTTTATGCATTTAAACCCTTCAAATGCTAACATAAGGATACCAAAAATATTTAAAGGTTTGCTTTAACAAAACTGTTATACAGTTTGCATTGTGGCTTTGGGGCATTCTTAGGGGAAAGGCATTACCTCTGTTATAGTTTAAGAATTTGAATTATGTAGGGGTGGTTTGGAAATAGAGTGGCGTCAGGAAATCCAGGCCCTTTCTTCCTAAAAGCACATGGCTGCTGGGAAGCCCATGAGGAAGAACTGGGGGCAGTGCAGGGCTCACAGATGGTGCCCACCCTGACTAGGGTGCACATCAGGCCCTGGCCACATAATCACAGATACTCGCACACAAGGGATAGCAAATTGCTCAGATAAAATGAAAATTGACTGACTTTAAATAAAAGGTATCCCTTACTTGAGTTTATTTTTTCTAAATCATGACTCTAAAAAATAAATATAGAACTATTTTCCTCTTCCAAACTGATATATTATGTTCCTTCCTGGCTGAGACCACCAACCAGGTTTCTGCCACCGGAAGTGGGGAAAGTACTGGGATCTTGTGAGGAAGCCTGACCGAATGCCCTATTCTTCCAACTTCCAAACCAAAGATGCTTGAAGATGCAGACACATATTTTTGTGTGTGTGGTCTAAGTTGCAACCTCAAAAAACTTGGCAGTATTCTCACCATGGACTATGATTTCCATGATGTGATAGTTTGCAAGGCTTTTGTTTTCAAATAGATATTATGAGTAATTCCATGGGAATCCTTTTTCAATTTCCCTGAACTAATAACCTTTCCTTCTTAAGTGTGACCTTGGTGTTCAGATAACTTTGGGACACAGATGAGGATTCCCAATGGTAAATGTCTGTGTGGTGCAAAGGGGGAAAGGAAGAAAGTAAAATGTATTAAGTCATGGAAATAAAATACAAAGACCTTTGTATGTGTTGTCCTGCTCTCTCTTTTATTTCACTTTTTTTTTTTTTTTAGTAGTATAGTAATGTTTAAATCTTCTCCAGTTTTACTGGTCCTATTTGTTGTAATTCATAGTAACAGTAACTCACATTCTAACTTAGCTTCTCTCCAGCAACTCCTTTTCCCCCTTATCTTTGGTCTCAAGACTAAATGCCCAGATGGTCTCTCCCCAGAACCAAGTTCTTTACATTTTTCTACTTAGACTTCAAAAATTTTGCACTTAGTAAGTGTAAAACTGTCTTCCTCATTTGGTGAAGAAGATGATACCCCTACATTGGAACACATCTCCCTTGACCTCTTTATTACACATTTAATCAACAAAAAAGTCCCAAGCTTCTATCCACCTCAGATATCCTGATGATAACAATTAAACAGCACAAGAACAGTAAAAACCATGCAGGTTCTGCTGTGACAGGGAGCTCTGGGGACAGGGAGGGTAATGACAAGGTGTGCTAATGCCTTTGATGCAGGGCTATGCTCCAAGATACCTCGTGCTTTTCTAATTCCTCTCCTAAGCCCCTCATAAGAGTGCACTTATATAACTGAATAAAAATGGCAACTTGGGTGTTTTTTTCCCCCAGGCTTGATAATAAAGTAGCAGTAGACACATGCTTTGATGCTGTAAAGATATGCACTGAGATTTATTTCTCTCTACAAGTGAAGGAACAGCCTTCTGCAAGCTTGGGTCTGAAATATAAACATCTGGTTGACCAGGATACATGGGAATAGGAATGGAACCAATAAAGAATGATGTGTTTTGAACAACGCCTCCTGAGCCCAGAGGTCGGACTCCTCCTCTTCCTTTCAGTATTGCACTAGCAAATCTGTCACTGCAGTATCACATCTTATTGGCACTATCTATACTCTCGACGTACAGTTTGGTTTTTGATAAAATTTGATATTCACCTTCTTCAACCTTTGCAGTAATTAACATTACTGATAGCAGCTTCCTGGAATTCTCTTCCCTTTGCTTTAGTGCATGAGTCTCTTAGGTATTCTCTTATTTCTTCAGAACCCTTTTTCCCCTTCTCTCTCTTACGGTTTCTTGCCTACCCCACCCCACTTCAATTGTCTCCTGTGTTTTCTTCTTACTCTATTTTCTCTTCATTTTCAGTCTCATTACAGTTCACTAACCACTGCTTTGAGGCTGTTTCCCAACTAAGTTCTAGACTCAAGCAACCATCACCTTCTGTATGCATCATTCAGATATATGCCCGTTGTGTTCCAGAATAAAGTTAAGACCTTCAGTACATGGTCATTTTCCAGTGCTCACTTTTTCTTTTAATAGTAATCTATTCTTTCTGTCACTTAAGCTCTGAGTCCCACTGTCATCTTAAACTCCTACTCTTCCATATTTACTCTTATCCATCCATCAACAAATATTTAGTGTGCATCTATTATGTGCCAGCCACCAAGTATATAGCAGTGAACACAACTGAGGTGTTCTGTGCCTTCATGGAACATGCATTTTATCAGCTGCCTAAATCCTGGAGACCTGGCTCCTATAATGCCATCCATATTCAACTTCTCATATCTTTTCCCATGAGAAGTATACCCAGATTCAGATCCTCATCATCTTTTCCTTATATGACTGCATGGCTTCTGAAATGACCACTTCTAGTCATTGTCTCTTCTGCCTCCAGGATCATCTTTTTATGCTATAGTCTTATCACATGACTTTCCTGCTCAAATCTTTGATGGCTCCCTATTACATACAGATAAATTACAGAACTTTTGGCCTAGCATTCTAAACTGTTTACAATTTAGACACATTTTCCTATCTCTTACTACTTTTCAAAAATTTCCAACTTTATTTCCTACTGTTTATAGATACATAGAATGGTTAAGCTAGATGGGAGCTTTGGGTTCCCAATGTCTAATATCTCCTATTATATAAATAAAGACAAAAGTCCAGAGAGGTAAAGTGCCGAAAGGATTCAATGAAAAGAAAACCCAGTGTGGAATGGAGCACTCACTGGTGGCAGTAAAAGATGGGGAGAACTTAGATAGATGGAAGGCTCCCAATTAATCTAACTATAGAGTATAATTTATAATTTTTTAGATTTTAGAACTATGTCTATATGGCTATAAACCACCTCTACCAATTGATTCAGTCTTTACCGCCTCTCTACATCTACTGCCTCTCTGTCTTCCTTATCATACTCTTTCCAAAGTGATTCTGCAGGTGGTTGTGCCAAGAGCACCACCTAGTTCTATCAGCAGCCTCCAGCCTTTCTTTGGGTCTAGCACTGGCTAATCAGAAATCTGATCTATGCAAGACAAATGTACTTGGGTCAGGGGCATGGCCAGAGTTACCATGCTTCCTGGTCTAGCCTCCTAGGCAGCTGGGATATTGTAGCTTGTGCTACCTTAGATGCATTTACTATGTATATCCATGGAATAACTTCAGTTCCCTTGGAATACTCTTTCCATTCCATATATCAATGCTTAGCTCACAATCCAGCTTCATTCCTGACTTCTCTTAGCTCTGAGTTACAAGGTACCTTTTGTGCATGTCCTCGAAGGCACCATTGTTGTTCATTAAATAAATATTTATAGAGTGTCTACAGGCACTGTAGGCAGTGAGTAGAAAATTCCTGACCTCAAGAAACATACATTTTATAGATGTAGACAAAATACAATGAAACAAATACATGGCATTTATGATTAAGATTAAGTGCTAAGAAGCTATATAAAGCAGAGAAATGAGAACAGAGTAACAAAATCTAAAGAGGTGTTATTTTATCAGGGTGTTCTCTTTGATATTTGAGCAATGACCAGAATGAAATGACAGAACAAGCCACGTGGTATTTGGTGAAAAGTACATTTTGACCAGAGGAAGAGCTAATGTACTTGCAGTGAAAGTATGCTAGCTAGGCTAAAATATCAGCAGGAAGGCAAAGGATATTAGAGAGAAGAGGCAAAAAGTGGTAAAAATTGACTAGAGTAAGGTGATGGGAGTCAGATACAATAGAGCCTTGTAGGCTTAATAAGGATTTTGAATTTTATAATGATTGAAATAAGGAGTGTCTGGAGGGTTTTAAAAAAATGAGTGACTTAATCTTATATTAATTTTTAAAAAAATTGGAGGAGAAAGGTTAGAAACAAATAGACCAGTTAAAAGCTATTACAACAGTCCAAGTGAGAAATGATGATGGCTTGAATCTGTAGTAGCAAGAGAAGTGGAGGGAAGTTGTCAGATTCTGGGTATATTCTGAAGGAAGAGCTGACAGGATTTGCTGATAGATGGGTTGTGAAGTGAGAGATAAAAAAATAAAGAGTGTGAGTTTCCAAGATTTTTGGCTTGAGTGTCTTGAAGACCAGCAGTTCCATTTACTAGGCGAAAGCAGATGTGTGAAGGCGATGGAGTGAAGTGGGGAAATCAAAGTTTGGTTTTAGACACCAAGTGTGAGACACTAATTTGGCACCCAAGTGAAGACACTGAACAAGCAACAGAGAGCACATAAAAATCTGGAGTCCAGAAAAGAGGTGTGGGCTAGAGGTATAAATTTGGGAATCATTAGAATAAAGATGGTTATTTAAAGCCTTGATGAGATCACCTGGTAAGTGAGTAGAGCTAGTGAGAGAAGAAATACATGAATTGAGTCCTAAAGTCCTCCAAAGTTTAGAGATCAGGGATACAGGGAACCAACACAGAATACTAAGAAGCACTCATGGAGTAGAAAGAGGACAAAAAAGAGTGCTGATAAAGGTTCAAGAAAGAGTTTTCTAAAGGATGGGTTGATCAGCTCTATCAAGTGCTACTGAAAGGTGGAGTAAGACTTTGTGTCAGAGCTATAGGGTCTTCAAAGCTAGAATTTGTCTCTGATTCAACATTTTTTCTCAGGGATACACCGTGGACCTGAATGAACAAATGAAAAAGAATAGTTTTCATTGGTCACAGAAAATTGGATGTGCTCTCTGGTGCTTCCTTGCCTATCAACAGATGCCTGTCCTAGGGCAAAATGGGGGAAAAGATGACCACTTCTACTGTCATCATGCTGAAAGGATCACAGAGTGCTCTTTCCTCTACCTAGTGTAAAACACTAATACCCTCAATCTGGAGGTGGAAGTGGATGGATGGGAAAGGAATGAATGGAAGAAGGAAAGTAGTTAGGAAACAGAAACAAGGACCGGAATGATTGGAATGACACTGGTCAAAGAGAGTGATTCTTGAATAAGAAAGAATCTGAAGAACATAAGGTGGGAAGGGGGAAGCAGAGAGAAAACAAAGCTATGAAAGAAGGCAGCGAAAACTGAGGTACGAGAGAAAAGAAAATTAAAAGCAGAATGAGAGAGAGAGAAAAAAAACCTGAGGAGGTGATGCCAACATCTGAAGAAAGAATAAAGGGAATACTGTTCCATTGGATTTTGCTGGGAACAGAAACTGGGGTCTGATTTCTGTGCAACTCAAGAAGAGACAAATGGTAAACTTGGGGAAGTCCTCCACAAAGCCACTGGGCATTTTGAATCCAAGAAGAATAACATAGTCTAGGGTAAAATTCTCAAGTAAACACAAATGACAGAAGTCCTGGGGTTACAAGTGACCTGACTGCATGTTTGACAAGGTCACGGATGGCCAAGCAGTCCAGGAAGCTCCAGCCCATTCTTGGTCCCCAGTCTGTGCATACAATACACATGGCTGCTCCAAAGGGCAAAGAAAAAACTGTGATCAACCGAGTGACCTCTCTTGTCAGCATTTGGCTAATTAAGGAAAGATATTACCTACAGATCTCTATGTTTCAGTCCTATTTCCTGCTTGTTAAAAACAAAAACAAAAACAATTTAATGAGAAAAAATCAAGTTAACAGAATCTAAATTATTTTTTTTTCTCAAATGAGCTGAGTGGCAGTGGTTGCTGTTGCCAAAAAATGCTTGAACAATAGGATTTTGACACGAAGACTGAAATCTAAACAGCATGAAGAAATCTCCAAAGCCAAGCGGTCCCCATTATCTCATGATTATATGACTACAGTCCAAAAGATGAGTGATGATTCTTCATTTGTGCAAGCAGAGCGGTGGGCCAAGGCCCTGACAGAGCCACTAATTGTCCATCCACTTGTTTACACAGCCCAGAGATGGTAACTGGACAAACAGCTCATTTCCCTTGAAATTGGACCAAACTGGGAGTGGGGAGGAGAGGGAGCTTGTCACATGTGACAGAGGAGGAGCATGCAGAACTCTAATGGGAACATGACTCTAGATCAAAGCCAAGGACCAAGATGGGCAGAGTAAAGATGGGTTCGAGCAGCTGGCTTTCCTTAAGTAGCATTAAGTTGATCACTTTCTGCATTCTATTTCTGCATCTACCACCCCAATTCTGAGGTCAGGAAATTTTAAGATATTCAGATACAAGAATCAATACGAGAATTTCAGCAGTAAGCTAACTACCATGGCTTCTGCAGCTAAGACAATTCTGTTCAAGTGAACTTCTCTGCCCTTTCAAACTTTGCTTGATACTTAACATTTTCTATACCATACGGCTAACTGCTCACCATTTTAGTGTCTTCTTTGTCTCCTAAACTAAAACGTGAGCTACTTGAGAACAAGGACTGGAAGCCTCTGGGTTCCACAGCAGGACACTAGATGTGAGGAGACAATGGCCATAAAATGACTATGGTTGTTAGGATGATTAGCAACTCCTAACATAGTTTATGTAGTTTTTCCTTCACCTAGATCAGAAGGTTGGTTTCTTGAGACAAGAGAACCAGACCGCTCAGTTACACCCTTGGCTGACTTTGGAAGTTAATGCCTGGCGCCAATCAGAGTCCTGGAAAGAGAACTGAGAGGATTCTCTTGAAGGCCTATTTTTCCTCAAAATGAGAATTGGCTTTAAAAAGAAAAATGTATCTCTGTACTGCCCAGCCCATAGTTATTGTGAACGTGCAGTGGTATGGCCATGAAGTGGGGCACAACAAAAAATTGTGGCTTCTAATTATCTAGAACTTACAATGGGTCCACTGAAGACCGTATATGTAAGCAAGGGAGACACACAATGGCAATTTGATCAAATTTCTAATTTTGCCCTCTAGGCATTTAGAGTACCACATGTTAGAAACTTAATAAATTAGTGTTGAACAAACCTGAGAAGGGACCAACTCTCCTGGGGAGGAGTACCACAGCCCTAGAATCCAAAGCAGGGTGGGTTGAATGACAGCCTCAGATCTGTGGGCAAAACTTAGCCATCCCAGCTTAGCCTGCCATTCACCCATCAGCTTTCCTCTTATCACTGCTGTGTCCTAGCCATTGGTGAGTGTTTGTGTGGCGTAAACTACTACAAGAGCAGCTATGGTAGTGAGAGGGCAGAAGACTAGATCATCTTTAGAATTATCATGTTCTCAGGAGAAGCTATCAATATTATTTGAATGTCTACCTTGTGGTAGCTCCATTTTCTCCCATATCACTAGTAGAAGAGTGGGAGCACTAGGTATGAGCACCTTAAAAATACTATTAAGGGGTTAACAGCATGGCTGCAGCCTCTAATCTCTGCAGACAATTGCATGCAAATGACTAAAACCATTTTGCTTCAAAAGTATAGTAGCTGTGTGAAAGGCATTTCAGATCATGTGAGATTCCATGTGCATGCAAGTTACAGGGATCCAGGAGGCCTGATTACTTCAATTAGCACAATGGCAAAGAGGGCTACTTGGGTAAAGAGGCAGTCATTGGGGCAGTAGAGCAATCCCTGCATTGACTAGGACAGCCACCCAAGAGGGAAGAAGAATGTACCTGAATTGCACAAACACAAGAGTAAGTTGTGCCAATGGATTTGCATGTCCCATTCATATAGTGCAATAAGTGGGCTGTAATTTTAGACAACTGGAATGCTAGAAAGAGAATGCATATAAGTGGTTAAGTCCAAAACAGTGTGAGAAATAGTTGCTTAGAAAAGAAAATATGACTCCTCACTCCACCCTCCCTAATCTTTGGAAGACACACATGGACAGGAGTGTTACACAGTACAAAAGATTTGTATTACATAGAAACTGTTTCTCAAAGAAGAACTTACACATAGGAACAAAATTTAAAAACAAACAAACCACCACCATTTATCACAGTTTATCCATCCAGTGGTTTTCTTTATCCTTTTGGCTATTACTTTAGATATATTTGCTTGGAATTTCTTTTTCCTTTTTCCTGACAGCTCATTGATCTTAGATGAGTTTGGATTATCACAGTTTGTGGGAAACAATCTAGGCTACTTTCCTAGTTTGTTTCTCCTTAGATCCTTCTCGGATGTTGTCCAGCTAATATTTTTGAGAAAAAATTATATATTGATACACACACACACACACACACACACACACACACACACACACATATGCATACATGATGTCCTAATCTCAGAGTAAAGGCAGTGTGTCCCTAAAAAGAGGTTACATAAATCTTAGGGAACAACGTTATTATTTAAATTAACACAGGTGTTATTGCAAACTGATTACCTGGAACATGTAATTACAACTCATGAACTTTAATATAATTTCTAGATTCTGGTTTCTTATCCATATTTTAAGAAATAGAAAACTGGTAGATGACATATCCTGATCCCATATGACCAAAACTGCCTGCTGTAGCTAAGAGTCTTCATAAATCTGTTTTTAAAACATTCCTTACCCTTTTGTGGGACGGGGGGAGGGGGCCGGGAAACCTCAATTCTATGGATTTGTATTGGATCAAAATATGCCAGCAAATGCTTTTCTAGTGATGGAGCACCACTTGGTCTTCAGCTCTGTCACAGTGCCCATTACTAACCTATTCACTGAGGGGCTAGACAGCAAGTCGTAAACCACCAGAAATGCATGCAAAACTTACCACAGGGCTTTACATTGAATAATTTTATTAAGGCAAGAGTACATAAAGGAAATACCTTAGTTTCCCAATTTTGTCAACTTTCTGATAATTTATTCTTTCAAAAGTAAAAATATTAAATTCAGATCTTAAATCAATTATTTATAGTGACAATAAGAATATGGCAGCTTAAGCTTTCTCTTTTCTTTCATGCCTATGCTGGGAAAGTTGACTTCTGTTGTTGTTGTTGTTGTTGTTGTGTGTGTTTAATGCACTGAACAATATTTAAAGTAAGAAGATTAAAAGGTTGTAGGAAAGTACCTAGGAGAGTTAACCTAGGTGAGTAGGATAAAGGCCATTTGTCCCTAAGAAAAAAGACAGAGGAGAGTCTTCCTCATGTCAAGTTTACAGTGTTGAGTTATCCTGGGGTTGATTTGTTGGGGCTCCAACTCCAAGAAAAATCTCTCAAAAGAAGTGGAATAGAAACTGCAGCAAATGGGGCTTTATATTGAGTCCCACCCAGGAAAGATATCATAGCTGAAGGTGATGGTTCTAATGTGCCAAAATGGGTGTATAACACGTGAATCACTTCGTAAGGTGTGTTTGTGAGGCTATTTTTTTAAGGGTGTTTATCTTTTCCTATGTAGCAACACAGACAAATAAAGACTTTTCTTTTGAGAGAGATTGAAGAGAATGATTAAATTTCATTCCCTGGAAATGCTATATGTCCCAAAGAAGTTATAAGTACAAGAGAAAACATGTTTGCTATTTATCTAATCCCTAATGATAATATGGATCCCTTTTTCTAGGGATAACACTAATGGTCGATTTTGCAAATCTTGATAGACTAAGTTCAGTTAAAGGCAGAACCTACTAGTGAAGAATCAAGATATCAAGAGACATTAAACCAAGAAAAAATCAATTAAACACTGCGGCAACTTGCCTCCAGGATGGGCACCATTGATCCTTCCCTTCTTTGTACATAGGCACTGCTCTCCACAGAGAGATGAAGTCTGTTGCTCCACTCTTGAAACTGGGCTGGCCAGTGACTTCTTTAACCAAAAGTGACACAATGTTTTATCTCTAGCTTTTAAGAGGATTAGCAGTTTCTGCTTCCTTTTGGGGGGAACAGTTGCTCTGGAAAGAGCCAGCCATTATGTAAGAAGACTAACTAACCCACAGCCACCATGCTGTGAGGAAGCTCAAGGGACATGGAGAGACTGCGTGAAGTAGGAGATGTCCAGCCAACCCCCATCTGTGCCGCCCATCCCAGCTCAGGATCCAGATATGTCTATGAAGAAGTTTCAGATGATTCCAAATCCATCTACCTCCTGACCAATCACATGGAAAACCCAGAGCGAGAACCACCCATTTGAGTCTAGTAAATACAGAGAACCGTGAGAGAGTAATAAATTATTGTTTCATGCTACTAAGTTTTTAAGTGTTGCTTATGCAGCAACAGATAACCAGAATATACCTTAAGGATTCCTGATGCCCACAGGCTATAATCACTACTGGAAAATATAAGTTCCAGAGGCAAAGACTGTGTTCATTTTGTTCACCATTGTACCATTGGCAAATAGCACCATCTCTAGAACATAGTAAGACCTGAACTAATATTTAATGAACAGTTGAAACTGCTATATCTGTAGTTATTTGACTAGGTGGCTGACATATGTTAGCTGATTTGATTATCAAAACAACTTTATGGCATTGGTGTTATTATCTCTATCTTTGAGTAAATTTATCAAGGTCAGACAGTTAGGGAAGAGATTTGAACTCAGGTTTCTGTAATTCTAAAGCCAGACTTCTTTTCACTGGAGTCTCCCAGGAGACTATAACAGAAACAACAAAAAAACATTCTTAAGGAGATACAAAACCCATCCCTTGAATCTTACCCAAGACTATCAATCTCCACTAATTGCGGTCAACATGTTGGAACCTATTTCACCATATGAAGCTCAGACAAATTACAATTAATGCCACAGCTATGACTACAAACTAGGAACCAATGCCAGAGGAAGCTTAAGTTTAAGAAAGCAGATGATCACGCACATAATATTATGTTAGCAATTATGCTTAATCCTAGAATCATGAAACTGAAGGGAAGATATTAAGGGAAGAATAGTGCCCTCCTGGGAAGAATAAAAATTTCAAATAGATTTTTTTTCATAGAATTCTGCATTACCAACTTGCGTATATTACACTCCCCTAGAATTATTATAATTACTCACTCCACATTTCATTTATTTCAGCAAGGAACTGGGATGGTGTGATGAGCTCAGTAGGCATATGGTTTGTTCATTTCGATGAATAATTTGAATGTCAACAAGTTGGTAGATGTTAGAGGTAGAAGGGAAGTGGTAAAAAAACAAGGTTCCGGTGCCAGATTCCAAGGTGGAAAGAAGATGTGCTATCAAGGACCAGCACTTCAAGAAACTAAGCACTTAAATTTTGCTAAATTTATGAAAGGACATGAACTTATTGCATATTTCCTATAGTGAAAAACCATTGCTTATCTCTGCTAAAAACAGTTATGATCTATTCAAATACACATTCTTAAATTTTCAGAAGAAAAATAGTAGAGGTCAATCAAAACTAAAATATAAACAGTGGTAGAGAAAGGTTTATATATTTCTTCTCAATTCAAAACATTCATAAAAGGGTTAAAGAACTGATCACAGTCTCTAGTTTCAGCTTGCAACTTTTAAAAGTCTCGTCATTCTCCCATCTCCTAGAAAGCACAATTGAAACGTTCTGGTAATGAACAGTTATCAAGTTTAGTTAAAGTTGTTTACTCGAGTGGTATTTACTGACTTTTTCAATCACTTTTAGCCACTGAGACAAGGCACTAGAACTCTTTGTGGGTCTCGAGGATTGTGTGTTTGCAGTCTGGCTCAGCGGCCACTAGGTGGTAACATCGTTGATTTGGGTAGCCATGACATGAGATCCACAAGGCATGCCTTCTTTAATAGAATTATGTACATACTTTCTATCATTAAGATGTAACTATAGAAATTTAAATTATATTTCAAAATCAAATATTTTAATGGTAGAGGAATACAATCTGTAGAAAAGCTCCACACATATCTGGTACTTTTGAACTTAAACTAACTCTGCCTACCTGATTTTGACTCTAATTACATAACGATCAACAAATTATAAAACAGGAAGCTTCAGGTCCTAGGGAAGTCCAGCTTATAGTCACTGCTTTTGGCTTACTTTTAAAGGAGAAGAACAAGATGAAGGTGATTTTTCCTCTAGTACCTAAGACCTTTCACTGTAATTATGTATTTGCTATTTGAATTCAGAACTCCGGCTATTCACACCATTGGGAAAGTAACATTTTTGTGATTGAGTTTCTGAGCTTTACCCTCTGAACTATCTGGTAAAATTGTGATAAAATGACTGAGAATATAACAGTCGCAGTAGCTGCTGACATACAGTGCCAGGTCTGTGCTAAATGCTTCACATATATTATCTCATTCAGTCCTGGACTCCTACTAGTGCTACCACAATACTTCTAAAGCAAAATGAACTCAGCAGAAGAAACAGACCTGTATTATTTGAAAGGACGAAGAGGTCTTTCCAGAGTTGTACATTACCTTCAAAACCACATATTATATAATACGTATTCTGCAAAATAACTCCCAGAAAGCAGAATAGGTGTTAAGTTCTTCCAGCATGGAGAAGACAGTAACTGAGTAATTCAAAGAGAAGTCATGTGACAGAAACTGCAATCAATCGCTGATTAAAACCTCACTGATAGTTGTAAAGAATCCAAAGAGGAAGTGGCGGCTGAGCCAACAATTACATGAAGCAATTTATCATGAAAACAACCATTATGCAAGAATTCGGAGTTCAATACTGATTCCATAAAATACTTAACTGCTTGTCACCACAATTCCTTCCAAAGTACAAATGAAAGTTCTCTTGTTACAGTTGGGGAAGGTAGTACCAGGGGCTTCATTCGGACTCCAGGAATGGGAATCCCTGGGGTTAAGCTATGGTGGACAAGTCTGCTGTTCTCACATTTTTCTCATTTAGATGGTGAGAGCAAATGCTTATTTCTAGTTACCCACAAGGGCCTTGGGACACAGAGAAAATAAGTAATTTTCCAAGTTACTAGGATGGCACAGTACCAACATTGAGACTGAGATCGCACTGACCTTGAACAAATTACTGAAATCCTCAGACTCAGTTTCCTAATCTGGAAAGCAATTACAAATAACAAAATCAGCTTCAAAGCATCACTGCAGAGATTAAAGGAAGCACTGTGCTTCAACTGTTGAAGTCAAAAGGCATCCTTTTAACTCCCTGAACTGAACACTTGAGGGAAATTTTAAACTAAATTGATGTTTCTCACAGAGGGTTGTGATGGGATAATAATTATGCTCTAAAAGTAACACATTGTCTATTTATTAATGTTTTAATATAAAACCATCTGATGGTTTTATATGTATGTTGTCTCATTAATCTTCATAATGACATTATACAGTAGATACTACTATTCCCATTTTACAGACGAGGAAAAAAAAACTCAGAGAAATTTAAAAATCTGTGCAAAGTTACACAGAGAAATTACTGATGAAGCTGGGGTTACTTAATGTTTTATTAAGCTTATAAATGAAGAATGGATGTTGAATTTTGTCAAGTGCTTTTTCTTTTTACATCTAAAGAGACGGTCATGTATTTTCTCATTAGAGTTATCAATAGTGAATTATATTAATAGACTTCCCAATATCATATCATATCTTAAGTTCTGAGAATAGACTCCATTTGATCATGAAACGTACTGTTTTATTTAAAATTTCAAAACTACATTGAGATTGACCTGTAGGGAACTTTTGTTTGGTTGGTTTTTTGGGGGAGGGGACAATCTTTTCTGTGTAGTTTTATACATACATAAAAATAATTTAGATATTTTTATTCTTTTTGCAAACTTATCATTGGAGAGAAAGAAAAATGAAAAGAGAACTAAAGTTATTCAAAAGATATCTTATTAGATGCTTGGCCAAAAAGAAAAATTGAGTCAATTGAAGATATAAAAGGAGTGATGAGTTAGGGGGAGAAGTGAGAGAAGAATAAGAAAGTGCGGGGAGAAGGAGAGAGAGAGAAACCAATTTCAGTGGGGAGGGGAAGTATGTGCTCTTTGCAGAAATTTATGGAAAAACAAAACAGAACAAAATAAAAACAAATGATTCAAACTAACCCTTTCAGACAACAGTCTACTTAAACCTCTGATAAGATAGCTTTCTCCGCCTTCCAGGGATTGCTGCTTTGTGACTTCAGTGACCCAGTGGCTATTTGATATTATTTGGAGCCATCCATGCTGGTATGTTTTTGAGTAGTAGTGAGGTATACAAAAACCTGATTTGGCCCACAAGGAGCATTTGTTCCCCCAGCCATAGTCCTTCCTTCCACAAGCTCTGCAAAGAATGTAGGAAATATTTCCTCTCATAGGTCATACTGCCCAGATCACTGACCCATCAATACCCTGTAACCATAATGCTTGAATGGATTTATATGCATATCTGTAACACAGAAAGATGTTTTGATATCCAGGAGGTTTGAGCGCAGACATAAATTATAGACCAAAAATGGATTTAAACAGGAAACTCATAGAGGAAAAAAGAAATAATAGTCCCCAGGAACTTTATAAGACTCAGCTTGTTTATTCATTAATTCGACAAATTTTTAACACCTATCACGGGCCAGGCTGGACCTAAATTATATTGGGATGAGAAACTGAATAGGACAGATAGAAATAGTCTCAGCTGTCACAGAGCATATATATATATTTGCATTCAATGTGGTTAATCAGTTAATGGGCTTTTTGATTTGTTTTGTTTTTTAGTTTTGATTTGTTTTGTTTTTAGTTTACTTTTTAACAGAAAATGGTTTCTTCCCATTAAGAATACCTCTAATCTTAGCTGGTCAAAGAACCTTAGGACTAGCATGGCCTATTCAGATTCATTTTGATTTGGTTCCTTTCATGGATGCCAGGTAAAATTAATGGAGAATGAGATAAGACCAAATGTGGGAGAGTGCTGGTATTAGCACCAGTTTAGGTTTCAGCCCTCCCTGCCAAAGCTATAAATACAAATGACCAATTTAACAGCATGAAAAAGACCACCTACAAGATCTATACCTGGGACCTAATCAGTTGCTCTGCGCCTTCTTTCAATTATAGGATCCCTGCCATGTTTATGGGAACTTTTAATGTGAGCATCACATTTTTGAAGGCCATATCATTATGACCATGTTTGATCTGAGGGTGGGAAAACATGAGCTCAAATAATGCCTGCACAAGGTTACTCTGAACTGAGCTGTAAATTGGAATCCACAAGAGCCTACTGTGGAAAAGAAAAACCAAGTAAGGAAAAAGTCTCAGATACTGTGGATATTGCTACTCTGAAAAGTGGTGTCATTAAAATTACTTTCAATTCTGTGCAGGAAATGAAATTAGTTAAGGACAAGGACCATGGTTTTGTCAAATAACACTATTCAAGGGCATTTTGAGAAGGGAAGGATGATAAAAGACTTAAGGATAAACACATCATCCCTACTTGTGTGTGTGTGGCAACAGGATGTTTTACAAAAGAAAAATTAAATCATCATGATTGTTAGAAGAACTGAATCGCAGCTCATGTAAAAGTTAGCCTAACCATGAAATCAACAGAGTCACAATGCAGGAATGCGATTTCTCAGGCATAAAGAATGAAATTGCTTAGGACTTTATGAGTGATAAGGCCCCCTTAGTAGAAAAGTGGGAGAAAAAAGTGGATTTCCTGCCAAATACTCCAGTATTACTGAAGTATGAAAGTATCTTTTCTCAATTATGGTTATTATATTACATTGTGCTCAAGTACTCTGATACTTCAGGAACTTCTCATTCTATACCAATTCTCTATCTCATTCATTCTTATTGACCTCTAAAGTCTCAACCAATGCTCTCCCATGAACCCAACATCTCTACCTCTTTCTCACAGACATATCTAATCAATGTGCCCAGAGTTTACGTCATTGTTTTCCATCCCAAATCTAGTCCTCCTCATCAGTATCCAGTCAGTTATCCAAGCAAGAAAAAGGAGTTATTCTTTTCTCCAGAAATTTTCTGAAAGTTTGTTAACTTCCAATGGGTTATCTAGTCCTATATCTCCTAAGAGCTTTATAAATATGTCTCTTCCTTTCTTATTTTTTGCTGTGATTGCTTTTGTTCAAGTTCTTAACATCATTTGCCGAGACTACGCTCCAGAAGAGCTCGATAGACTAGCTTCCAGTCTTTTACTATTCCAAATCTTCTTTATATTGCTCTTAGTTATAATGTATTTCTTAAAAACAAAAAAACAAATGATCTCACACACCAAAACAAACAAACAAAAAACAATGTGACCACATCACTGCCATACATGCAATTTTTCAAAGGTTCTCTGTTTCCTGTAAGACAAAGTTCAGGTTTTTTAGCAAGTCATATTGTGACTTTCCTCTCCTTTTCTGGTCTTGTGTTCTTTCCATACACCCTGTGATCTAGCTACATCAAGTCTCTTGTCATTCCCCAAACATATTGTATCTTTCATCCTGAGAGTCTCAGTGTTTTCCTCTGCCTGGAACATCCTTCCTAACTTGTCAGCTGAGAATTCCTCATCCTCAACTTCTTCATCTGTATGACAAGGTGAAAATAGTGCTACTTTGAAGGGTTGTCATGAGGACCAAATAAGAAAGATGATCTCCTTCCCATAGTATCTGGCATACAGCAGCACTCACCAAATGTTAGCTATCACTGTCACTGTTGTCATTGTTGTTATCTTGTTATTTTCAAATTTGAATAAAAACATCTTCTTCGCAGAAAGTCTTCCCTGATCCCCTGGAAGTGTTAGGTAACCCTCTTCTCTAATCCTGTATGCCTAATTATAATGCTGCATTATATTAACTTTTAAATTGATGAAATTTTCATATTTAAGCATCTCTGATATCAGGATACATCTCATTATCTGTGACACATCATGGTTTAATTACTATCAGTTTTTATTTCTTAGTAGTACTTGTAATAATGGTGTTTCTTAAAATAAATGGCATATTAGATGATATGCTATACTTAAACTGTATGGTAATTGCCAAAAATATTTGATTATTTAGGGTGGAAAATGTATATTTAGAGTGGATAAAAAATCCTATATTTTCTATAAACCAGTGAAACATCTATGTAAAAAAAGAACTACTATTTAAAACTTCATGATAGCCAAAAGATATCACACTTGCGTATCCTACAACTTGGCAAAGCACTATTCCCTGAACCACAGAGAAGTAGCCTGATGAAGTAGCATGGCAGCATCTCCTTCAGTTAAACCGAACAATGGCAAGACTCAGAGCAAGAGTAGGGAAGAGCTAGTTTATGAAATTGCATTCCAGTAACCCAGGATGAAAAATAAAGGCAGAGCAAAAAACTGAAGAGGAGAATAAAGGAGTGAGATGAGAAATATCAGGAACCATGCCTCTAGACTAGCACTATCCACCAGAAATATAATGTGAGCCACATATCTATTTAAACATTTTCTAGGCGCCATGCTTAAAAACTAAAAAAAAAAATAGGTAAATTATTATCAATGACATATTTTATTTATTTAACCTAATAGATTTAAAATATTATCATTCTAATACTTCATTTAAATATTATTATTTAAAATATTATTATATTATTATGTAACAACATAAAATTCAGAAATAAAATGTTATGTGTTTCTTTGCACTAAGTCTTTAAAATTTGCTGTGCATTTTACTCTTATACATCTTGAATTAGCTACATTTCAATTACTCAACAACTGCATGCCATACATAGTGGACAGTACAGTACTAGATTCATTTCAAACCAACTTAAATAATGAGACAACAGTAACAGGCTGATTCTACAATGGCTCTTTTGACCGCACAATACTGGGCATGTTTAAGATTCCTACAGTATTATACTTTATTTATATATTTTAAAATTCTTTATAGAATGGCAATTTTTCTTTAAGTAATCTTTGCAATTTGTTTTGGCTGATTTAGTTTTCACCACAATTTGAGGTTTGTTCTAATGTCCTTATATTCCCTTCACTATGTTGGTTAAAGGAGAGCTGACTCCTTTATTCAGTTCAATCTTTTTCTAACAGGATAGTCTTGTAGGGAGGGACAAGCATTTATCACAGTGCCCAAGGTATAGCAAGCTCTGAATAAGCATCTTTGAATACACATTGAAAGGTGAGTTAAGCTAGACTATAGGAGTTTTCAACTGGGGCTAGCACTGACATCCCCTGGGGAATTAAAAAAAAAAAAAAGCCGATGCCTGATTCCATTTCCAGTGAGGCTGGTGGTATGTCTGAAGTTTGGCCTGGGTGTCAAAATTTTAAAAATCTCCCCTAGGTGATTCCAGTGTGCATCCAGGATTGAGAAACGCTGCTCTGGGGCCTTCTTAGAACACCTTTCCATGGCTGCTCCCTTGCCTCCCTGACATGAGGTCCACTTTGCCTCAATTCCCTCTCTCAGAACAGACCAGATGTTTGAGACCTAGCAGAGGAGAAACTAACACTAAACCCCAAAAAGAATTTGGAAATTCCTTCTCCTAGGCACCGAAGAAGATATTTAAGTTCTAAATCTATTACATGTATTTTTTTCCAACAAAACTAATAAAACTCACAATTTAAGTTTTAAGATGCTAGCTGGTTTAAGGAGAAAGGGTTAAGACCACTATAGCACATAGGCATAAAATTCCCAGATGTACACATTGTAGAATTTTCTAGATCTAGAATAATAGCAATTAAAAATAAAAATGAAATTTAAGTACATATGAACTTCATTTCAAGTTAATTCCATATATGTCAATTACTAATTGGGGGTCAGCAAAGGAAAATATTTCATGCTTAGTTCTTCAGGTTATATTTACATGGCATAATTATAAAGTAATGCATCTACTTTGATAAGTCACATATAAAACCCATCTAATTTTAGTCACATAACACATAAGTGTTGATATCACTATTGCTCTCAAGATGGTATATTGCCTGATGGCATTACTTCTACCATGTATGAGGTTCAGCAGTGGCCAAGAGAGAACTGTGACTGCTACTTCAACACAGAAAAGTTTTGCCAAGGAGGGGGAAGTGAGCTCTGCACAAAGGGAGTAGCTGGAATCGAGTTCCTCTGACTCATGGACTAAGAATTTCCCTGCCAACTCCCGAGATAGTTTGGCCATACTGTACAGATTCGCCCTCCTTAATCGTCTTTTCCTGGTGGTGTGGTATATCATGTAGCATTTTTAATAAATAGAAATAGCATGTTGATAATATCCCCAGAGGTTCCTACTTGATTTTTTTCTGGCTTTCTAGCAAACACAAAAGCTCCCTCCAACTATCCCACATTTATTTTTTTTCTTTATTGAGATATAATTGGCATATGATATTATATTAGTTTAAGGTGTACAATGTAATGATTCAATATTTCTCTATATTGTGAAATGATCACCATAATAAGTCTAGATAACATCCATCACCACAGTTACAATTTTTTCTTGTGATAAGAAATCTTAAGATCTACTCTTTTAGCAACTCTCAAATATAAAACATAACATTATTAACTCTAGTTAACATGCTGTACCTGCTATCCCCAGGACTTACTTATTTATAATTGGACATTGTACCCCATACTTCTTTTCCGTTTCACATTTTAGTTGAATTTGAGAAATCAGATTAAGAAATATCCAAAAAACATTAAACTTCCACATTCACTAACAGGGATCCACAAAAGTTCCCTAATCTTGCCAAAATCATGGAGGAAGAAACATAACTTTGTAGGCTTTCTAAGTAAGTACTGTGACTTGTACATATCAATTCTTTCTAATCCAAAGGGCTGATGGGTCCCAAGTGATTGGATGAGTGGCATTTACCTGGCCCCAATTTTCCTTTCTGAAAAGTGATAAAAAATATAACTCAAATTTCCATATTGCTATACTCATAAAACCAGGAAGATAATCACCATTCATCCGTGATTACCTGAAATGCACTGAAATGACTGTATAAACTTTGCATGTAAGTCATTTGTCAGTTAACATGTACTAACATGTACTCTCGGGTTCCATGAAGAGACAAAATAAAAAAGTCTTTTAACCAAAGTTTATAAAAAACAGGAGTTAAAAATTAATATTAAAACATTTTTAAAAGATGATATAAAAATTGTAGGGCAACCACTACATGGAGTATGTAAGCACCATGGGAAGATGGACTAATGCAATCTTTGGGACTGCCAGTGGTCCGCCAGGATGCATGGGACAGTAGGCCTCTGAGAACGGTTGTGGAATGAAGGATGTCTCAGAGTATCATGTATGTGCAGCTGACACAGCTTCCTACCTTTCTGGAAGAACTCTTCTAGTTTGTCCTTGAAAGGCTGAAGATACTCCTTTGGCGAATCCTTGCACACCACTGCCATCTGTTTCTCACTTGCTGTGAAGAGAAGTTTTGAATTAGACTTCGCAAGAACATGTATTTGCTGAGCCTATGCTCTGAGCTATGCACTTGGTTATTAATTGTGCAAAATATTAATCAATCACTGTTTATCCAAATTCAAAGGGACAAAGCAAAAACAGAAACAACGTAAGTGAATAAACGAAAGTAATTAGCTCACTTTATACCTTTCTTCAGGAACAGGAAAATGTATCACCTTCAACTTTCCTTTCAGGGATGCAGCAAAATCTCTGACTTGGGACAGGTGAAGTACTCTGCTTTTGGTCTCCCGAAAATAGAGAGGCAAAAACTACTGAAGGACTAGTCCCAGGGAATTAATGGTCCCAACTCTCTTCAGATCATACTCCACAAAAAGAGTATGAAATAGATTTTGCAGAAATTTCGAGGCACTCAAGTTGCCTGGAACCACCAAACAGGCAATTCCTTGGGGTGACACCAATATCCAAGCATGAGAATTAAGTCCAGGTTAGGGAGGACTACCTCTCTCTTCATGCTTCCCATCACCTACCCTTTCCATTAATATTCTACTAACATATGTGACATCATTTTATATGTGACTTACTTCAGAAAAAATATCTGGAATTTAAAATAGATCGCTTTTTTTGATAATCAAGTCTCTTCAAATTGGAGAGTTCTGACTTGGTGACATGGAAACCAAAATAATCCATAGTTTACTCTTACAAAAGGCAGTTGACCCAGGCAAGAGGCACTTCCCCAAGATTTCTACATGTTTGTGCCAGTGGCAGAAATGCACTGGGGAGAGAATGGCTTCATTTTCCAAGTTAGAACTGAGTCATGATCACTTTGGTCTGTTGAACATGGCCAGAAATTACTGAGATGTTCTTGTCCAAGAGAACATATTAAAGCATTGGATATTAACCATAAAGAAATCATGCCACCTGTTTTGAAACATAGAGAAACTTATAGTCCATATTTTGGAGAAATTTAAAAAAGACAAGGTAGGCATTTAGAAGAAGAGAGTTAGAAAGGGGGCCTTTATTTATGTTGGGAAACTCATATCCAATCATTTGATGTTTTCAAAATTAGCAACCCAGAATGTCTCCTATGTAAGCAAAGCAACAAACCTGTCAGCACTGACACACAGAAAATGCAAAAGAGGCCACACAAGTGTCCCCTGAAACTAGATACCAGACACTTTTCTCTTGCAATATTGCCAACTAGATTGCTGAAATCCTAGACAACTCTGGGAGTCTATACAATTGAGCTGAAGATGATAGTATGACGTGAGGGAACTCTGTCATTTTTGGAGTCAAGTTCGGAATCAGCTACATTTTGAGAGGCATCTACCGGGGGGTCATGAGGGGAATCATGGGAGGAACCTAAATTCGGGCTCTGTGTATTGACATTGTTCCTTTCTAAGAGTTTTTAACAGAGTTTATTTTAAATATCTGTGATTAGCTATTCTGATAAGCGTTCCTATGCTGTCTATGTAACCCTGTCCATCAGAATGTAAAACTTTTTTTTAATGATCTATCTCACTGAAGAAATACAAATCTTATCTGGAACAAATAGGAAACAAATTCTTTAAAACCAACCAAACCATTATTTCAAAATATTCCCTTTCTTCACATTTTCAACTCTCTTTCTCAGCTTATTTGTTCTCTCTACAATAACTACTTAATGACTTCTCTCCTATTATCAGGTTTCTCTTTACCTCTTCCCCAGTAGATGGGCCTGTGGCCAAATGAAAAGTACCTCTTGCCCACAACTCTTCTGAAGTGATATCAGAGAGAGAAGGAAATGGACAGAGTAGATGGAGCTGGAATATAATGTGGAGGCAGAACAAATAGGTCTTGCTGATGACGTTGATACAGGGTTGAAGAAGAGCAAAAGATGAGCAATGTGTGGCTGGAAGTGCCAGGTACTGGGATGAGGAATAGTGGAAAGTGTTATCATTTTGGTTTGTTCTTGTTTTGTTTTATTTTGTTTTCAGGGAAGGGAGATCAAGTTAACTTTGAGGCTTGTTAAGTTTTCTCTGATCTCTTTGAATTACAAGGCAAGACTGTCCACTGAAAACAAAGGGAAAAAGGTATAAAACAAGATAAAAGTATCGATGGGTTCTCACTGCTAATTTAATTAACTTCAATTAATTTAAGATATTTTCCATTTTGGCACCATTCTATCTTTGAGCTTTTGTATCTTTCAAATGTCTATAGAGTATTTATGTTTTAACTTTAATTATATTTATTTTTGTAATTATATTAATCCCTGCAAAATCTTGCAGGTTTCATTTACACATCCTCAAACTTCTCCAGATAGTTCCATGCACATCTTGTCAAAGCATAAATTTCTTCACCTTAACTAGATAGAGTCTCATGTGGATGAAAGTTGAAAAAAATTAGCAATGTTGACCTAGACTCAAGGTGGGTCTTCCGCGGACGCAGTGTGATCTCCTTATCTCTTTCCTCCCTTTCCAGTGTTCACTCTATGAACACTGTGCTTGTCCCAAGCTGATTTAAAGGGCTCTTTGTAAAGATCCCCCAGATCATCCATCACTTCATGCTTTAAGGTAGCAAATCATTCTCCTGATCAAGTAGTTCTGAGAAGCAAAAGCATAACAGAAGACAGGTCAGTTGGAAGATGTCTGCTTTCAAGAATCAGCATTTATCAATAAACTTTCATGGCCACATAAACTTTTCTGATGTTATCCATCTGTGATTCTGAGAATGCAGGTAGCCATATTTAAAGAAAAGCCAGAATTCCTCATCATATAAATTGAAAGTCTTTAACATTATTTAACTAGCTCTCTACTATATTGCAATGTCAACAATTTCATCTACAAAGAACTATTTTTTCATGAACACAAATAATACATGGTAAAGCATACAGGCATATTGGTAATAGGGCATAATTGAAAACATGACAGTAACTTCTCCCTAGCAAAAGCCATGCTGAAGGTAGAGCTTCTTTACCCAAATACAAAAGCAAGACCTCTATTTTTGCTTAAATTAAAGGAGTTGATGATTGTGGTTCACCCTTTGTCCTGACTATGGTGGCAGAGCCCATGTCCATCAAAGTGCTCAAATTTTATGAGGCCATATAGGGGTTTGGTAAAGGGCTTGTACTTGGATCAAGATCTATCTGGCCTCAGGTGGGCTGTGGCTTTTCTCATATGCAAAATGGGGACCCCCCCCATAGGCATAATATGAGAATTAAGTGAGATAATGCATGTAAAGTGGTTTATAGAATGAGTGGCATTAACAAGTGGCCTCATATTGTTATTTTTATGATTTAGTAAAATTGGTCAGGAAACATGTCACAGTCAGAATGGCAAAAGAGTCATAGCTGGGGATCAGTCACTAGAAATGCTCTGTGCACCATATTTACAAAAATATGGTCCAGTGCAAATTTCCTTTTTGGAATATAGGGTTTCGTTTCCTCACCAAAGTTCCACAACTCATTGTAAGAATTCACTGAGGAGACTCCTGGGGAAGATGAAGCTAAATGTAAAACAAGTGCCCTAAGCCTCTGAGCATCATGGTTCTGAAATTAGAAATGGAATACGGTACAAATGAGAGCAGCTCACCTGCTGTGCTCAGAGGCCCTCTCTGCACCCCAATGGGCCCAGCCTCCCATGTGGCCTATTAGAATTAAACTTGTCCCCATAGTGAAAACCCAGGGCTGCCCCTGACCATCTCAACACAGTCGTGGTCCAGCTCCTTAACTTGCCTTGTCCCACCAGACAAATGGGAGATCCTAAGACTAATTAATGATAACACTGGAGACTAGCAGTACATAAAGGAGAGAGGTCACTGACAAATCCACAAATGTCGTTTATTGTCCACCCACAAGACATGTATACAGCATTGCTAGACCACCAAGGTTGACTTAGACACAGGCTGTGCCAGGAGTTCTGATGTTAAAAGCCTAAGCCACCCCCAGGTTCTCTTTCTTTTTCTCTTTCTATTAAGTTTTTGATAGAATTAAACATATTAATTCCTGAAGTTAGCTACTAAGTTATCATTATGAGAGACAGAGAGATTAAATGTTGAGAACTAGTACATTATAAAACAAGAGACACTAAATTGAGATTCTTCTCATTTAAAAGTTAAATGCTATGAACCATGATAATGAAAGAAAAGATACGGCCAGGAATGTTTTAAGATTTCAGATATTAGACTGTTAAGGCCATAGGTAGTTTCTGTTATTTTATTTTCTTTTTTGAACCCTAAGAAATAAAATTCATTGAGTCATTTAAAAAGCATGGATAGGTTAGAAGGATACAGAGGCAAGGCCCAGATGGAATGACTCAAAACCTAATATATGTTTTATAATCTTAACAAAATGTACATGGGTTATTTTTTAGGAAAATGTGGAACATGTCTCTCTCTATGAGTTGAAGGACCTATGGATTTAGTACTGAAGTCAGAATATATTTTTAGAGGAAAGGAAAGATTTATCTAGACTCTCTGTTTTAAACCTGGAATTCCCTCTTCTCTGTTTACCCATTCCTATCCCACCCTTCTATGGTTTTGTGCCAGTTCTATGTCTCCTTCATTTTTACAAGGTCCCCATCCTTTCCACGAGTTCCATGCTCAAAGGATCATTATAGAGGACTTTTGCAACAATGTATAGAACAGTTTAACTAAGGCAAAGATTATGTCAGTGGGGTTTAAGTGAGAGATACAAATCAAAATCATAGAATGCTGTGTTAAGGAGATTATCCTAAAGGAAATCATTCAATAAATACAACAATTTACCAAATATTGACCATGTGCCAACTATGTACCAAAAATTGTACTTGGTACTGGGGACATACTAGTGAAAAAAAAAAAACAGGCTAAAATCTCTGTCCTCAGACATTGTACATCTTAGTGGGCAAGGCACATAGTAATTACTGTTTCTAGTGATTGGAACTGCATGCACATGTATGGATTATTTCCTTTCATGTTAACATATTGTACTCCAATGTCTCTTTTTAGTAATACCAAGACAGTATACTGTGCTTTTCACATTGAAAACACACACACACACACACACACACACACACACACACACACACACACACAGAGAGAGAGAGAGAGAGAGAGAGAGAGAGAGAGAGCGAGAGAGAGAGAGAGAGAAAGAGAGAGAGAGAGAAACTTTTAGTTTTCTACCCCCAAAAACACTTTTATCAAAATGAACTTAAAAACAAATTCAGAAACAGCTTTGGCCAGCTGCAATTCAGGGATTTCTATAGAAGGGAAAATCATATACAAAAGTGGTAAAATATTAAGAATTTTTAATTTTCTTCTTAAAAACTGCTTACAAATGAGAATGTACTATTTTGTGGCTATTTTATATATATATATTTAAAACAGCTACGTAAAGGTAGACATCGCGTTGATTTCAGTCAAAAACAAAGGACAAAAGCTTGAAATATAAAGTGCCTATTTCATGTGATTAAGCTAAATGGGGGGGGCATTATAAGGCTTAGTATGGAGAGTAGAGGGTGATATCAGAGGAAATCCTGGGGTGGGGTGTTGTGAGGGGCCAAGAGAATATCAGTTCCAGAAGAAACTTATTTATAGATTAGATTTCAAAGGGACTCACAACACTCATTTTCTACTAAATAGCTGCCCCATCCCAGTCCCAAGTTTCTGGTCTAGAATCAGACAACTGTGCATTGACTCTTATGTGGACAACATATATGAAATCAAAGATGTTTTCTACCTTTATCCTTGGTTTGGGAAATCAGTTGATATAATTATCATGGCCAAATCATTCCTCCTAGTGACTATCTTTACCAAAAGGCAAAAATCTGTATTCAAAGTATTCAAAAAACTTGAATGGGCAATTGGGTATTAGGAATGAAAATATATAGGCCTTATGTGCTTGGTACCTGGGTCAGAATAGTATCTCAGAATAATGCAGATGCACAGATGAGATTACACACACCAGAGCCACTTTGTGTCTGTACAGGTATAGAGTCTATGTATCAGAAGCCAATTAGGACATTATGCTAAGTGAAAGAAGCCTGTCACAAAGGACCACAGAGTGCATGATTCCTTTCATATGAAATGTCCAGAACAGGCAAATCTATAGAGATAAAAAGTAGATTATGGTTGCCTAGGGCTGGTGGGATGGAGAGATTGAGGAAGCAATGGCTAAGGTTTATAATGTTTCTTCCTGGGCTAATAAAAGTTTTCCAAAATTAATTGCAGTGAGAGTTGTAAGAATCTGAAAATATACCAAAAATCATTTAATTGTACATTTTAAGTGGGTGAATTATATGGAATGTGATTATATCTCAACAAAGCTGTTAAAGAAGCTAATCAGAAACTCTGAGCTGTAAACTGGAATGATAACGAACAGATAAGTGAAGAATATCCTATCTGTGCTTCTTTTACAAGATAGAGTAATTTTTTTTTCAAATTTCAGAGATGACTATGTCTTCATTATAACAGTTATAATGTTAGAAAAACCTATTTTCTTTTAAAATTCTTTTTCAATTAATAGTATGGCACAGTGGTTAGACGATTATAGTTATAGTACTTATTAAACCATGGATCTGAAGTTGAAAATGAGTCTAGAATACACATGTACTTGAGAAATCAAACACATAAGTCTTCAAATGTACCAATAAATGTTATCAAAATAAAAGACCTATTAAATGAATAATTGGACTTAAGGCAAATACAAGCAAGCACTTAAAGAATTTGCTAACTGAAAAAAAACTGAAACAAGAGCTTTGGTATACAGCTAAATGTATTTATAATATAAACATATATACTTATTCATACCTGTTAACCATCACTACATTAGAAAAATTTCCTCTTTGAACTACTCTTAATCTGAAGATACAATTATTTATTCTTAGTTTTCCATACTCTTTATTGGCTGGGAAAGTTATTTAATACCTGTCTCTAAGTTATTTAATGTGTCTCTAAGTTTCTAAAATTTCATGAGGACTAAGTGAAATAAACATTAAAAGTATTGAGCAGTAAAATGCTATCCATTTAAAATAGTCAAACAGTGCTAAGTTTAGCTAGATAATATATTATACGTGACTTTATTCTTCTCATTTCCAAGAACAACAATGGAATAACAACCCCACAAACTCTTTGAATAAATTGATATTTCTAATATGTTTGTGTTTGGTAAACAACAAATCATTATGTTATAGTCTAATCCTTTTCACGGCCAACTTTTTTAAAGAATACTCACTTTTTCTATTTCTTACTCATCACTCCTAGACCCACTGAAATTTACTTTATCCCCATTATGACACTGAAAAAAATACTCTAAAGTCACCAATGAACCCATCCTATTGTCAGTGTCCTCACTTTTTTTCTTTTAAATCTCATTTCAGTTCACTGCCCAGCAGGATTTCATTCTGTTAAAGACTTTTCCTTCTTTGAAATACTTAGTCCCTTAGTTCTGAGTCCCCCTGTCCTGGCTTTCCTCCTTCCTCTGTCTGCTCTGTCTGCTCTGTAGCCTCATCATTCTATATTCAATCATTAAATGTTAAAGTTCTTGAACATCTCTTCTCATGCTACACTTTTCTCTCTAGGAAATCTCATCCAGGTAAATATTTCAGTAGCTACCTCTAGGACTGTGACTCACAAATTCACACATCTAGCCCATAGTTTCATCTCTAGAAGAGCTCTTGAAGCCATCACTCCCAGCAGATTGATGTAGTACCTTCTTACTCGTTCTTCCCACATCTACCCGTGTTTCCAGATTTGTCCTCCACACTAGAGTTGAAGTGACCTTTAAAAAATACACAACTGATAGGGTCAGTCCTTTGCCTCAACCCACTTGTGGCTTCAATTACTCTTTAAAATTAACCCTTAAAAGGTCCTTGATGGGCTGGTTCCCTCTGCTTCCTCAGCCTGACTCCATTCTCCCTGCCACACTCTGTGTGCTAGTCACAGTGGCCATCTTTTGGTTCCTCAGACATATTCAGTTTCCTCCCACCATCACGGTACTCCTTTGCCAGTGACATTCTCCTCTACCCTTAGTAACCAGAGCCTAGTTAGTTGTTAATCATCATTCTCATCTCATCTCAGAGGTTACTTCAGGATTTCTTTTTGACTCTTCACTCTGTATCATTGAGGTCCCCTCTATTACACACTCTCACAGCACTGTATACTTCCCCTTTGCAATTGTATACAATTGATAATTTGACTGTTAACCCAATTAGACAGAAGCACAATATATCCTCAGCACCTGCTATAATGTCTAGCCCATAGAAAATACTGAATACTTGCTAAATAAATGAGTAAACTATCAAATTGTGGTGGGGTTGAGGGGCAGGTTTATACACATGCAGTATAGATATTAGTGCCTTGTTAGCATTTGGTTCTAGTATATATATATATATATATATATATATATGCCAACACATAAAAAATATACATCTCTTTAAATACACACACACACACACACACACACACACACAAATCTTTACATGTATAATACATGTAGATGGATGCAGGGGCTGGAGAAAGCATAAGTAGACTGAATACCATGCCATTTTAATTCGAATTCATCCATTCAGATATGAAATACATGTGTTTAAAACATCTTAAAAAGCTAGATTTAGAATTCTTAGAGAATGGTAATTATTAGAAACAAGAATCTTTGATAAATTCTTGAAGTCAAGCATCTCATCATCCCCAGATGAGGATTTCCATGGGTATTATCTAGTATTCTGGCTTCAGGAAAATGGGATGTTGTCTTTTACAACAGAGGAAGAAGAGTTTGGATCTCTTCCAGGAGGAGATACACAAAAAGAGATAAGGGTAGAAAGAGAGAAGGACAATTGAATTGGAAAAGGATGGCTTCTGGGGCATCCCCACAGCTTCAGTAAAGCCTCCTGAACTCACAGGGCTAGTTATGAGTGAATGTGGGCTATGAATACTAATGAAGGAGCTGAGTTTTACATCGAGTTTAGATCTAGTGTAGAACCAAGACACCTTACAAGGAGGCAGAGGTGCCCCCTATGTATCCTTCCAATACATTTTTCTTAAAATCTAATAAGTAGTTTTGTTTTTCTACAGAAATGAGATTTTGGCATAAATTGTTCGTAGATCATAAGAGACAGGGTGGTTTCTAGCCTTACTTTGCATATATATGGGTTACACAAGTACTTAAAGATTCGAATTGAGTACCTGTGCTGTGCCACTGTGCTAAATGTTAGGGGAAAATATTTAACCAGGCCCATTGGTCATCTCTCCACTAAAAATGTTAATAAGAGCCTAGTAAACAGACACAGAACAGAAATCAATAAATTGTAACACAGTGTGCTATCATGGGATACTGGGTAGGGGCTTCCAATTCAAATTGAGTTTGGGTGGTGACCAAAGAAGGTTCTTCAAAAGAAGATAACTTATGAGTTGAATTGCCAAGGTCAAGGAAGAGTGAATCAGCCAGCCAAGGACAATAAAGGAAGAGGGGAGTCATCTCAGACAGTAAATATGATGAGTAAAAGTAAAGCATTATGAAAATGCATGGGTCTTTTAAAATGGTAACAGCATGACTGGACCTCAGGACATAGACCTTGTTTCTTTGCTAGATCTATAGTGTCCTGTAGCTAGATTTTGATTCAGAGGAACTAGATTCAAGGAACTGGATTCAAAGGAATTGAATCCAAAGGAATTAGAACCACCTTGCTTAGGAAAGAGAGGTTAGATAAGGCCATAGAAGTCAGAGGCTTATAATTTTAAACAAAGCAGTCATGAAAAGTCATGAATAGTGAAGATATTTGACTAGAGACTTGACCAGAGGGGGAAAATCAAGAGTATTATTTGGACACGTTAAATTTGAGATGCCAATAAGACTCTCACGTTATATATAAAAGTCTTCAGTTTAGGCTGCATGGCTGGGACAGAAATAACAAACACACTAGGAAGTCATAGGCATAAAAGTAGTATTTAAAGTCACGAAAGTAGATGAAGTGGTAGGGAAAGAATGTAGGCAAAGAAGAAAAGGGGGTTGCAGGACAAATCCTGGAGCACATAAGCAGGGGAGGAGAGACCAGAAAAGGATGGGGAATGAGCAGGAAGGTACAAAAGCAGAAGTGTGGAATCACATGATCTGAGAAAAACCAGTATTGCAAGAAAGAAAGTCATTTCTGTGTAATACTGTTGAGAGGTCAAGTAAAAGAGAAGTGAACACTGATCTAGCAACATGGAAGTCACTGTCATCTCAAAAGCAGTTTCAAGGAGTGAAGGGTAAGGGGAGGAAGTCAAATTGGAGAGGGGTGAGGTAAGAGAAGACAAATTCTATAGCCACTTGTTTAAAAAGCTAAGCTAGGAGGAAAAAAAAGCAAAATGAGAAACATCTTTCCATGTAGGAAGATGTTCTCTGGGGCTAGTCTGATCAAGAGTGGGTGCTCCTTTCCCCAGAGGAATGTTGTGTAAAAATAAACCCACCAGGCAGCTTGAGCCCGAGGGAATCCCATGGTGCTGATTCACTTCACAGAGGGAGGCTGCCCAAGACCAAATTCACCTTAATGTCCCATGATCATGAGTATTCTCCATGAAAAAATTTAAGCAGAAGTGACAGGGCCAAATGAAGACATGCCAACATGCTTTAGGACTTTTGGAAAGACTTGCAAAGCTGGGCCACCGACTACAGCCTTTGCACAGAATTGTCTAAAGCACTATTCAAAGGTCCCTCCTATCAAACATCCCAGCTGAGTCAGAATTTCCACTGTGATGGTTATGTGGTTGTAGACACAGCCTTGGTCTGCGAGACATTAGTATGAAAAATATTCATTAATCACCTACTCATGACTAGGCCTAAATATAGGTGGATTGGGCATGATTTGATTTACAGGGTATTAAGTGATCCATCTTTTTATTTAAAAACATCCCTTCCCAAGACCCCATGAAAATCACCACCATCATAAGCCTTCCTTTGAACTAAAGATGCTGAATTCAGAAGATTTCCTTAGAAATGTATATATACTAGCTGGAAAAGAAAACATCAAAGAAAAATTTATAAACACGTTAGTTTAAATTTATTTCTCAGACTGATTTAGAAAGGCTCAGCTTTAAGCGATGGACAAGAAAATTGTGTTGTAATGGAAAAAAAAGTCACATCAGGGTTCTAATCTCTAGGTAGACTGTATAATAGGAAACCATATGTAAGCGGCTCCGAAGATGAATTCCTGAGCATCTGAAGGGAAAGGGAACTCATCTTGGGGAAGAGAACAGTGATTAACTTCTAAAAAGTATTAAGAAGGTAACACAAAGAAATGTGAAAAACATTTACAAAAAAAAAAATTAAAATGGGAAAAGAAATCATTCATGATACCATGACTTCGGCCTCTGCATCACACACATCTCTCTGTAATTTTATAGGAGTTGTCTTTATGTTATTTTTTTAAATATACTTTGATAGAGAAGTTTGTGTACCTTTATTCTTTCTATTAAATATATCATGTACACTTTCTCATATTATTTCACAAAACTCACAAGCATTGTGTTTAACAGCCATATAAAATTTCATCAGGTGGATGTGCCCTAGTTTGCTTACCAATTCCCCTGCAGTTGGATAGTAAAGTTCTTTCTACTTTATTCTTATAATGAATCATTCAGGCTTTAAGCCCATAAAAAGCTGAAGCCCATAAAAACTTATTCTAATTTAAGATTAGTTCTTTAGGATGGATTTGGGAAGTAGAATTACGAGTTAAAAAAAAAAAAAACAATTTGAGAGTTCTTGATACATAGTGGATACAAACTGCTTTGGGTACAATATAAACTGTACCAAAATGGGGAAGACGAAGGAGAGAGATTTTGAAAATAAAATTGTGCCTTCTCCATTGCTTTGCAGAGGTGGTTAGCTACATATAAGCTAGAATTGTGCCAGTCACTGTACTATAGGCCCTGTGGTCCTTGCACTGGAAGTGATTATACTCTATAATGGCAAACAGTGAGAAGACCATCCAGGCATTGAGGTTAATTTACTCAAAGACAAAGATAACTGATGACATAACAAATTTATTTGATAGAAGATAATCTAGGATTAACCACAGTGTAAGACTAGGCTTGAGGTCTGTCCTTGAAAGCAGCTATTTTGAAAGGTTACACGTCACATTTAATTTGAATGTAAAGCACACTACTGTTAATACTGGGAGAGGTATCCGAATTTTGGGGGTGCCTACAGGCCAATTAAAATTTACACAGAACACTAAGATTTTTACAAAATATATAAACATGTTATAATTATGTACACAAAGTTTAAAATGCTTAGACCTGTGGATCAACAATATCCAATAATGATCTGGACATGTGACTACAATTCAAGCCATATGTAGAGAAGAGAGCTTACATTTTTTTGGCAACCAAGTGGGTATTACTTTAAGAAGTATCTTTAGTGAAAATCAATGGGTGAAAACGAAGAGGCTGTAGATGAAACCAGCAAAGGTAGAGCAAAGCCCTATTGGGTAAGATGCCTCATTCTCACAGAAATTACATTTGAGGTCAAGCAATACATTGTACCCATTGCTCAAATCAGGAAAATGGTTTGCCTGTAGGAATGCTTAAAGAAAAAATACTTTCTCTTATTGCATGGCAGTTTTCACTAAAATTAAGTGAAGAAATTTTTTTTATATATATAAATCTTGAAGGGGACACAGGCCTGCCTCTTTACGATCCAAGGAAATCAGTAAGCGGAAGAGGTAGCAATGCTGATTTTAGGATTATTTCCTTCCAACAGTACACCAGCTGGCCACAAAGAGACCAGTGATTAAGAGACATAAGCCCATTAGCAAAAAGCAACCTGTTTCCATGTCCCTCTACCAGGACAGCTGCAAACCTTCTGCAGTTTCTCTAACCTCTGTCTGGGCCCAAGATCTCATTTTAGCCTTCGCTGCTTAGTCACATTAACTGTAGTTTCTACTCAGGAAAGTGTTTGCATCTAAATAAACCACAGAGAAATGAAAGATAAAATATGGAAAAGCATAAAGAGAAGAAAAGAAAAGAAAAAGATGCAAAGCTATTTTAAAAGACACAACCTAAACTGGTGGATGGATTTCAGTACCTAATCTTGGCTATGGGAATCTCTGGCAAAGCATGAAGCTGGCAACTACTGCTGATCAGTTTGCCACTGTGTTCAGATTTAATGCGATATTTGGCTCACACGTTTAAAAAAATCCCCTGTTCCAGCTAAAATATTTACACAGTCCTATGTGTCTCACTTAATGCCTGTTAAGCAATCGTCTTTTAAAATTCCGCAGACACTTGTAAATCTGTCGGGAGAATTGTGGCATATAAACAAAGCTTCATATAAAGAGAGTTGCATTGTCAATTTGCTGGGAGTCGGGATTTCTTAGGATGTGTTTGAAAATAAAGTTGAAAATCAGAAATAGTTTAGAGTGAGTAACAACGTGACTGATAGTCTCACTGGCGGGATGGTGTTAGTGGCATTAACGGGAAACCTCCAGACACTGACCTCAGCTATTTAAAGCCCCACTCTCCTGTAAACCTGTCATTGATCCTGCCTCTCTGTTGAGTTACGGCACAGGGAAAGTTACTGGTCCAGCAGCCCCAGCAGTCTGCATCCCAGAGCCTGCCAGGTTAGAGAAGGTGAGTTGGTGAGGTCTGTAACAGGAGGCTATTATATGGTTACATACCATGTGAGTGTGTGTAAATGTTTTAGGGAGGATAGGGGACTCTTAGAGGAAAGGGGAAATTTTCCCCTGTGAGAGGCTAGGTATAACAGATTTTGAAATGCCCATTAAACTCCCTAACATCTTTAGCTCTGATGTTAATGAGCCCAAGTGATAAAATTTAAAGGCAAGGGAGGCCCATCAAAGCTCTCATTTGCCAGCCTGGGGAACTTGTCCCTGTCTTCAAGATGAGCCAGGTACTTGTGATAGGACTCTGAGCAAATCATTCAACCATTTAATTATTCCTATTGGATTAGCTATCTTTTAATTCTTACTCCATGTCACTGACTTGAACATTTCACTGGTTATGATTCATGATTAATTTTATAATAGCTTTAAGGAAGAAAAATAATACACGAAAAGTACACTTCAGTTTAAAAACTCAGCCCCAGCTTAAAACACTCAATTTTGGGGTGGAGGTGGGAAGTTAGGGGGAGGTATGTCCTGGATTTAAAAAAACAAACTAGGTACACGTAATTCCAAGGTATAGTTTCTTGAAAAGGAGGTAGCGAATATATGTTCATTCTCTTTGTAGTATCACAATCAGGAAAGACTTTATAAATGTTTCTGTGGATCTGCCAAACAGCTGGAGTGCAAATGCTGCTCACCTTCCCAACTATCAGACAGACAGCAAATTTAATCATTATTCTTAGCAACAGATTACTGTTCCTGGCAGGAGAGAAACCAGAAGAGAGAGAAGGAATAAATTTCTCCCCTAGAAAATGAGGGTAACGTTTGTTCTTAAAATGTGTTTACAAATGACTTGATGTTTCAGTGAGTTTATTTAAAATTAGCAGCTAACTCAGTGCTTTGAATAAATATTTGCTGAACAAGTGAACTGATTGAAAAGGTCAAACAAGGTCCTCTTTTTATTTTTGGAGTTTTTTTTGTGGGGGGGGAGATATTTGACGGTGTTTTAAAAGGCCATCAAAACAGTCAAGAAAAGCTGTTTAAAAACACAGTTAAATTAGCAGTTTTAGTACATTAGTCATTCTAGGTTTTCCTTGGGCTTCCTCTTTCTGTAAGTTATGGTACAGGGAAAGTTACTGGTCTAACGGTGCCTGGTCATCTACACTGAGTTGTACACAGTGCTTTTTATCTCTGAACTAAATTTCTTAAAAACTATTCCAAGTGTTCAACCTGTGTGACTGAAAACAAATGGCTCTTAATGGCTAATGGCATCTTGGACCTCGGTCTGCTTTATGTGTCTCATTTTGCTCATCACAAGAACCCCATGAGCTTGGTCCTGCTATTATCCTTATTTTTAGGGGAGACAGGTAAAGTTACACAGATACTAAAGGGCTGAAATAGAATCTGAACTCAAGAGATAGTAGAACTTCTGGCCTTGTGCTGTTCTCCTTCTTACTCCAACCATCTACAGGGACATTCTAAAAGCAATGTGGAGTACCTATGAAGGTCTTTTGCAAAAGGCAAGGAACAAGGCAATGAAACTAAAAACTACCAAGTACTACCACTGGGACCCCTTCATTTTAAATGGGAAAACAGAAGATCAGGGAGGTTAGGTGGAGATTATGTTATTAAATGGCACAGAGGAGACCTGAACCACGGCTGCTGATTCCCAGGTAAGTCACTGATCTTCCCATTGGGTACCTAAAAAGTGGAGTCACAGTCCACAGCCTGAATCCATCTAAGAGACATGCTATGGCCAAGAAATCTGGGAAGATATCTGGAGGAAAAAAGAACACTAGTGAAAACTCCAATCCTTTTTGCTGGGGCTGAGGAGGTCTCTCTCTAACTTGACTCTTTGATCGTCTGACTCAAAAAGAATCCAATCCACTTATGAACTGTGAATCCTCCAGAGGGTCCAAGATACACAATTTACTTGGGCAAGAAAATATTTTGATATTCACAAAACCACCCACAAATCTATTTCTGTGAAGAAAATGTTTTGACCTGACACAAATTTATAGTAACGTAGGCTTGGCAATCAAAAGAACCAAGTTTTATTCCTGGCTGGGTGATCCCAGCCATAGTGCTTTGTATCTTGGAGGCCTGCTTTCTCCACTTAATATGCCTGCCCTACCCACTCAAAGAATGAAGCTCTATACACAAATAAGGTATCACCATTATAACCACATTAATATCTTTATCTTTTTCTGAATGGGAAATATGGAAGACACTCTAGCCAATGGACTTGCCAAATTAATTCTACTTTCCATTCCTCCCATCCAATTTCTACGGCATGCTGGAAGGTGTACAGCTAGAGGCTACTCTGTGGTTTCCCTGGGCAATTCTTCCCACAGTTGAGTTGAATCCTTATCAAGAGTGCTGTGCAATTTCCAAACTTGCTTATGCCAGTTGTTCTCTTTATCTCAATTCCATTACTTAATTACCTGAGGGTAAACTGTAGTAATGTGCCTATGAAAAGGGACTACTTCTATAAATTTAAGTGAAAGAAGCTAAAATATTGCTGTTAAATATAGGTGTGAGAGATCAGTGAAAACTGGGGAGACTTGATGTAATGCAGTACTCAGGGCTGGATCCTGGAACAAAACAGGATATTAATGGAAAGCAGGTGAAGTCCAAATGAACACTTGTAAATTTAGTTAATAGAAATGTGTCAGTGATTGTTCCTTAGTTTTGATGAACAGAACACAACAATGTAAGATGTTAACAATGGGGAAACTGGATAAGAGCTATATGGAAACTTTCTATACAATCTGTAAAATCTAAAATTACTCCAAACTGAACATAAAAAGGTGACTTTTAAAAAGGTGTGGGCAAGACAGATGTAAATGGTTGAGAACAATTATAAATATCTGGAAAGATTCTTTGGTGATATTTGAAAAAGCCATGACTCCACTTAAAAAAATACAAAAGGGAACCCACGGGTGAACCTCATCCATGTATAGTATGTAGGGAAGACTCATAAAACTCTATTTAACACATCTTAATTCATAAAAAGGCTTCAGCCCTGCATCAAAAGACAGGCGAACGGTACTATATTTAGATGCATGTGTCATTTTCTATGATTCTTGAGCCAACTCTGGGCCAACTTTTTTCCATTAACCAACCATATTGGATAAGAATCTTATTCTCTAAAGATAACTTTTAGATGATATCAACAACAGAATATTTGAGGCATGGATTAATTTAAAAGCAGATCCTCAAGAGCCATTTAGAAAAAGAATACCTGAGATCCAAACATTATATAATTTTACAGTCGACTTTTATATCCTATAAATGACCAGAATTCCAGGGATTTTTAGCTGTTCTAATGAACTAAGTCTAGGGAAGAATGCAATAACCCTTACTGAATTAGGAGAATTGTAGAATGCACTGAAATAGCATATCAGTAATAATCATCTTAGAAATCTAGAGGTAGAATGTACTTTCAAGATCTGCTAGCACAAATACCCTTCCTAATAGTACCTATCCTGCCCACTACCACAACACAGTCTTCCAGGCAGAAGTGGGTGAGGCACCCACGACCTCTCTGGGCCCTCGGATCTCCTTTTAGATTGATTTAAAATCTGACTTCCAAAAGCTTCTACCTGTTTATACTTATTTGACATCTTTGCCCATAAAGAAATAATCTAACTGCTCTCAAATAGCAAGGTCAGCAATTATCTGAAGTAAGCTGAGTCTTCTCTACCCTTTGCTCATTCATTCATCCACTCAACAGATATCGGTGGAACAACAACTATGTGGCAGGTACTGACCCAAATAGTAGATATAAACACTAAAACTGTCATTAGATCTCTGCTTTTGTAAAAAGAGGGAGAGAGAAAATTTACACATAAATAGATAAATAAATAAATAATAGCAATATCAGAACTGTAAGCTGTTATACAGAGTGACTATTCAAAATGAGTGTTGTAATTTGGGCGGTCAGGGGAGGCCCAAGGCACGGGATATCTAGAGGAAGGACGGACATTCTAGGCAAAGGGAGTAGCTGCTGCAAAGGCCCTAAAACAGAAACAAGCTCACTGGGTTGAAACACAAAAAAGGGCTGTGAGGCTGGAGAATTGGGGTACCATGAGATGAAACAGGAAAGGTGGGAAAATCGTGTAGAAAGTTGTAAGGCATGGCTGCAAGTTTTGAAGTTGGATTTTATTCTAAGGATAATGAATATGAAACAATTAAGTGACCTGACCCGTCTGATGTGTGGAGATTGGATTAAAGAGGACAGGAGTGGAAGCAGGAAAACTTGATAGGAGTCTGATGTTATGACCCAGGTGAAGGAAAGTGGTGGTTTGGACCAGAAATGCAGCGTGGATATGGAGAACAATAAACTGATTCAAGGCATGTTTTGAAGCAAGAGGCAACAGGATTTGCTCATGGACTGGATGTCAGACATGAGGGCACAAAGAGAATCAAGGGCAAGTTTTTTCCTCTTGCTTATACTCTGCAAAGGGCTTTCTTTAATGTTATTCCAATTAATCCTCTCAAACAACAAGTGAGGCCAGCAGGGCTACCCTCCTGTTCATACAGGGATGCTGAGATGTGGAGGATGAAACTACCCGCCAAGAGTCGCACAGCTTGTGAAGCACAAATCTGAATTCAGCACCTGTGATTCAGACTTTTCCATGATAGTACCTTTTATTTCAATATTTTATGTTTCTAGTCAAAGAAAAAAATGCAAAATAAATTCTACTTATTGTGTTGATTTTTAAATAAAGGGTAGAAATAAAGTGAAAATTGAGAGGAGGAAACCAGGACAACATAACTCATCCTTCCCACCTAGAGATGTCACAATTGTGGCTTCAAAGGAAATCACAAACTCCTTCCATTAATTAAACGGGTGAATCAGGTTTCAGTTTCCGTATCCTCTCTCCTTTCTGTACAGCTTGTCTTTGAAGACATTCCATTTGGGAAATGTATGACCTTTACCCACTGCGCTGCACTTAATTGAATGCTTTGCATCAAAAGTCGCCATGCTAATCAACATTTTACACCCATTGCCTTTCTGAAATTCTTACCCCAGTTCCTTATGTCTGTTTTGTTGAAATCATTTTACAAAAATAAATCATATCAAAGTTTTTCTTTTATTATTTCTGAAACTTTGCTTGCAAAACTAAATATTTTTAACACCATGGCAACATGGTTAGGACTCTGGCTAATGTAACCAGGCCACAGCAGAGTTCAGACTTAGCACACTTCTGCAGTGGACAAATGGGTTGTGAAGGAGGAAAGAGCTAATAAATTAGGCATGGTCAATAATCATTCAAGGCGTGTCTTCTGGAGCTTCCTAAAAGGTAATAAATTAGCCAGGCTTGTCCTACCAGATCAATTTCCCCTCTCCGTTCTAGGATACAATATGCAGCAGCAAACTGCAAGGCTCTGAATGAGTTTAGGTGATAACCTCCCACACCTTCCCAAGTACTTCCTCATACATCTGCTCATCTGACCCTTCCAATATGGCTCTGAGTTGGGCAGCGGGCAGGATGATCAGCTACATTTTTCCAGCTGAGGCTCACAGAGGTAGTGATTTGTCAGAGTTGCATGGCTTATTGAATGGTTAGTAAGAAGCAGAATTAAAATTTTAAACTGCATCTCCTAAATCCCAGGCCAGTACTACTTTCCACACACTAGCCTCCGCTGTTGAAATTTATCTAAACTATCACAAACGCTTTGGTTTGTTGTTATCCTTTTCATATTTATTAAAGTTATACACGTATGTAATTAAAAAAATAAGTGAACTATATGCACTCTATGAAGAGCAGTCCGCCACACCCCCACACTCACCACAGGGGCTCCTTCCCAGTGCAGCACCACCAGTGACTTAGACCGATATTCGGTGCTGACATTTTTATGACTTTGCAAAAACAACTCCCAGTCCCAGCTGATATATGTAAACTCTGATTAATTCACTTTTCCTAAACATCCCCTACCTCACTTTCTTACCCACAGAATGAACAATTTTTTCTAATTTGCTCTGCTCTCTTTGTGATTATCACTAAATGAACTCTAAGCCTGCTACTAGTTGAGTAAATCTTGTCAAAACATTCAGATACATCAGATTTCATATTCCTCAAGAAGCTTCTCTGTGATTCTTTTGACCTAATCTAATCTGGAATGTTCACTCTTCATGCCCAGCTGTTACACTGGGCTATCTATCCTGGACCATTCCTTCGCCTCCCTTCTCCACTGGATTGTTTTATTCCCCAGAGCCTTTATCTTCCTATTTTGTGGTATAGCACTTTCTATAGTAGCATCCTGAAAATGGTTCCATGGAGATAGGTTTTTTGAGAACTTACATGTCTGAAAACATTTTTATCCTGCCCTCATATTTGATTGATAATTTGGTGGATATAAGGTTCTGGAATAGGAATAATTTTTTCTTCAGAATTCTAATCCATTTCTAGCTTCTAGTGTTGCTCTTGAAATGTCTGAAGCCATTTTGCTTCCTGATTCCCTGAGTATAATTTGTTTCCACATCCTACCTCACCTTCCCCCTTTTAGAAGTGTATAAGGTTTCCTTTCATGCTGAGTAATCTGAAATGCTATAACAATGCTAGTATGTATCTGTTTTATTCCACTGTGCTGGCATCTCTCCGGGCCTTTTAAAATTAGGAATTTGTGTCTATCATTTTGGGAAATTTTCTTGAATGGTTTCTTTGATTTATTTACATACGAATATATATGATGTTTGTGTATGTACATGTATGAATTTATGTGTGAACTTGTGGTGTGTATAAAACTTGTGGTAAAAATTGAATTGCTTCTCACCTTTTTCCACTCCTAGGGTAGAATTCAGCTTTCTTGTTTGGTTAATTCATTATCACTTGTCCATCTCTTTTTTTAGCTTCAGAAATGTGGTTATGGTTTTCTCTCTCATTCTGTATTCTTGAGTATATACTTTTAAAGAACTCCTTTTACTATTATTGTTTTAGTAATTTTCAGAGGAACTGAAATCTCATGTGAGTATTCAATCCAAATGAACGTTCAACTGGCCATCTCTTCTCAGAAGTACTCCTGAAGTTCTCCAAAGTCTTTTTCCCCCATTACTAGAGTCATACTGCTTATGGACCATGCTCAGATGAGTAATTAAAGAGATCTAGTTTTTCTCTTGTTTTTTTTTTTTTTTCTCTCTCTGGAAAAACATATAATCTCATGGAGAAAAAACCATTTGATAATGCTAAGTGGTAGAAGTCACTCATGCTGCAAGTCAGGGCTAGCCCTGAACACAGAAGCAATAGTCTGCTCTGCTCTGCGACTTGACAAGTCCTCGAAGATCCTCGTACCTTCTCATCTATGTCAGAAGCCCATTACATGTAATTTCCACAAATGGAAGGGATAACAAAGGAGTCAGAAGAATGTGGGTTGCCTAGGGGTGGCCCTGAAATACTCTGCTATTTCTTTGGCTAACCATGTTTGACTAGTTCATTTATCTTTTGGGTCATGAAGAAATTAAAAAAAAAAAAGGCTACATAATTGTCAGAAAGAGAGAGGAAGAGAATGTGTTAAAGAAATGAAAAGAGATTGACAGGTAAGCCATAGGAAGATAGAGACTACAACAGGTAGATTAGCTGAGTGGTTATGGGTGGAGAGAAGAAAAAGCCTAAATTAAATCCAATTATTATCTGTTGTCCTTTTAGAAGATGAACTAGAGAACTAAATAGGGCTTATCCTTCAAGATTTATCATTCTAGATCATATTATCAGTGCTTAAAGGGTGGGCCTACAAATAGTAAAATATTAGAGCATGATACAGTGGAAAGAACATAAGCTTTGTAATCAGATAAACCTGCTTCAAGTCTTGGCTTTGTCACTAGAAACAAAGTTGCTCCAATTTCCTTACTCTGAAAATGCAGGTGGTACTCATTTGAAGTACTCTTAACTAATAGAAATGATGCAAGCAAATTTGCTGGTATTTAGTAAGTGCTCATTAAATGGTAACTGTTGTCATTCGTGATGGTGGAAATGACATGTACCACAACCCTGAACATGCTTACTGTGCCTGTGTCCACTGTCTGCTCCTGCAGGGAGGAGGATTTCATCACTGAGATTGTTTAGAATTGCCAGTGCATAATGGTAATAAAAAGTGAACCAATCTTCAGTAGGTTTTATTATCGCTTTTAAATTCTCTATAGAAGTCCCAGAGAAAAGATAGGGCACCAAATTAAATCTGAATTTGAGACAAACAAGAAATGATTTTTTTAGTATAAGTACATCTTGTGCAATATTTGAAACACACTTATGCTTAAGAGAGTCTTGTTTATCTGAAATATAGATTTAACTGGGCCTCCTGCATTTTACTTAATAAATCTGGCAACCTGAAGAGTACCCCCATATTGCATGCACTGGGGGCAGAATGCTCTACCACAGGTCCCAATCCCTACCACTTGGTAGGCCTCTGTGTCTATTGCAAAATTCAAAGGGCCTTTCTTTAAATCATTTCCTTTGCTTCCTGAGATAGTATCAATAGGCAATTACTTTTCTTAAATTCTGTTTGGGGCTCAACAGTTCTGACTGACTTAATCCACCAAAGGTCGTACTTTCATCCAAGTGCTGGACAGAAACATAGATTCCTGCCTAAGGAGGAGCCAGCATGGCTGCAAGAAAGAGTTAAACAGGGTGGCGGTAAGGTGAACTTGCACTAAACTGGACAGTGGAGCTGGGACAGGATCCTTCCCTCCACTTTCAATGCAAGTTTTGCAAACTAACCCTCCTGCCCTTTCTCCACCATGGAGCACACTAACCCTTGCGCAGACAGCATTCCCTATAGATCCCATCAGCACTCAAGAGTCTCAAACCCCAGTCCACACATCTCCCCCTTCAGCACCTCACTAATATTATCTCAGCAATGTATTTGCCCAGACACTTCAGAGAGCTAAATGGCAAAAGAGAGGCTGTTTCCATCTTTCAAGAGAAACAATAGTCCATTGCTTATCATGTTGTTCCAAACAGAAAAGGTTTTCCAACATTTAAGCACTATAGGTGACTCACAGTGATTAATATTAAAAAATATATTATTAACTTTTAAAAACTAAGATGAATCCTTAACCTCACTAATCTACTTATCTATAATTGAGAGTTGACAATTATTTGAGTTTTTTACCTTGGTTTTAATTGTAAAACTTTCATATGCATATCCAAACAGTCAAACTATTACCACTACGACAGTCTCTGCCAAGGGCCATGAGAAACTACCATGTAAAAATGTTCTGATTTCATGTTTTTACATGTGTAGGTGTGTGGTTCCCACCCTAATTCCTCCTCTTTTGGCTGATTATCTTGGTATTGACTGTACACCTCTAAATATCATGTTTTTTTGTTTGTTTGTTTGTTTCTGTTTTTATTTCTGGTGGGCCTTTAGAAGGGAGTGGAGCTAAATGAATGAATTCAATGTCATCCTCATCTGGAAGACAAGTTGACCACCATTCAGAAAAGCTACCAAAAACAAAAAAACCTATAACAAAAACCCCTCTCTCTCTTCAACTGTTACTTTCATGTATGTATGAATTTACATCCTCCTGTAATTCAACAGAATCTCTGAGTAGACTATTCAGGTACTGGTGTTTTACAAAACAGAGATTCATCTGGATGTTTGGCCTAAACTGGTCCCTCCATTAAAATAAGGATCAAGATCGAAAATGCCTGAAGATGTGATGGATGTACTTTGATGTAAAGTTAGTTTAGAAATATTACTACTACTCAAACTTAGAATGAAGAGTTTAACATTTATTGAATGCCTGGACTATGCATTTCACACAGCATCTCATTTAGAGAAGGCATAAAAGAGTCAACATTTTAGAATAAACATTTTTTGGATAAACATTTATAGAGTGGTAACAGATAGCAAAAAAGTCAACAGAGACTCTTGTCTTTCCAAAACTGTATAAGTGTATTCCCAAATATTTCTAAATGGTACATAAGAAAGGACATGTTCAAATATATAGTCTTAAATATTTAGAGAAAAGAATATCATTGGAATTATCTTAACACACATGCACACACACTTGCATCTTGGCCAACATTCTCAAACAAGTTTGAATATCTTACACTCAGGATTAACTACTAATTACATTTTCTCAATTTATATATGTAATAAGAGGGCAAGATCTAGGTCATAACTAGTTGATTAAATAACCCACCTTTACTGATAAGGGATACTAAGTAACTATCATTAGCTAATGAGGGGAATTTATTTTTATTCTTACACTTTTCAGAATATATTGACTTCTCAAAGCCTATCTGAAAAATTCCTGTGTCATTTTCCAGCAACAAAAAAATTAACTTTCCTACTCTCATAGCCAGAATGAATTTTTCATAATAAAATACTAGCACAAGATCATGTCAAACAAATATGGACTGGGTGGGGGTCGGAGAATGACACTAGAGTAATTTTGAATACCACTAAGGTTATTCATTTTGGCTTTCAGGCATCAAGACAATAGAGAGGATTTAACCCCTCCTGTTTGTTTACAGGGATAACAAACTCAGTAAGGACAGTGTAGCCGGGGAGTATTAAGAGAGATATTAAAGGGCAGGCCATAATTGTTCATCGAAGCCCCTCCCATTAAGGTCATCTAGTCATGATGATTAATCAACAATTGTGTCTTTATGTTAAAAATCTGATAATAATATCAACATCCGTTCTTAAACTACATCTCACGGAATGCATGTTCTGCCACATATTACGAAGTAGTCAGTGAAAGAAAAAAACAATGTTTTAAGTGGAGAAATGCTGCTTTAAACAGGGTTAAACCATTTTACTTTGTTTTTTACTGCAAGGCTTCCCAGAATCTTTAATAACTATGTGTGCACTATGAATCCCTAGGATATGATTTTAGGATAGAGCAATTCCAGGTTTACTGAACTGTAGACTCTTTTGGAGAGCACTAATTCACACTTCATGTAATACTAGTGAGTGCCAGGATGTGAGAAATCCTATATCTATGGTCTCAGCTGTGTGTGTGTGTGTGTGTGTGTGTGTGTGTGTGTGTGTGTGTGTGTGTGAGAGAGAGAGAGAGAGAGAGACAGAGAGACAGAGAGACAGAGAGACAGAGAGAGAGAGACAGAGACAGAGACAGACAGGAATTAACTGGCACAATCAGAAAGGATTCGTTGCATGATGCGTTTTTGTCTCCTATTGTTACTATAACAAATTACCACAAAAGTGGCTTAAAACACCACATATATATTACTCATAGTTCCCATATGAGATGGGTCTCAGTGGGCTAAAATCAAAGTGCTGATAGGGCTGCCTTTCCTTCTGGAGGTTCCAGGGAGTATCTATTCCTTGCCTTTTCCAGTTTTAGAGGCTTCCTGCATTCCTTGGTTCATTGCCCACTTCCTGCACCTCCAAAGCTAGCAACAATGAATCTCTCTGATCATTCTACTGTACTATCTCCCGCTGACCACAGAAAAGTTGTCAGTTTTTAAAGATTTATTTTAAAGATGTATGTGATTAGATTAGGCCCACTTGGATAGTCTAGGATAATCTCTTCATCTCAATGTCAGCAAAGTCCCTTTTTGCCATGTAAGGTAACATCATCACTGATTCCAGGGATTAGGATTTGGGCATCTTTGGGAGGCATTATTCTGCCTACCACACATGGGATGGTAAGAATACCTTCAGGATTCTGGTCAGCAAACATGGTCGAAGAATAAGAAAGAGAGCAATTATTCCTATAGTTTGCTTGTTTTTTCCCAACTGTTATTCATAACATCACAGTATCAGAGAAATTAAAATTACTGCCTCATTAAAGGATGCAGAACAGTAAACAAAATGTGGAACATGTTCCCAGGTACCAGGAACTTGGTTCTGTCTTCAAAATGTACAGAAGTGAGCTTAAGTGCTCTCAGAATTAGATTTTCTGCAAAAATAGCCAGTTGGTTCCACAACAATATGGGCCTGATTTTGCAAGTTATGTATTTTCTAGAAAAAAGTATGTACCCCTAATCAGCTTTATTGTAGCTTTCCTTCCTAAGAAACTGCATTCATTACCTCCTATGGAGTAGGTACTATGATTGTCCCATTTTACAGGTGAAAAAATGAATACTTTTTACGGTTATGGTACTTGATAAAATCTTACTTTCACCAAACCAGTAAAAAAATACATATCTGATTCCAAAGCCTAAGGTCCTAATCTTATGCAATACTGTGTCTTTTCACTTTTATAACCCATCTCTCCTATACACCTTCCCTTTCCCTATCTTCAGCCCAAAATAAGTTCTTTCCTGTCTCTATCTGATCTGAGGGTCTATATAAGTGGTTCTATGAATGTGAGTGTACAACTCACTTACACTCATACACACATGTTCAGTGAATCTCTTTCGTATCTTCATGAGGCTTTATACTTTTAACATACTTTCCACTTTGATCTCTGATATGATATGGAGACTTCTGAGCCACAGGCAGGATATGTCATGAGTACACGGCTTAGTGTCACATCTAGTTTCACAATGTAGCTAGGTCATCACCTGTGAAGTGACTCGGCAAGTTATGTGAGCAGCATAAACTTCAGTTTCCTCCTCTTGTGTGAGAAATCAGCAATAATATCTACTTCAGGGGTCCCCAATTCCCAGGTCGTGAACTGGTACCAATCTGTGGCCTGTTAGGGACCAGGCTGCACAGCAGGTGAGTGGTGAGCAAGCAATTGTATTTACAGCTGCCACCAGTGCTAGCATCACCGCCTTAGCTCCATCTCAGATCATTAGACATTTGATTCTCATAGGAGCATTGGTCCTTGGTGCTAAAAAGGTTGGGGACTGCTGATTTACTTCACAGGGTCATCGTAAGGATTAAAATAAATGATATATGTAAAGCACCTGATAGATAATAATCACACAATAAATCATAGCTACTACTATTATCATCAATTCTTTGCTGTGTTTACCTACGTAAAACTGCTATTCAAAGTTCTTGTCTCTATGAAAGATGCTAAATGACAACTTCTACTTCTATAAGTGACATTTGTACAACTGACAACCACAGTTTAATTCACATCCTATGGTTAAGGTGTGGCTCATGTTACTCAAAACAATTTTCTACTAAAGGGCTGTACTTGCTGGGAGAACTGGGGTCTGAGACTTCTTGAAAATTGCTAATCACATCTGGTTTAGCTTTAGACATTTTCTGGGGTTTTGCCAGCAGCCACGACATTTTAATGGCTACAATAAACCTCAAAGCCTCATCAAATCTTTGCTGTATGTGTGAAAATTATGTCCTCTTCAATTAAACATTCAATCTAGGCTCACACCAAGGCCTTATGGAAAAGGAGGTGAAACCTGAATGGGAACGTGAGATGAAACGGACCGCCACGACTCTGGTCATCTCGCCAGATGGTACTTAGAAGAAAAAGAAATTCATTAGAGAACCAATGGTCTGTATTTTCTTTAAATATTTACTAGGTACCTTTCATGTGTTAAAAACACTGGCATCCCTAAAGATTAGCAGGGCATTTTTGTTTAAATATTCAATGTGTGTCAGGGGGAGTCCCAGTTTTCTCATTTGCCTTTATGGGACTTCACGACTTTTGGTGAAGTCCAAATCAAAGAAGAAAAATAACTGAGGGGATATTCAATTTTCCTTCACAGGGCAGCTCCTTCAGCTTCAGAAGAGGTGTATTGCCTTAAAATTGACTAAGGAAAGTGTCAGTTGAGTACTGTGAGATCTGGAATGACACGAAGGATCAAAATAGGTGATAAAGCTTTGGGGGAAACCCTGCCTGTCCACTGTCCCCTTAATTCACTCTTCTCATCCTCTTATTATTTACATTCAAACACACAGAAACACCAAAGAGAGGTCGCTGAGCCAGGATGCTTGAAAGAGGCAGCCCCTGGAAGGAAGGCAGGAGAAGGGGAAAGATCAAACATAGATCAGGATCATAGATCATAGATCTTTCTGCTAAAAGACTCCAGGAGAGGCCAGGCCAACGTTCACAAGAGCCAGGAGATGAGGAGATGGGCATTCAGGGATGACCATGGAGTGAACAAATATGGGTCTTCACTGCCACCACTTACCTTGCAGCCATCAGGAGGACTGGCCTGGGCCCTAATTCTGCCACTGGAGAGGGACAGAAAAAGCTGCCACATGATGGCTTACTCTGCTTTATTACAATAAGGATCAAGCTCGTCATCATAGACAAGGATAAAACTGTCATTCTTTTTTAGGAAAGGGAAAAGAATAACCACAAATTCACATATCACGTTCCTGGACAAAGCATTCACTTGGTTGAATTCATGCTCTCAACCACATCAACAGGAGGGAAAAGAAAATCCACATGTGCCTTTAAAAATAATTTACAAGGTAAAAATATTCACTTGTAACCACTATCCTTATTTAAGCAAGTTTTATGCCCCAAGTATAAATAGATGGCTTTCCCTGCCACGAGGAACAGATCTTTCCCACTTTACTTCCATTTTCAAGCTGTTCTCTGTCTAAGACTTAAGTTTCTGAGCACTCTTTCACAATAAACATTTTTTAAATGTTTATTTTATGTCTTAGTGTAAAAATATTCCTGGTTCAAGCTCTTCATTTCCTCAAGCTCTCCTTTTGGCACTCTGGGCTCCATTTCCACATTAACATGCTCCCTAAATCCTGTGTATGGTTCTGCAGTTGGAGTTACACAAACTCCAACACAAGCATTTATATTCTTGGACAAGGAGATGTCTGCACAGCGAGAATGCAAGAGTCTGGAAATGTTGAAGGAAAATTCCTGCCCAAGAAGAGATACATATTTTCACCTTTCGAAACTCAATACTTTGTTTTGAATAATTAAAAAATGTACATTAAACTAAAAGAGAATGTTTACTATGGGTCTTGCCATCATTATCACTTATATACATAAACCAAACATAAAGAGATGCACGTATGTATATTTGCACATGTGTGTGTAAGAGAGTGACAGAGACAGAGAGACAGAGACACAGGCAGAGAAGGCAGCATAGCAAACTAGTTTAGAAAATGCAGACCTGATTAGAACTCAGTAAATATGCCTCTCACTGGCTGTGTGAACATAACCTCTCTAAGTCTCATTTTTCTCATCTTTAAAATGGAGTTAGTATAGGGTTATTATAAAAATCATATGAGACAACAGTAAGCATTCAGTAAAAGTTGCTGTTATTATTATTATTAAAATTATATGTTGGAAAATGTAAATATAACAGGATGTAGATATAATAAGCATAAATTAACACTAGCAAAAGAGAGGAACATGTAAATACAGTACCTCCAAAAAGTGCACAAGACGGAAAGTTTCATGAGGGCTGTTGGGTACCGTAACTGAACTCTGCACCAAGTCCATTCCACAGCAACATATAAATCATCCTCTTAAATCATTAAAAAACAATCTTAGCTATTATCATAATAACAGAACAGTTCCTGTTACCTTCTAGTTGCCTCTTTAGTTTTCTCAAGTCTTTTACAAGGTCTTCAAACTTGACTTGGGAAGCCAGAAAGAAATCTTGTGGTTCAGGCAGGGGGAAAATGCTCTTTTCTGTTCCTGCTTCCTAAAAGATATGGTAAACAAAAGTACGTTATACTTCCCCATCGTCGCTTACAGTTGAAATTTTAAAGCATCTTTTAAAGGATGCTTGAATAAGAATCATAGCAATGCTCCTCTGTTATTCCTAAATTTGGGCTGGTTGCTTTGATGTGCTTTCGTGTCTTTCACAACATCATTTTGGTCTTACTGGCACTTAGATAGGCCATGGCATGGGCTAGGTTCTATTTTGCCTCATGAATTAAAGGGAAAATGGTCAGGTATGTCTTGATCTTGGACAGTCTACTTCCATGGAAAAAGGCACAGGAGGAACACATGAAAGTATTTAAAATAAAAGTCCTTCGTTGAGTTTCACATGGTAGCAATTAGATAACTCATCTTTGGGGTATGTCAATGGGTGTGAATTGCAAGGTGCTGGATAAGGCAGCACTGCAATGGAAGAAACAATCATCCTCCCTTATGCCTTTCCCTACCTTCCTCTGCAGCTTGAAACCTGTGTGTGTATGTGTATGTGTGTATGTGTGTGTGTGTGTGTGTGTGTCTGTGTCCGAATTTTTCACATATCTGTAAAAATTTTCCAAGTGTTGTTTGCCTGCTCTTAGCAGATATTTACTGAGGGCACGATTGGAAATAGTTTTTGACAAGTTCCACAACTCTACAAAATAGAGTATCTGAACTTAGAAACATCTTGAAGGACAAAACCTTCAGGCACATTGAAAGATAAGATGAGCCTCATATTTCTTTTCCAGTCTAGCTTGCTTTTCTCTTTGAGCTGTTATAACATAAGCTTTGTATCTTGCTTTCTTGCTTATCTCAGATAGTCTTCAGGTCTCTCCATATAAGCTACTGTGCCAGCTTTCCTTCACATTCCGTCTTTCCTACTGCCATTAGGACCACTTCCAAACTCTAAAACTGCTTTACATGGCACTTTATGATCTGGTCTCTGTCTACATCTCCCGCCTTATTTCTACCTTCCCCCATCTCTAACTCCCTCCCCCAAATTTTCATAAAATATTAGAATGGGCCACAGTGTCTTGCCTCTAGGTTATTATTAATTTTAGTACACACACACACACAAACCTGTCCATTTTCAAGCCTTCCTTAAAACGTCCTTATACCTCCTTGTTCCCGCTCATTCTTCAAGTCTCAGAACAGGTATTATTTCCTCAAAGATTTCCCCTAAGTCCTAGCAACCAACTCTTGGGTGTTTCCAAGAGCCCCACATACTTACTGTTATCATGGTACTTACCAATGTTAATTTACAAATTGCCATGTTAGCTTGTATGTCTTCCCCACTAGACTATAAACACTTTGAAGGCAGAAACTGTGTCTTGTTCTCAGTATAGAATATAACCTCTGGCATACCAATAAACTTTGCAATATTACAGAGAGGCTATAAAACACTGTTCTGGGAAGCTTGTACCTTTAGAAGGAGACATTTAACTTATCATCATCAAATCACTTTCCTTGTGGTTTCAGGGATCCCTGAAACCCTCACCTGTCTTTAAGACCTTTAACTTCACTTGGTCTTGGGATGCTGGGAAAAGGTGGCTTTCCTCATTTGATCAGAATGACATCTTATGTGATCAGTGTACTTTTTTTTTCATCTTCCTATATTTATTTTACTACTTTAAAAACAATGGAATCAGTACCCTGGTCTGAGTGTTGAGGTGGAACAACATCTAAGATGCCTGCCACAGTAATCTACACTGGAAGAACTCAGGAATAACATCTCTTTCCAAAACTTTTTATCAGACTCAGTCCTGGCTTCATTTTTTTTTTTTTTAATCTAGAAAAAAGAAAATACAGCTGAACAACTCAGCCTGGTAGTAGCTCTTGTGAAAGTTGCTCAATTTGAGTTCAAAAGACATGGCTCTAGATGAGTTTCTTTAAACTTCACAGACCTAGACTTGGACCCCAAAACTGGCTTGAGTGGAGAGCAGCTTGGAGCAGGAGTCACCTTTCTTCAGGTAATTGCTCATCACCACTAACCACAAAAATCATCACTTATGCTCCTAGGGGGAGGAGAAAGTTTAATAAATCACATAATTCTACACTCCTGTTGAGTGAAATGCATTTTGCACAGTGAAAACTGAAAGAGCACCACACAAATGTTGACCTCTTATTTTTTCCAAACTGGGCCATTCCAAGTTTGAAATAGTTCTCATGATAAGATTTTCCTCTGTGATTTTCCTCAATTCTATGGGGTCAGCTTTCTTCAAGGAGAGTCCTATATATCACAGGCAAATTTCAGCCTTCCTACACAATGCATCTGACTTAGTTGAGGTAGATACTACAAGGTAAACTGTGTCAACCTTGGATTAGAAACGTTACCTCTCTAGATTCTTCAGGGTGATTCTGCCACATCAGTACCTGGTGCCAAAACTTTGGGTATATACATGTTGCGTGAAGTTCAACAAGGCTACCATGGTCTACCAGAAAACAGCTTTCACCTCCTTGTACCTATTCTTTATAGATGAAACTTATTACATTCCTGTTGATATTTAAGCATACACACACCACTCAGCACGTATTTATCAGGCACCTACATGATAGACACTAAAAAAGAGATAAAAATGAATTCTGGAGCTCAGGGAACAATGCCAGGATGGTACATAATTGCTCACTGATACCTATATACAAGACAGTGTTCACACAGAGTGTTCTTGGGCTTCAAAGGCGTGACAGATGAGGACGTGAGCAAAGTCTTCATGGAAGAAGAGCCATGTAAGGTTGCACTATTTTTATTATATCCTTTTTTCCTTTTACAAAAGTGACACATGTTCATGATGTTGAGTAATTGAAAGAAAGAATCTCTTATAATCCTACCACCCAGAATAATCAAACATTTTAATATATATCTTTCTTGTTTTTTTTATGAGCTTATGTGCATTTATATTTACATATTTGATATTATACTGTATATTATTTTAAACATGTTTGTAATTTGATAGCAGACCAAGAGTATTTGTCAACGCCACTAAATGTTCTCCTATACATTTTCCATGGCAGAATATTATTCTATTTTATGACTAGCATAATTTATTTGACCCTAGATTCCATCTACGAACACTACCAAAATTTTTGCAATATTTTGCTATTACAAATTATTTTAAATAAAAAAGGATACATGTCCTAGTTTTTCCTTAGAATGAAAATCCCTAGAAAGATTCTGATACAGAAAGGCTGAAGCCTTGCTAGCCCATACAGCACATCTGAATGAGTTAGAATAAGGTGTTCCCTGTAAGTTGGCACAGCTCCATGGGCAAACAGCTTGAAGAGCACATGAAAATCTTCATAAGCATTTTTTTCCCAAGAGCTCTTTATAGGACATATAGTTTGGTGAGTCCAGGGCAGACTAGATATGGGTCTCACCTGACCTAGAGATCTTAAACTGAGAATAACTCAATCAGCCACACATTATAGGCCTGAGAAAAGTTTCATTGATGTGTATTGCTAACTCTATATGTCTAGCTGACAATTTATATCTTCTATTTGTTTTCTGTAATTATCTGCAGCCTCTTTTGCCATTTTTTTAAAAATGAGACAAGACAAGTTGACCTTTTCCTGTTGATTCTGAAGAGCTCAATACCTATTATGTTGCATGTGTATATATATTTTTATATATTTTTATTTATTTACTGGGAGATTTTTCCCAAAAGGCCGTTTAATTTATTATTTTAAAAGAGTATTCATAAGATAAAAAGAGAAATTTTTTAAAAGCTAGTGACAAGAATAGTTCCAATTAGGGAGAACATCAGATGTAAAAACAACATCAATAAAAAAGCACAAGGTGTGTTTGGAAAACAGTAAGTCTTGAGTTGAATCACAGAATATGTGTAGAGGGAAAGTAATAAAAATATAATTGTAAAAGAATTACATTAAATTGGATAGTCTTAATTCACTTAAAAATGAGGAGCCATTTTCGTTTTTGAGTAAAGAAGGGATGTAAAATGATCAGAACTATAAAATGTAATCAGGCCATTGAATGCAGAATGGGCTAGAGGTAGAGAGGACAGCTGGGAAGCAATTGGAATCCCCTGGATGAGTTAGTTATCTTAAAGTCTGAATGAGCAGGGGTCAGATGAAAGGAAAAACAAGGAAGAACATGAGAAACAGTTTAGTTGAAGGGCAGCGAGGAACCAAAGAGGAGCACAAGCTTCATGTCTACATGACCAAAACTTACAATATTTTTAAGAGAAACAGGGGAGAAGTTCGGGGTGGGGAAGGATATACTGAGAACAGTTAAACAAACCCACCAGAAAGGTAGGAGGGATGACTATGGACATCAGCAGTGCTTAGCTTGTCTTGTGGATAAAAATTGTAGGCCTTTTGAAAATAAGACCCTGGAATCTTTACTTTTCCTTCCTCGGTACCCAGGGAAAAGTTCACTTACATGTACAGTTAAGCAGGAGTCCTTACAACATTTTCCTGAGACTTTTTCTATTCATATTGATTGCTACATTTCTCAACAACTTACAATAATAAGTCTTTCTTCTCAAAGTCAGGACTACTTGTTCTTAATTTAAGGAGAAGGAATAAAACAGAAAATTGTAGTCAGGTAGATTCTCTTGGAAATTTTTATTTCTAATAGCAAATGTAATTTAAGCAGAGAGAAGGGATTTCAAATTCTACATCTTCAATTTGTTCACAGATGAACATTACTGATAAAGTATTAGGTATTTATTAATTTTCTAAATTTTGGTCTGCATCCCAGAATCTAGTTTCAAATATAACCAATTACGGAATGGATATAGATTTCATAGAACCTCTCACAATTTTGTCAGAAAGCATTGGGTTATACAGTGAATTGAGAGTCAGTATACCTGTGCCACTGAATAATACTTCTCTTCACAAGAGTCACCTAAACTGTCTTGGCTTCAGTGTTTCCATCTGTAAACCAAGGAGGCCGAATAGCTCTCTATGTTGGACTTGAAATCCACCCACCCATCCATCCATCCATCACCCAATTTCTGAATGCCAACAACGTGTAAGAATTAAAATCCCTTTGGTGTAGTTTTCCGCACAATGCCATTTCTTACCTGATCGTAGTAACGCAGGTAATATTTCACGACATAGTCCACCAGATTAATCCCATTATCCTAGATTTAAAAGAGAAGCTTAAGTGAAAAATCATTCACATGCATCTCTGCCATATTATATAGTTGAGAGCTGAAATCTGTGACCTAAATATTTTTAATTTGTGATGCCGGGTCCCAGTTCTATTTGAGACTGGCAAGACTTTTCTCTCTTCTTGTCCCATCCATTTTCTATGGCATCTATACCAAGAAATGACATTATACTATTCTTTCTGGGGGAAAAATAACAAACAAATAATCCCTAAGACCTCTGAGGTAATGGCTAAAACAAACAAACAAAACACTGTCTCAACATTTTCCGGCATAAAGCCAAGACAAGAAGGGGCGGGAGAAGGCTAAAGGGAACCAGGGACTAGAACAGAAAACCATCCCTCCCTTCCCACCTTTCAAAAGATGTGTGTTCTTAATGGCGTGAAAAACAATCAGGACGGCTTAAAAGGAATGCCATGCCACTTTATGACCCTGGGAGGCCAGGATCGAGCAGGCCCTCCCACAAGGCAGCCTTTGAGTCTTGTTCACATGGGTCTAATTCTAATTTGCCTGTGTGTTTCCCCTCTCTCCACTTCCCCCGCCTCCCACAGGACACCTAGGTATGGGCTGCTTGTTTCTAAAGAGGAAGCTCTGCAGGGGTGTGGAGCCAAATGATAATCAGGCTCAGAAAGTTTGACAGTAGACGCCTAGCCCAATTGTGTGTGCAAAAGAACAATTCAGATGCTCAGCTCAATCAATGATTTGACCATGGCTAATACCGTATGCTCTCTGCTTTATTCCCTCATTGCAGTTCAACAGCTAACTGTATTCTAGAGCAAACAAATACTGGGAATTTTGTCATCAAAATAAGATCAAACATAAAAAGTGTATATTTATCGAAAAGTCAAAAGAAAGTAAAGAAAAATATATTGTTAGGGGAAGAATAGAGGTGAATGGAATGAGCAGAAATACTTTTTCTTTTTTTAAACTAAAGGTATAGAAGAGAAATGAATGGCAGATCATACACATTCATTGTAATAAAATAAATACCCGACTTTTGACGTCCTTGAGTTTGGGCAGAATTTCTAAGCTATATCCATCTGCTTGTCCCCGAGTCCTATTTCCTCCATTCATATAATTTCCAAAAGCCAGAATGAGAGCTAAAATATCCTTCACACTCTTCATGTGCAGCAAGCCCTGTGATGGCAAACACCAATGATTATGGAACTGAATTCCAAATGTACCTGTGTTCATTTAACAACAAATATTTATTAAGTACCCAATAGGCTGTTTGATGGCATGTTACCAATAAGGTTAACAGTTGGTGAAGTGGAAAATATACTTTATTCAACCATAAGTGTCTTAAAACAACACATTAAGAGCCATCATTTCTATCCTTTCAATGAATTACAGACTATGTACATTTTAATATGAGGATTAAATATTAGTATTTATATTTCCATTTGAGCCAGTTTTAATTTTTTACTTATTTTAAAGTATTCATAAATTTAAAAAAGAGGGCTGTCATTGTTATGCTTCACATTTGATGACTTCTAAGTAGAAAGGGGTTTAATATCATTTGAGGATCTATTTTTGGACTATGTATCTATGCAAGTAGTAAAGTATAGGGTAGATATAATAGCAAGTCTAGTCTTCCTTATTCCTGAGTATAATCTTCGGAGGTGAACTAAAATAATGTATTTTGAGGCTAGAGGCTGTGTTTAGTGTTTACTGACACATCTGTTGACTTTTACAGTTTCAATCTGCTCAAGGTTTTCTTCAGCTTCCTCTTTCATTTGTTCCTCCTCTCTCTCTTTTTCCTTTTTTTACTCCAAGTGCAAATTTTCAAATTGATACTGTTTTCTTTTCTCTGTAGTCTTAGTTGACTTTATATTCCTTTGTATTAGGGGAAAGAAAGTCAAATGTAGCTCTAGGCCAACTTCTGCTCCTGATTTTTAGGGTGCTATTCGAAAGTATATGTTATACATAGGTAAGAGAAAAATTGTGCCTTCAGATAAGCACCTAAATACTATAGTATTTGTGGAGAGGATTATCATGTTCTTAAGAACATGGATCATTGTGAGAAAAAGCCAAGTGATAGAATTTAATTTTATAATGGATACCAGTGTGGTGGAGCCAACAAAAATTTATTTGGCCATTACTCATTATTATAATCATTTATTTCCTAGATCAAATCTCTAGAATCTTTTTATTTCACTATCTAGACACATTTCAGAAAATCAAATTCATGGGTGTAAAGCGAAATCTCTTTTGAAATCCAGACAATCAAGTGGAAAACAAATTATACTATTTAGGTTGGTTTTAAGTGGCTAGTATGTACATTAGAAGGTATTTGGAATATTTGAGAAGAAACATGTAAAAATGTCATTTTTCCCTCCTTTTCTTCTTTACTCTCTCTTCTCCCTTCTCTTTCCCAACCCCTGCCACTCATCTGCATGTACGCACTCACTCACATTTAGGCAGGATTACCAACACAGCGATCTTTAGAAAAACATACACTCTTAAGTCCAAAAGGTTTTGGCAAAGACGCTAGTTGATTTCTCCCACTCCCCATTTCCTCCTTTTCACTGAATAAGGACAAAGTTATCTTTTTAAATTAGACAGCAACATACCTTAGAAGCTCGTGTGATGATCTCTACCTTTCGATGCAAGGAGGTGATGCCCTCAGAAAAGACAGATCTGAAGATGATGCACTGGGCACGCTCAGCAAAATTAGGGATTTGGGCTAACTCATGCAAAAATCTGTAGAAGTTCAAAAAGAATCCTCTCGCTTCATATACAATCACAAGGAAAATAAAAAACAGCTGAAGAACACCCACCATGAGCACATTCCTTATTTGATGATGTCAATTTACCAATTATAAAAGGTTATTATATAAGCTGACTTAAGCAACTCCAAGGGTATGTGTTCTACTGTGGACAACAAAGCTTCTTTTTTAATGATTTCTATAATGGTAAATAACTGTATAAATTACTTTAGGAACAGAAAGTTAATGAAATTCTATCAAACCATAAAAAGTTATCTATCTCCTGCTACCCAAATAGGAGACTAAACCCAAATGAAAAGTGTTAATCTTTAATGTATGAACACACACACACACACAATAAACTCCATTTATTGTGCAGCGTTCTCTAAGGATGTACTTACATAGGCTGAGCAAAGTGAAGACTTGAGGCAAATGTCTGTAGACAAGTGGTAAAAGTCTCTTACTGAAGTGAGATTACTATTTTTTTTTCACTTAATGAATTATATGATAGTTGATGATGTCTCTATTCCCCATTCTACAGATATTTGTTTACTTTTCCACATTGACGTACCTATATAGACAGAGCTCAGAGCTCAGTGCTTGGAACAAAGCAGGTACTCATTAAGTGGACGCAGCCTAAAGCCTCTTAAAAACTATGGCAAGACAGATTTCAAAAACTAAAGGTAAGTACCTAACCTACACACAGAAGCTCACTGTCTGAGCACTTGGGTACTGGTGCCCTTTGCAAAATTAAGTTGGAAGAGTTACATACTCTCCAGGCCAATCCTCAGAGGAAGGGGTATAAACTAAAATGGGTGGAAAGAGTTAGACATGCATGAATTCAGAAAAGGAGAGAATCCACTAACAGCTATTAAATTCATCTTGGGGTTGAAATGATTATTACCTGATATTTCTCAAAGTCACGGTCAACTCATAAAATCATTACTTTGACATTTTGCAATCTTTCTCAAGAATGCTTTTATAAAGAAGCAAATCTGGAGCCTCCTTTTTTCCATACCCAAAGAAATTGCCTTAGATTATACTCTGTGCCTCTGCTACTTTATTTTAGGGAGATTGGGCTTTAATAAGATTCTAATTATCAGCTGTTTTTCTGATTTATCCTACAAACAGGTCATATCTTTTTTCTTTTTTCAAAAAACACCAAGATGAAGCAAAGAATGCCTATAAAGAAAACACGCCTTTGTTTTAAAGTTCTGTAAATGATTATAATGTAAACCATGTAATGAGATATAAAATGGAAACACATAGAATTCTGCATTAAGAATAGAAAAGATGAACAAATTACACTTTAATGATAGTTTTTTCATAAAATTAGTATTAAACCATCGATTCATTTACAACTGGATTCAGAGGTATCACCAGTTTTCACAAATATGAGCATTAAAAAGCTTGTGGGGCTGGGGGCATTTGGTCCTGTGTTGAGTCTTGGACAGTTTTATTTTATTCAGATGCTGCTGGGGAGCACGCTGCATTTCTCCCCAGCCAAATGTGACCATAAGACATTATTCCCTAAGTGGAACCCAGACCCCCAGAGTAATGCACACTTCCTAGTTTAAATGAACACTGACTAAAGCATTTATAAAGACTTTGTGAGAAAATATACAGATCTACCCTTGAACTAACCAACAAAAACGTGGATGAAAAGGAGGAAATGCTAGGTGAATAATTACTTATAACTAGTCTCAAAACAGGAGGTTTAGGACCAATGTGAGGAGAGAGTCCCATAGGCTCATCAACCTATTTTACCCAGGAGAGAGTAAAATAGCACTGCAATGCTCACTGGGATTAAAGCCTGTCTGGGATCAGGGCTTACATTAGGAAGGCTGACAGAGAATCTTAAAGAGCCAATGTCCTGTGCAGGGAGAAGGGTCTCGTGCCCAGAGTTGGGTATGGAGGGAGGGAAGTTCAAGAATTTGATACTACTTTTGGAAGAACTATGGGAAATACGTTACTGAAAATTAATACCAGAGCATCAGTCACCAAGACTAATTTTAGTTAGTCCTCTAGACACGTATGAAGCATTTATAGTATGTCAGGCACTATAAATAACAGTTCTTTCTTGATAACCTGAGAAATAAATTAACAATGGAGTGTGAGAGTGTCATCAGTGATGGGGGCTGTAATAGGAGCTATGGAAGCCACACGCAGGGCATCGAAGTCAGAGCTCTGGAGGAATGTCAGCCAAGGTTTCCTGGAGCTCTCCAGTGCTTGTGCAGGACACATGCGAGAGGCTACCAGGCAGAGTCTAGACGGGCTGAATGATATTTGTGAGGGAAGTGAGTGGGAGTCAGATGCTAAACTGGGACTTAGTGCTCAAAAAAACAAACAAAAAAAGAGTTTAAACTTCTTCTGAAAGAAGCATTTTAAACAGAGAAGTGATCCTTTCGGCTCCCCGACCTCCCCCCAGAAAATCACTCCGGTGATGGCTTGGCCAACTGATTGGAGGTGATAGCAGATTTGAGGCTGGGAGACCTACAGGACTGCAGCTGCAACATTCTAAGAGGAAAGGTAAGAGGGCTTGCAGTGTGAAAGGAGAAGGCAGATGGATGAGAAAGTTACAAAAGCAGCAAGAACTGGAGTAACTAACCAGTCCCAAAGGATTGTGAGTAGCATCCAGGACAACTTGTAGCTTTTGGGCTTGGACATTTGGTGGAATGTGAAGATACAATATAATGAAGAAGGGAAGTTGAGGAAAAATATGATTTTATATCACTTTCTATCCAACATATCCACACAAAGCATTCTGAAAGAGCACCATAGCTCCTTCCCCATTTATCTGGGCAAGTATCGGAAGTATAAGTAACCTCAAAAGGCTATGAGACAAGTGTCTGATAAATATTTTATTCCCCAGTTTTGTTTCATTTGCTACCCATAAGGGCAAGAATAAGAACTCTTGGTCTTGGACATTGGCCCTTGGTATTTACAAATATTTATAGACTGATTTCCTTTTAACTAGTTTAACTTTATACCCTAGGGCAAGTAATACAGAGGACTTAATAACCCCTAAAGAAGCCACACACTATAAATCTTTCCCCTCATTCCCCAAAGTAGGCTTATTTTTCAAAGAAGGGTGGCAACTTCAGCCTGTATAGAGGAGAGAAATTTCATACCTCACATTGTGTGGGTGACTCATTCACAGCAGCAACTCAGGGGACAGGTGGAATGATGCAATGTAGCCCACTGCTTTTAAGGGACTAACATCAGGTTTATCATCCCTAAACCCCCAAATGGTATTATCTCAGATGTGTCTACACATGGAAGCTGTGTACATAGCACTATTTCATGTTGTAACCTATATTCTTCCATAGAGGAGTACACTCACAGTGCCTTATTTCAGAAATCAGTGTGTCTTCTTTGTGAGAAGAAGACCTGGGAGAGCATCACAGTAGGCTATATATGGTGTCCTCACTAGGCGTGGTGTCCTCATTAGGCTTGCATCAGGCATAATTAAACCCAACAGAACCTCACCTCACCTCACCACTATCCCAAGACAGAGTGTAAAAAGCTAAGGATCATTTTTGAAGGGAGTGGTTCTCAGACAGCCTGGTCCCAGGCAGATGACACCTTTAGGGGAAATGGTTTTCTAAACCTGGCACTGGGGTACAAGAAAGCTGATGAGGTGAGTGATGAGGCCAGCCTCTCCATGCTATGATTTATAGGACTGGGCACCACAGGGTTCTTAGGAAATTGTAATGCCAAAACTATAAATGATTCATATTTTCCAGTATGTAAACCATACTTATAGTCAACTAGGTTGCAGCTAATGACAAATAAGTTGCCAGAAAATCAGACTCTGGTATAAATCAAACAAATGCTGCACTGTGCAGGAGGTCAAAAGCAAAGATGAAATTCACTCGGGCCTGAAAACCCTACCTCTCTGCATCTCGCTCTCCAGCAACTGAGCCCAAACACGGTGATCCACCGGGACAACACGACAGTCCTCTTTGCTGTCAGTAATAACCTGGCATGTTCAGGAAGCCATTACAAAGACTATTCACAAACTTTAAAAATGCTCTTCTATCCAGATCTTCAGTAGAGAAAGGGGGAATGAGTTATATGTTAATTACCTGCCACCATTATTCTGTGTCCTGTCAATTAATCTTGCAAAATTATACTAGAAAGGCATTAAGACAAAAGGACAAGGGGAACAGTTTCAGTAGCAGAAACTCACTATTCATTTCACTGGATTGGCAATTCCCATCGCTTGGAGCATAGGCTGCAAATTACAGCCCACAGGCCAAATTCAGCCCATCACTTGTTTTTGGATAGCCCACCAACTAAGAATAGTTTTTACATTTTTAAATGGCTGAAAAAAGAATCAATAGGAGGATAACATCATGGTAAGTAAAAATGATATAAAATTCAAATTTCAGTATCCATAAATAAAATTTTATTGGTGTATAGTCACGCCCATTTGTATTGCCTGTGGTTGCTTTTGCACTATGACAGTGACTTGAGTAATTCCAACAGACCATATGGCCCACAAAGCCTAAAAATACTTACATCTGCTCCTCTACAGGAAAAGTTTGCCATCTCTAGGCTTATAGACTGTCATTGCTCCATGTGGCATGGCTGGCACTACCCAATGCTTGATATGCCCTATTGTTCCTGTTAAAAAAACCATTTGTATTCCCCCCTTCCACCAAAATTCATATGTGGAAATCTTATCCCCCAGGAGGTAGGGCCTTTGAGAGGTAATGAGGTCATTAGAGTAGGATTAGTGCTCTTAGGAGAAGAGACACGAGAGCGAGCTTGCTTCCTCTTTTTGCTTTCTGCCATGTGCTGATACAAAGAGAAGTTGTCCTTCTGCAACCCAGGAGAGAGCACTCACCAGAACCTGATTGCCCAGCATGCTGCTCTTAGACATCCTGCCTCCAGAACTGTGAAAAATAAATCCCTGTTGTTTATAAGTCATCCAGTTTAGGGTATTTTGCTATAGCGGCCCAAGTTAAGACAGTCTTCACATACTCCCTATAGCCTTGTCAGTGTCTAAATATTCCATTATTAGTCAGTTAAGTTTCAGTGTTTAGCACCTTAGTGGTGATTAATTTATTGTATCAGGTAACATGACTTGGGAGTGGATAGGAGTGAGAATTTGTAAGGAGGATGGCTCAAGTTGATGGAACAGAGGGCAGTAGAACCCCATTTGCATTGATTCACGATATTACTAGGCTTCATGAACTAAGTTGGGGTGGGATGGGGGGTTCTAACCTATGTTCTGTATGAGAAGAATTCATCTAAGGTTCCTCAAATTATCATGGAGGTTTGTCAATAACTGAATGAACCTAGAAATGTTTTTCTAGACCCAAATGCCCAGGCATCCAAGGGGAAGTGGGACATTCTAGCGTACCCAAGGGCAAAGCATGCAGGTTTCAGTAAAGCCACAGAACCTCAAATGTCTCTAGGGCTAACTTGTTACCCTAAGCTTGACCACTCAGTTTTCTGTTTCCTACACTTGCCTCATCTCCAGGAGTGTCCTGATGATGAAGGGTGTCCTAAATTGGACATAAAGTACCCATGATAGCAGCAGGCAAAGGAGTCCTCTGTCTACTGTGGACCCTTTCCACATTCTCACAGTGTTGTAGGCCATGAGAAGCTGGGTGGGACCCAGGGCCTGCAGAGCCCCAAAGCTTATCTGTGGCTTGCAGACCCCAAGAGCCCAGCCAAGGATGTCACTCAGTTATGCATTCGAGTTCTACGGAACAACATCCTAAACTACAGAGCAAAGAACTCTAGAGCATGAAAGGAGAGAAGAACAATGCACACCAAGAGAGGATGAAGAAGTCACATCTAAACTGGGCAGAGAGAGTGGAGAAATCTGAAGAAAGGCTGGCACATGCAATCTACACTTACTGGATACTACATTTAGGAAAATCAGTTTCAGTGCTGTGACTCTGACATCATCTTACCAGCTGCATCAGCAGAACCTTAAACAGAACAATGACTTCTTCCTTCCTCAGTTACCCTTTTGGTCAGAATGTTTAGTCTAGGAGGAATTAACAAGTTGCTAGAACAAGGGGAGTCATGAGGAGTGGGGAAAGGGGTTGAGACATATTCTACCCAGCAGCACAAATCTTCCAGCTGTTTTTCCCGGCAGTCAGGTCATTCTGATGCATGCAATAGGTCATGGGAATGATAGAGATGAGACTCAGCTCACTGCACAATTATTCAGAGCTGGGAGGCAGGATGATGGATACTGTTTGGCCCAATAGAAAAGTGTTTAAGCATCCTTACTGCTCAGGCTTATCCAGCAGCTTCAATTCTTCTTCTTTGGATGTCTCGTAATACTTTCTTATTTTAACCAATTCTTCCTCTTGGGCTCTCTGTGTTTAAAAATAAACACACACACACACACACACAAATAAACAATGAGAATCTGTTTAAAGCAATGTATCTTGAAGTATGATCTCTGAACCAGCTGCATCAGTACAACCTACCACTAGCTAGAAATGCAAATTATTGGCCATATCCAGACTCAAGAAACTCCAGAGATGGGGCCCAGCAAGCCCCCAAAGTAATTCTGATGCATGCTAATGTTTAAGAATTACTGGCTAATAAAAATAGTCATAATGAGTGATATTTGCTGAATACAGATGTCAGGACATTGGATTGCTACCTTTGAATCCCCCCTCTACCTGTAAGCAGGCATGGGTCAAGTTTGTTCTTAGCATTTACCTCCTGGCCCTCAACAGCCACCTCCCACCCACTAACTTATGTGGTCTGTACGGCCTTTTTTTTTTTTTTTTATCAATTTATGCAACTATTTCAGTTACATGCAGTTTACCTCTACTATAAGCTAACAAGTACTGACCATGTATACAATCCCGAGCCCATGGTAACAACAAAAGCATCTAGAAGGCACTTAGCCTTTTACAAAGTCCTTTAACCTCAATTATTGTATCCTCATTTTACAGATGGTTCCATGGAAACTTACACAAAGTACCTTGTAAAGGGCCCAACTCGGAATCGCTCTTTCTCTCAACGATACCATGCTGCCCTCAACAAATGCACTGCCAGGTCCTGATGGCCTGGTATTTGTGTGCCTTCTTGTTTATTAATAAAAACCTTACTGATGGAAGCATGAGACGTTCCCACCCTGTTGTACTGAGCAGCTTCTGATGTATGCAAAGGATATAAAAATGTGTAGAGAACTGGCAGTCTCATTAGGCTAGATTATTGCACTATGGAAATAATCTGAGACTTGAGGTCCCAGGGAATGTAGTACTGAAATGAATCATTTTTTGAGCTCAGTGACCATTCATACTATAGAGTTTTAGGCAGCTTCCTGGGAAATTCCATTACTTCAGTAAAGAGAATCTGGTTCAATGTGTTTTCAAATCCAAACAGAGCCAGGGAACCAGAACAGTTAACAGTTATAGGAATTCTGACTCTCCTGTGTCATCTCCTCAAGAGAGCCTGCCAACTGTGCTGTTTATAGCCACATATAACCCAAATTCAATGACCATATAAGTGTACAGTGCTGTTTATTTATAGAATTACTACTGCTACATATATTAAATTAACCTTTAATGCTCATAAAAATTCAGTTAGAGCCCATTATAGTTCCCATCATACCGACGACCAGACAGGCTTAAGGAGTTTAACTGGCCCAAAGTCACTTATCAGTCAGTGGTAAACCTAAGACTGTCTGACTATAAATTCAAAACGCAAACCCAAGATCCTATACTACTTCCCACATTCAATATCATCAACTCATTTTGGACCAATAGTAATCATCCAAGTTGGTATTAGCCTTCCCATTCCTCAGATACAGACACTGGTGTACCCCAACATTAATCCAGCAGTTTATTTTCATTAACTGATTGCAAGTCACAGGGCCAGGCTCTGTGGCATAGCAGTGGTCTCCACCTGCAACCACCCTCCCTTACAGTTGTGCAAAGCAATATTCTAGCCAGATACCACAGTGGGGGACAGGAACCTAGCGCTCTTCTCATGTCTGCTCTTATTTGAGCTTGATTTTTGTGCTATGTCAAGATCCTTACTGCCAAAGAACATGAATGGGAGGAGTCACATATAACCATTTTTTTGGCCTGGATGTTTTTTTGTTTAGTAAAGATAGGGGAATCTGGAAACTCTGGCTCTGTATGTCTTTGATACTCACGTTTTCATATAAAGCTGCCAGAGTCTCCAGATCGACCACAGAGTCATCTACGTTGAAAATGGCTGTCGAGTACCCCAAAAAGAAAGAGAAGGATAAAAGGTTTGATTAGACTCCCCACCAAAGACATTTATTCCACATTTAGGTTCCAAGCAATATAGTATTGTACTTTCTTACACAAGCTGTGTCTTTCAGAATGTTCTGCTCTGTTTCCCTTTGCATTAGGGAGACCTCAGTGAAAAAAAACAAAATGGTTGCTATTGCTGGCCTGAGCCTTGGCCCTGCCTGGTTTAATTCTTTGAGCTCTGTATCCTTTCTGCAGTTTAATTTGGGCTCCACAGGAGAAGTATATGTGCTTTAAAACTAAATCAGTTTGTAGGTTTGAAGCACAATTTTAAATCTTTCTTCCTGGCTGGTAATTGAAGAGATTTAGTATCTAATACACCAGAACTGACTCTTGCCCATTACCAGGAAGAAAGAGAGAAAAAAGACAATGTTGGCAAATTAAATGAATTCAGGCATGTGATTTCAGGCACCTTTCCATGGCCACTGAAAACATCTTGTTTGGATTAAAAAGACAAGAAAAAGCAATAATTACATCAATGGCAAATTAAGATTATAGAAACCTCCCATGAGTCAGTTTTAAGGCAAATTCTCATTCCCAGGGTTTTATTAGGATTCTACTTCTTGTGCCATATCTTTAATAAGTCACTTAGCTGTTAACTAATATGTTTATAATTTCATCTAGAGAGATTCCTTCCTATATACCAGGATACAAACATTGAGATTTTAAAGCTTTAATGGATTTGGCAATCAAAGTGTTTGAAATAGGCAGCTCCACATCTTTAAATAATTATTCAAAACCAATAAGGTTTGTTCCCTCAACCCCACCTCCCTTTTCTGACTTTACATTGTGAAATTAACCAGCACACTAGTAAATTTTCTCTGTGGCAGGCTAATTAATTTTATTAAACCAACCAGTGATATTTAGAATGCCTAGAAATTTTGCTCGTCAACCATTATTCTGTTCACTGGCATTACACCACAGTTTTCAGGGAAGGTAAGGATCAAGGTAAAGGGCAGGTTGCTTTCAAATTGTTTTGCTTCTTCTGTAGTTAAGAATCATATGAAGCCCTTTATACAATTTTAACAAAGTTAATTAACTCAGCTAAGATCATGTAACTTCACAGAACACCGAGAAATGTACTTAAAATTCTTTCACAGGCCACCTTTCTCTAACTTCTGAGTTAACTGGCAAGCTATTCATAGATACACAGGCAATGAGAAAAGAAGAGGTTAATATGCTAGTGACAAAGTCAGTCATCTCAGATTACAGCGAGACAAAGAAAAATTACACTTCTGAAAAAGACAATCTGAAACCACAAAAGAAAGATGTAGTTTGAGGAAAGAATGCAAGAATTTATTCTCCCAGGAATGTTATTTTGTACATGGAGATGATAAGAATTCACTAATTTATTAGCTATACTGGGCATTTTAACATGTGGGTTGCTTGAAAACACACACACACACACACACACACACACACACACACACACACACACACAAACTAGCCAGGAACAATGTCCATTTTATGTGAATCCCAATATTCATTCTCCTACAAAATTCAGTCAAGAGGAATGCAATAAGAAAAGATGAAATTCTAAATAATTTATTAGAAATGTTCACTTCAAATCATATATTCTAGGTACTACTATGTATGAACTGTAAGCTTAGGTATAATCAAGTTACTTAACTAATGAGAAAATGATCTGTGGGTTTCTTTTCCTAGTGAGTAAATATTTGGTTTTTAAAAGTTTGGGTTCCAGATATACAGTTTGATGGATTATATGGTAAGCCAATGTCCCTCCAGTGAGCTAAGTAGCAGAAAGAAAACATCTAAACATCTAGGGATGATGGGACAGAACAAGAAGCATGTGCTTTGGAGACATTTGTTCTTTCATTTACCCACTCTTTGAATAAATATTTCTTAAATGTGTATTAAGTTCTAGAAACTGTTCTAAAATGCTGTGATTATATAACTCAAAAGTGTACAGGACAGTCAAAGCACTTGATCTCATGAAATTTATACTCTAGCTTAGGAGACAGAAAAAAAAAAACAAGTAAATAGTTTCAGATAATGATATACTGTGAAGAAAGTAAAGTAAAAAAAAAATGAGCAACATTAGATAGAATGATCAAGGAAAGCTTCTTTGAGGAGCTGACATTTAAGCTAAGAGCTGAACAGGTCAGTTCTGCAAATATCTGGGGGAAAAGCATTCCAGGGAGAGGTAAAAGGAAGTTTTACCTTGCAAAAGGAAGTTTCTTATTCTAATGAAGGCATAAGCTCAAGGTATGGAAAATGAGCAAGATGACTATCATGAAAAGATCCAAACATATTCACTCTGTGATCCTGGCAGTTTAACTTGTCTGAGCCTCAATGTATCCGTAAAATGTGTTTAATATAACTTACTGAAAATGTTAAGGGAGGTAATATGTATGCCTGGCATAGTGCATATAGCCTGGTATAAGCTCAAAATGGTACCTGTGACCTATAACTGTTATGATTTTAAATATACTCATTGTTAATGTGTTTTAATGCTTTAAATGCCTTGTCTTCTCGAATATCTGGAAAGAATTAAAGAAGACTGCAAGTACAAAGTACTTTGTGCTATAAATGAAAATTTCCAGATTCCTTGAGAGTTTCAGATAGAAGTAGCTGCTACTAAACCCTTTCAGTCCTTCAAAATTCCACTCAAGGCCCAACTTTAGGAATCATTATTAATAGGATAATTATTAATAATGATTATTTATAACTAATTATAAAAAAATAATGTACCAAATATTTGTAGGGAAATAAAAGATACCTTTGGGTCCAGCCAGAAAGTTATCTAATTTTTATTTCTACTTTTTATTTTTCCCACCAATCTACACTTTATCATACCATCAAAGTTTTTTTTTTTCTTTAAAACACGGGTCTCAAAATTTTACTTTAATGTTTAAAATAGCTCAGATGTCTTTCATTTAAATACAGGGTGAAGTCCACACTCCTTGGCCTGATTTTTAAGCCTATTCCCCTCCTGGCCCCGTTGTACTTCCAATCTCATCTACCACTTCTATTTCTCCCATGCGCCCTGTGCTCCAGCCAGATTGGGCAGCTCCCCACTCCTGAACATGTCATGGTTTCCTCCCTCTCATACTTCAGCCCCCAAGGCTTGGATGAAAGGTTTCCTGCCCTTGACCTTGGGATCATTAAGTCTTTTCCATGGCACTGTATTCCTATCTTACATAGGGTAAAAAGGGTCTGTTTTAAGAATGTGTATTATGGTATGTTGTATACTAGTTTCCCTCTCCCACTGGATTGTGAAAAACCTGTAGTCAGGGATCGTTCTGTGCATCTTGATAACCCCAGTTCCCAGCATAGTACCTAGAATATAACAAGAATAAAATAAACATTTGTGGATGGAATAGATGCTACAGGGATCCCAAAGAGTGAGTCCTTCTGCTTGGTGCCAGGCAGTTTCTTGATAAAGAAACCACAGGCTCTTAAAAAAGTGATGTTAAAAAGGAAACCCATTTATTAATCACTATTAATTAAGCCAACTTCATTGCAAGCAATGACATTTGTAAATTTATAACAAATGCCAGTTAACATCAACTGGAAGGATGTGAGACATTCCAAGTGGAAGAAGCAGATGCAGACAGGCCAATGCAGTATACATGCAATGGCAGGTACTTCAATTTAGGCTTGAAGAGAACGTTAATTAAGGGGACTAAGAATCCAAGGCTCCAAACATAGCTTGGAGCAAGATCTTGTGGGATTCTGGAAGCTGGGATGAAGAGCTTGCAATGCACCTGATACACTGAAGAGGGGCACTGAGTAGCTATGAGTGCAGGAGTCAATTGGCTAGAGTTATATGACATGGAACACGTCAATATTAGGAATGACTGGTTTAGAATCTATTCTACTGGGCAAGAGGTAGCAAAAACCTGAGTACTGTAGACAGAAATAACAGAATCGAGGAGAAAGACACTAGAGAGCACACGGAGTGATATCACTAACTAGCTCTGGGACTGAGAAAACTGGAGTGTAAATCACTAGGAGGCTTTATGCATAGATTTAGGGAAAGAGCTTTGTGCCAACCACAGAAATAGGCAGAGAAGCTTAAGAGATGGACATGCCAGCTGTTCCTTCCCCGTGCAGCCGGTGAAGGAAGAAGTTGATAGATTAATTTAAGGCTAGCACCAAGTATTCCATGGAGGCTTCTCCTCTTCCATGTACGAACTTTAAAAATAAAAGTAAAATAAAATTCAGAGGTAGAAGAAGCACTATAAAGAGATTATTTGGTTAAGCCCAGGAGCTCAAGGAAATTAAATTATTTCTATTATTTTTACCCTTCAGAGTGGCCAAAGAGGGTTATATTATCAGCCAAAGTTCAAAAAAGTTTAAAAAAGCTTAATTTCTTAATTTCTAGGACTCTAGGAGAGATGTCTTGCAAATACAGAATTGTGCCTCCTAGTCACTAAAAACAGTTTCAGTTCCTACATAGGACTAGAATCAATACCTAATAATTCTGTTCCCCAAATACTGGAACAATGTATTCGTGAATCAATCCTTGAAGTCATGTATCATCAAACTTATAAGCATTACATGAACCCATTTAATTAGCTCACTGACGATTACAATGTAAAAAGAAATCAAGCACTGATTAAAATATTTTCAGAGTTATGTATGATCAGGTAGCTTCATTTTATACTTTAAAAACACACAAACTCTCTCTCTCCTCTCTCGTGCTATCTGTCTGTCTCTCACACATGAATACACACATATCCCACTTTTATTTTACAAGTTGAATAAGCAAATACCAGCCTACACAATTCCACAGCACACCTTAAAGCCCTGATACAGTAATTCCAAGTAATTCTAGCTTTTGTTCCCATCTGTATAGGGCTCATTATACCAACACTCCTGCAGATGGTGTCAGAAAGGTGAAGTGTCAAACCCACAAAGGGGAGACCCCAACAACTCATTGCTACTGCAATATCAATCATTGCTGGTGGTTTTTACTTTTATCTCCCTCACTCCTTAGTTATCCCCACTCACACTGTCAGTTCAGTTAGAATATTTCACCTACACCTCACAATATGCCAAAAGGAAGTAGACACACGCTGTGAAAAGCTGGTAATTTTATTGGGTTCCTTTACCTTTAAAAATCTGTTACTTGGTCAAGTCTGGTTTCTGGGCTCCTTTTTTGCAGGGAAATTGAGGCAAACATTTTTATGTGGTCCTCTGGTGCCTGCTCTGTACTCCAAGAATTATATACACAAGGATCATTAGAGTTGTGTTTCGCCCATTAAGATATAATAACCGTCAGCAGGGACAAAAAGCAGATCAGTATCACAAATTCAAACTAACAGGCGCACATAAAAACTATGTGCCTGCTTTAGGCACTTGCACAGGGTCAAGGTCTCACACAATAGGTAAATTCCTTCCCCAGTTTGGAGACAGCTTTTCACAAGACAGGGATAAACAGAAAGAACACATAGGAATTCTCTTGGCCCTGCAGCCATTTTTAACCCTGAACACTTTTCTATCCCAAGTGCACCATGTCCAAATAAACAAAGAATAACTGTGTTTGCTGTCTGAAGGGCTTCTAATTAGTAAAAACAAGCAGTTACTTAAGGGGGCTGTCCCTTTTGACTAAAGGAACACCCTTGGGCAAGAACCCAGGAGGAGATGGAGATAGGAAGGCAACTCCTTAGTCTGTTAGATTAGCCAGGGGAAATCTTGTCATCCAAGGTCTGGAAGATCTAACAGACCAATAAGGCTGGGTTAGTTTGTCAGCTTTGACTTATGTTGGTTTTAACAACAACTTCTATGTAGCCTACTTTATGCTTCTTTGAATTTCCTAGAGTAGTTGACACAATACACTATACAAAGTGGGATTTTAATAACCATTTGCAAATGGACTAGATTTATTCTCAGCCTAAGAAAGCAAAGATTAATAGGATTATTTGACTCTATTAATAGAAATTATTTTGTTAACAATGTTAACATCCAAAAGCCAATATAATACTTAGCTGTTTTACCCAAATTACTGACATTTGGGAGGGCTTGGTAAATACTCAACTTGTAAGGAAAAGAGAACTGAATGGGACAGTAAATAGGAGGCTTTAGATTTTTAAAACTCTTAGGTAACCTTTCCCAAAAAATTCCCACAAACCAATTCTCTTGACCTCTAACAAGGAAGAGGCAAGGATATGGGATCGTGGAAGGAGGCAGCGGTAGAACCTGAGCACTGAGGAAAGGCAAAGTAGAAAGATCTCTGTGAAGTCTCACTTCCTAACAGTGAGGTCATCTCAGAAAGGGAAGACCAGGTTCATGGTAAATTTGGGCAAGGGGTGAAAAGACATGTGGAAAGTGGGACAGAACAGGAGCTGCACAGAACCTGCCCCCATTGAGAACTCTATAACCAAGTATCTTGGTTAATGGTCATGGCTATCCTATAACCTCTCCTCCATATGACTCAGTTTTTCCCTACTGGCCACTACTTTCTACCTCCTATCAGCACTGGTAATGCCTGTGCAGACACAGGTACACACAAAGCCTCGCTCTATGCATGTATCCTGATGAAATGCTAAGGGCACTAATTATTAATCAGCTTAAAGGAAACTCCATGCACTACACCAGAGGGTAGGGGCAGCAGGCAGACCTTACTGGGAATTAAAACTTAATACATTGTTCTAAGTGTTTTACATTTAATTGTATGAGGTGGCTACTTCTGCTGTTCCTAGTTTTACAGATGATAAAACTAGGGTAAGTTTGATTTCTAATCAAACTTACTGTATTATGATTGTACTTCTTGTATCCCCTTTAAAGTGTTAGGCTATAAATAATCACTCTACCTAAAATCCTCACCGTCTTAAAAAAAATACACCAACAAATCAGTTTACCAACTATCCGCAACAATCTAGACAGAAGCCTTGGTCCCTAATGGCATCACAAGCTTTTAAGATTAATCAGCAGTCTCCCAGTGAGAACCATATGCAGCCTCTGCTTCAAAAATCTCATATTTGTATTGTACACAACAATAATTTCACCACTACTTAGTGATCACTAATAATTAAATTCTAGTATGCTGTCTTACTATGTGGAATAAAATGATCAAAATTCAGTCTTTGTTAACTATTTGCAGTTACTCAAAATAATCAGTATTGCAGTTGAAGTCATAGCAAAAAAAATTTCTAAAAAAAAGATCTAAAACTTGATAATTATCTGAAAAGAAAATATAAATATAAAAGAAAATAAATCAACAATACTATTAAAGTCTAATTTTCTTGAAAAGATATTAATAATTTTAATTTTACACTGCCTATCAGAAATAAGAAGGAAAGCCAAGGCACAAAGAATGAAGAAACACAAACAAAAGATGCCCCCAACACATAAAGAATAAAATCTATCAAGGGAATATATTTTACAATCTTATCTGCATTGACAAATGCCTGCTAGTGTGTTATGTTAGCTGATACAGACCTTAATTCAGGCTTTGATGGAAATAGGAGGCAAGTGTAAATGACACAGTGAACAGGAGCTGGCTGGGAGGTAGAAGAAACAAAAAATCCAAAAGGGACACTTATCTATTCCAAAAACTCAAAATCACTCAATCTTATAAAGTAAAAATCCTAATTCTTGCCTAAGTTCAGGCATGTATTAAATGCCTGGAGGTGCCCAAGATGCCATTTTATAGGTGCAATTAAAATTGTCCATGGTTCAAACCTCAAAGAAGGGATATGACACAGAATTCACACAATTTCCCCTCCGTCATCCCTCTGTTCTCCATAGGGCAGTGGAATGAGAAATAGTTTGGGTTAAGCTGCTTCTGTTCTTCCATTAGTTCTGGTTCTTTTAAGCCAAAATTACATTCCAGGAAGATTGGATGGTCCCAGCCAGTGCCTGAAGGTAAAGTACAAAGAAAGGCCACCCTCTGCTTTCTGGACTCAGCTCTGAGTGAAGGAATGTACAGTGGTTTTAGAAAGAGGTGGGTGGGAACCTGCTACTCAGGTGTTTTAGACTCAGTGGCAAGATGAGAAAGGTGGGAAAATAAAGGAAGTATTAGAGCTACTGTTTATATTCATCTGAAAGCTTTCTAAAAGTCGAGCTTTGCTAATTTTAATAAGTTGATTGACTAGCACTTTCATTCAGTGTGCCAGCAGGTCATGATCACGTCACCTCTAGTGGGTAAACTCCTTTATATGTGACATCCTCACTTGTTCTTTTACTTCCAACATATTATGATTTTGGGGGGCACAATTAAATGGTTTTCTGATTCTAAAATCTGGTTTTAACTAAACTAAACTTGACAAAATAAACAAGTTGGCTTCAAAAGATTCCTGCAGAGAAACCCCAGATTGAAGATAATCCATCAACAATAATAAAATGACAGACCAGACACTTTGATTACTAGTACAAGTTCTTGATCATTTCATGACTGATCAAAGAAAGAACTGTTGAACCAGATTTGCCAAGATGTTGATCTTCATAAATTATAATAGAATTTATCAAGGGACTGTTTGAAATGTGGGTTAAAATCACTATTGATTGTTATAATGAGCCTCATTCACCCTATTTTTATACCAAGCCCTGAGATATGAGCTAATGAGAATACAAAGCCATCAAAAATGAGAAAACATTAAAAATTATTATTCATCTCATTTTAGTTCACATTTTGCATGCTATAATGTAAATATGAGTTTTGTCACACATTTACATGATGTACACATTTTAGAAAATATACCATGAAAACCGCGCCCTAAAACTTTTTACTGATGGGGTACAGTACAAATTTTGGAGACCAACTGCCTTTAAGTGTAGGCTCTTCAAGGCTAGAATTAGAATGTTCCTCAGGAAAGTCCTAGATAATTCATGGTGAATTTCAGATGCCTAATCAAATCCATTATGTTTTAGACAATTAGCATAAATCCTAACAGACATTTCTAGAAATTATTAGGCAAAAGTGAGCAAAGTCCATTCCCAGATCTGGGTTTCAGACTCTGGGCATATACTAACTGTCATTCTTCTACATCCTGATTTGAGATTTCTAAACAGAAAGATAGTTTTTGATGCTGCTAAACTCTCAAACTGAGATTCTGGACTAGTAGGGACTAAAATGAAAAATGTTTTATTTTGATGCTAGATTAAATATTATAAATATGAATTCTGCCTGTACGGGAAATTCCAAATGAATGCCAGAATGTTTCTGGCACCTAGTCTGTTGCAATACATACGAGGTTTATATCAAGAATAGTCAACAGCAATTTTCCATCTCCCCTGGGAAAAGAATAAGAGGAAATCACTAATGTGGAATGAAAACACTAATTTGCAATCCTGTAGGCAGTAACTGTGTCCAAGGAAGCCAAAATGCTTCTAAATACAAGTCATCCACTTTAGCAGATGGAAAAGCAGCAAAAAGTAAATCACTTAGTCAGTCTCTCCTGGACCAAATTCAAGTGCTGTGGGTATTATGGTCAGTCTACTGAAACCATTCTTCTTCCACGACCAAGGTCCTGCCTTTAGTCAAGCAGTACTTTAAACTTTAGTCAGCACAGGGATCTGGCTTTTCCCTACAAGATGTCCAGACCCACCTTGGGTAGAGAGAAACAGATAAAGGTGGTTACTTTTTAGGGGCTGTTACATCTCTAACCTAGCCCTGTTTGCTTAGTATCAGGCTAGAATTTTCAGATGCTCATTGAACACACTGAACATTTTAGCTTAAATGTCTCCAGTCATCTCAGATTCAAATCATCTAAAACAGAACTGACCTTTTCTGTATTTATCTAAGCTTTTCCTCTGCTATTTCCAGTTTATGTTTCTGGCACCAATATATACATTCTTTTTGAAGCCAGAAACCCAATATACATATAAGACTTCTTCAACACTGCCTGCATCTGATGGGGCAATTCTATCTCCAAATATTCCTTACATCCTTACATATGGTCTCCTCCTCTACATTTCTATAAACACAGCCTTAGTTCTGGCTTTCAACATTTATCTCAACAATCACAATTTCTTTCTAACAGATCTCTCTGCCTTCAGTACTATGTTTTTAAATTCATTTATACACTTGATGATCATCACCCAGGTCCCAGGGACACAGTGAGCAATCTCCCTCTTGGAGCTTATGTTCTGGAGATGAACATAAGTGAAATGAAAACAGTAAGTAAACAAATAAAATATTAAATGCTGTGTTGAATATAAGATAATTAATTTAGGATGACAAATTAGGGTGGGGAAATCTGGGAAGGCACCTTTGAGGTGACATTTAAGCTGAAACCTAGTAAAGAGAAGAGCTAGCTATAAGAGGGCGAGGTGGAAAAGCATTTTAAACAGAGGGACCATGCAGTGTTGTTCATTTAAAATGTGCTATGCCTTCAAAAGCTTAGAAGAAGGAAAGACTGTGGCCTTTTTTAGAAATAAAAAGGGACATCTGTGGTTAGAGTACAGTGAGAGCCAGGTGAAACAGGAGGTGCGGGGTGCAGCCAGAGCACAGGAGGCCTTGAAGCCCAGTCTTCCAAAGTCTCAATAGATATTTCTGCACTCAAAATCAGATCACAGCACTACCTCTGTTAATGATGGGATAATGTACAAATTTCATGTGTTGATTAATATTCGTGGTCCTTCCTGGGATGGATGCTGCTTGCCTTTCTAGCCCTGTGCCCTGAAACAGCACATTTATGTATAATCTATATACTTGAGCTGTACCTCCTTTTTACATGCCTTCTTTCAGTTGAAAAAGTTTATCCTCTGTGTGATGACCATTATTTCATTCTCTATGACTCATATCTTGAGTTTTACAGGAGGAATCAAGACGCTGCTTTACTTCTGCTCAGTAAAAGAAACCGTCACAAGGTAAAGAGACAACCATTCAAATGGGAAAATATATTTGCAAGCAATGCCTCCTATAAGGGTCTAATATCCAAAATAAACAAAGAACTCATATGACTCAATAACAATAACAACAACAAAAAAAGAGCCATTTAAAAAATGGGCAGAAGACCTGAACAGACACTTTTCCCTAGAGGACATACAAATGGCCAACAAATATTTGAAAGATGCTCAACATCGCTAGCTATTAGAAAAATGCAAATCAAAACCACAACGAAATACCATATCACACCTGTTAGAATAGCTATAATCAACAGAACAAGTAATAATAAATGTTGGAGAAGATGTGGAGAAATAGAAACCCTCATACACTGCTATTGGGACTGCATATTGGTACAGCTACTATGGAAAGCAGTATGGAGGTTCCTCAAAAAACTAAGAATTGATCTACCATATGATCTAGCAATCCCTCTACTGGGTATTTACCCCAAAGACTTGAAAATCCGTATCTAAAAAGATATTTGCACACCAACGTTCATAGCAGCATTATTCACATTGGTCAGGACATGGAAGCAACCGAAGTGTCCTACAACAGATGACTGGATAAAGAAGCTGTGGTACATATATACAATGGAATATTACTCAGGCATAAGAAGAGATGAAATACTGCCATTTGCAACAACATGGATGGACCTTGAGATAATGATGCTAAGCGAAATAAGTCAGACAGAAAATGTTGAAAATCACATGATATCACTTATATGTGGGATATAAACCTAAAAGCAACAAATGAAAAGGACAAATATAGACTCATGGACATGGACAATGGACTAGTGGTTACCAGAAGGCAGGGTGTGGGGGAGGAGGGGAAGAGTTAGACAGAGTAAAGGTGATCAAATATAGAGGGGTAGGGGGAAGGTGAAGTGGGTAAAGAGGATCAAATATATGGTAGCTGAAGGAAAGTGGACTTTAGGTGGTAAACACACAATAGAATATGTAGATGTCAAATTATAATGTACATTTGAAAATTATATTATTGTATTAACCAACGCTACCCCAATAAACTTAATAAAAAAATACTGCTTTATTATTCCATAGGCAACCCTATTGTAATCTCGGCTTTTTTTTTTACATTTCTCCCACCATTCTGTGAACTCTCAAGAATGTTAGTGTCTGGATCTTATGTGTGGTGGTCATCATGATGCATTATATATACAGAGGTGGCCTTCAAAACATGTTTATTGAGAAAGGAAAGAAGAAAGAAAGAAAGGAAGGAAGATAGGAAGATGGTTAGTTTTGTCCAAATGCACTGGAATAAAATATATGACATTCAGATTTAATCTAGTCTAAGGTTTAGACTATTTTTAAGTAAAATTAAATTAAAAAAAAATTTGCTGAATGACCTTTATATAATACATTAGCTGAATTAGCTGTAAATTAATGCTTTATTATCAGAGAAACTCTTAGTGAAGAAAAGCAACATGACATAAAAGAAGAGACATTGGCTCTCTACTTGCAGATGTAAGATCTTGAGGTACAAAACCCCCAAATTCCACTTCTTGAATATACATTATAGGCAGTGTCTAGTAAACAATGGAGAAGTGCATACCATACAAATGAGGAAAACAAGGTTGCTTTTAAAGAGCTGAACCAGTGAAAACTGGATTATCCATCTGTGGGAAGTAATTATAAGCTGAAATACCCCAAACTATTATCTAGGTGACCAAGCTGCAATCACAGCTAAAAAGAAAACAGCATAAACAAATATATAATGTCAAATAGAGACAATGATATGGAGGTAACGATGAACAGAAATGATCAATATTTTTGTCATGACAAAGAAAAATTCTCTAAGTAAACACTTTGGCTTTATAGTTTATACATCAGCTCTTTGTGAGTTTAAAAAGTGCAAGTTAGTATATCTATCTGTCTTTGTGCAGTGACAAAGATGAACGTATAACCAGAAGGCTGAATAACAGTTACTGAACTGTGGTCATTTCATCAGGGTTGATGTGCTGTGTGACCCTGCCTGGCTACCAAATGGCCTGCCCCAATCAGATCTCACTATAGCCAACCACCCCATCACCCCACCCTACATCGAAACAAACGTTTTAGGCCAATGTCAGCACAGGGAGTTCTTTCATCAGGATGACAACACAAAGCCAAGTGCATTCCATTCACAACCAGACATGGACTCAGAATGAAATGTAACTGACACAACCCAGCTCCTAAGTGACCTTCAGATGCCAGTGTCAGTCAAATGAGTCTAAAGAAAAATTAAGCTCAGGTTATATTGCCATGTTCATCTGGAATGCATTAAGAAACGAAGACGTGAAATGAAGATGATTTTTTAGAACTTAGGCCAACTCTGTGGTGGATTACAGGGGTGCTTAAGGCAGGAGAAAACTAAAATGGTGCCCGCAAGTCCTAGAAGTCTATAATGCTACAACTGACATTTCCAATGCTATAATGTAAGTTCACTTCTGCTTTATGGAAGCACGTTTTTGCCCAGAGTAGAATATTGGAGAAGGTATCTTATTAAACTCACAGTGAACATTCAATCCAACAAGGCTGGAATGCCATGAAAAAAAGGTTTATGGCACCAAGTTGGTAACTAAAATATCACAAGGCTGGAATGACTCTTATACACATGGCAATCTGATATACCGCAGGAGGACATGCTTAAAAAGAAATGAATAAAGTCTAAGGTGCTATTGCCATTGTGAAGATTCATATCCATAGTGCTATATGTCATGATGATGGAACCAAGCATATTTGGTTTTTACCAGGCTTACTGTTGTTTAGGGCGAGACACTGCCACTGGAGCTGAAGAACAGCTTCTAATGTCAATGACTGAATCAAAAATGTTAGTCTCCTTGACAAAAAAAAAAAAAAAAACTATAAAGTTCCCTGCTTTATATTTTTTATTTATTTTTTCCTTTGTCCCAGCATCACAGTCTACTTGTTTGAATTTACCCAAAACTCAATTCTTCTAACAGACCTAACACCTAAAGTTACAGAAGAATCCCTTTCTAATTTTGATGGTGGACCTTTTTAACCACCTTCTGCCCCTAATTTAAATCAGCTATGGTAACCATTTTTGGAGGTTTAATATTTATACTTATGTATTTAATTCTACTATTAAGCTTAAATATTAAAAATAGACAGCTTATTTGAATACTCTGTGACTATTATCTAATTCAGGATATTTTTAGTTTTATGTGGATTTTTTAATGTTTGTAATAAAGCAAAATTGTAAGCCCTTAACAAAGCTCTTTTGAGAGAAAAAGTAGTATGTGGAAATATCATAACTGTTTTCTAGTTCAGGATCTAAGGGAGCCTTCTGCTGGGTACCAAAGTAAAATAACTTTGAGATAACACACACTAAAACCTGAGGGCAGTGTGGTTTGAGGTACTCCACTGTTAAACCCATGCTAAATTCTACTGAAACCATCTATAAGAGATTGTATTACCACTCAAAATATCAGTGACATGTCAAAATAAAGGTTTACATTTAATTGATTACTGAGAAAAGAGTAGTATTTTCATGCAAGACAGATTTCAAAAGATAAGATGGCTTTTAGTCTACTTTCCTAGGGACTTAAAAAACATATATATACAAGTAAAATTTCCTGTCTTTAAATCTCTTATTTCAAATTGAACCAAAGACAACCAAGCTGAAATAGCATCATTTGAAAAAAAGAAGGGATTAAGAAACAAGGACACAACCAAGTGGATGAAGAAGGAATGTGTTTCACCATAGAAGTATCCCAGCTAATGAGGAAATGATGGAATTTGTATATTATTATTTTGAAAAGTTCTAATAAAATAATGAATTTAGGCAAAGATCATTAGTGCCAAGTAATATCACAAAGAAACCACCAGCTATTATGTACTTCTTGATAGAATATATAGTAGCATCCATGAAGTATTCTTCCCCAACTCAGATTAACTCTCTAGGTCAAACTAACAGTTTATAGGAACCACAGGGTACATGATAAATAAAACCATGGCGATACAATCAGCAAAATCTTATATGAAACTTCACAGGACAAGTGACCTGGTCTCTTCAAAAAAATAATTACAAAGGAAAAAATAAAAGATGGATGATAGAAACCTCTAGTTTAAAAGAAACCTGAGAGACACAGCAAAGGCAATGCATAAAATTTGTTTGGATCCTCAAACTAACTGTAAACAAAAGGAATAATTAGTGAGCCTACAATCAGAGAAATTAGAACTACATATTTGATGATATTGAGAAGCCATTGTAAATGCTTTTAAATGCATGATAATGGCACTGGAGTTTTGCTTGAAAAAAATGTCCTTATCTTTCAGCCACATACTAACATTTTTAACTGATGAATTACAACTGAGGGATTCATAGCAATCTAGTTGGTAGAGAAGCTTCAAGTACAATAAGAGTGAGCAGATGGTTTTGTAGCTAGGCAGTAGGCGCATGTGATTCACTATGGCATCCTGATTTTTTATAGTTTGACATCTTTCACAATAAAATGCTGGAAACTTTAAAAGTAGGGGGAAAAAGTGATGGAGAAGACTTACCCTGCTGGATATCCTTCATTTCTAAATGCAAACTAGATATCAGGATTCCCACAGTTTGAGATCGTTTTCCATCCAATAATTTGATGATCTGGAATTTAAAAATAAAATTAACACAAAAAACCACACAATATTTCATAAATATGTCAAAAATGATAAGATTTTTAGATACTCTGATTGATGAGCTAAACTGATACTGCAGTCACTCTATTTTAACAATCCTTTAATTTGAAAGTAACTTATACACAGCTAAGACATTTTAGAAAATTAAAAAAAAAACACTCTAAATTCCATTAGTCTGATTGGGCACTAAAGTCTTTATAATATTTCACTCTAATTTCTTTATTCAAACACATTTTAACTAAGTTGTAATTACAACATATGTGCAATTTTATATCCAACTTTTTGGCTTATTATTGGGATATTTCCATGTCATTACTTTTTAAGTCACTTCATAGCCTCCATTCTTCTCAGCTGAGTCATCTGCTGAGTGGTTTAGGGAAAAGATCAGTGTGATTTTGACTCAGCAGTTTTATCAGTGACATGCCTTGAAAAAATGACTTAATCATCAGGAATTCAATGTTTCGTCATGCAGTAGGACTGACTATATTTAGCTTGCACATAAATTCTAGAAATTAAATGACAATATATGTAAAGCACCTAATATAGTTGTTGACATAAATTATTTAAAAAATTTTCCAGTTTGGAGAGTCAGGTTGCTTCATATTTGTGCTATTATTAAGATAAGCAATACAATGCTTTGTATGTGAAGCTTTAATTTTAAATTGTTTAAAATTGTCTTTTTATAATAATATATGTGTATCAAACTTTTACAAATTTTTTAGAAACTTCAAACAACTCATTGCCCATTATTTCAGTCATTATGACTATTCCATGGTTTTGTGTTTCTCTAAATCTAGTAAGCCATATCAGTTCCTAATAACATCACACAACAGTAACTAAGAGAAAAAAAGTTATCTTTTCTCTTGTGGCACTTTTACAGAAATCATGATGACATGCACTCAAAATATCATCAAATCTTATGTTTTTAAATGCACTAAACAGCTATGCCTTTCCTCCCACCTAGGTACTACAAACTTACAAAATATAGTGAAGAAAAGAGCAAACCATAATTAACACCTACATGTATATTGGTACTAGACTAGATGAGTTGTTTGTTGATGAACAATAAGAGATAACATGAGTTTGTTCCAACCAAGCTTGTCTAGTTGTGCAAATTGTCTAAATACCTATCTATCAACTGATCCTGAATTATATTTTGCCAGCCTTTTGTCTTTCCTTCTTTATTGCTAGAACATTGTCTTTCTTTCCTATGCTCAAAATGGCTACTTTTATATAACTATTAGACTTAAAATATAGTAAACACCAAGCTTTTCTCAAAATAAAAGAAAAATCTGATTTTTAAAAAAATATTAGCCTTAGAAAAAGATTCTAGGGGATACAGAATCTCAAGAGTTTTAATATACAAAAGAAGATACTTGGTATTTTTATTTATTTTTTATAAAAGGAAAAGCAAAAGAGGAAGAGATTATGTGTTCATGTACATATTCAGCCACGTATGCATTCATTCAATAAATATTTGCTCTGCATCTGCTATGGCACTGCTCTGGACTCTGGAGATGCAGAGATGACTGAGGCCGATCGAGGTGTTTGTTGTGAAGTTTGTAAAGATTAGTGATTTAAAAGATCTTTTTGGTAAAATTGCTGAAAAGAACCAAGAAGGTGAATACAACCATCACTTAAATTAATTGCAAAGCAAATTCAAAAGAAGAAAGGCTTTGGGAATTGACTAGATCTATTCTTAAAAGTCCAGAATAGTGACTATCACAACCTTGGCCATGATACACACATCAATGTCAAGAAGAGAGGCACAGGAATCAAATTCATGACAAGTCACACTGTGCAGCAAAAATTTCTTTAAACATTCTCAAGCTATTCAGTTAGGGTTCTTGAAACCACAGGTAACACGTTCTACTCGTGAAAAAGACAAGGTTCAAATGCTAGTTTTTCTAATAGCTAATTAAAAGAAGGCAAGAGAGCAACCACAGAGGAAGAGGGACTGAGATTGAGATTGGCTGTCAGTGGGAAAAACAAGCAAATCTACCCCCCACTTCACTGTTCAACCACTGCTAAATTGTGGAAAAAATGTCACCACAGTTAGCCATCCTTGCCATTTTGTCTAATGACTTGGCATAGCAGGTGTTTGGAAAGAGGATGCTTGAATCTATAACTCCATTAAAACAATAAGTTTTCTGAAATGTAGTACTGTATCCCACAAAGGGGGGGGGTGAGGAGTAAACAGTTAAGTCAAAGCATTTGTATGCTCTTTTCTCTTTGTGTCGAATTCTCTGTCTACTCTGACTAGACTTTCAAAATACACTTCTAAGTTCCTATGTAGTCTTTTTCCAATTGTGAAATAATACCAGGTTTCTCAAAAATAGCTAAAACGGTAGGAACACAGTAGACACTGAATGGATATATGTCCTAAGCCCTCTTGGTTTCTTTTATCCCCATAGACTAGAAAAATAACATGAAACCTACCCTACTAACACATTTTTAAATTTACAGTACAGTTTTTTTAACTATATGCACATTGCTGTACAACAGATCTCTAGAATTATTTTCTTGCCACACAATGGAAATTCTAGGCCACTGAATAGCTATTCCCCGTTTCCTTCTCCCCCTCAGCTCCCGGCAGCTTTCTGCTTCTATGAGTTTCACTACTTTAGACACCTTATATAAGTGGAATCATGCTATATTTGTCCTTCTGTAATTGGCTAATTTCACTTGCATAATGTTCTCAAGGTTCATCTATCCTGTAGCATGTGACTTAACCAACATGTTTAAAAAAATAACCACAGGATTTTAAATACAAAGGTTATAGCAAACCATTTATTAATGCAAAAATCTAATCAGCTCCAATCTATTCTTTAAGCATTCGGGTTGTATTATCCTGTGATATTAGTTTTTAAAAGCTGTCTGGCCCAAGCCAAAGGTTCCCAGTAATATAACAATTTAAGTAGAAATACAAATACAACTAAGAACTGCAGCCATAAATACAATGGTCCTTCCTGCCAGCCTTTAGCTTTAGCATGGTAAGCTGCCATTGCCCCTTGGCCAGCTATGGAAAGTGACTAGCAGCATAGTCTGGTGACTATTTATTGAGAGAAAAGTCAAGAGACCCGCCTTCTACTTCGAGGCTGCCCTGACTCATCATCAAGTCAATGCTGAAAAGCAGTCAGTTCAATTTGAATGAGATAGTTGTTTCGGCACAGTCTTTCCCTGGGTAAACTGAAAGGATTTTCCAGAGTGTTACCTTCAGTGTCTTTTTCCTGAAACAAAATTCCAGGTCTCAAATTCAGAAAACTTCTCCATAAAGGAGAACCAAGAGAAGCTCTACAGACCATAAACCTCCAATGACACTTTAAGTCATTCTGGTTATTCATATTTGAAGGGCTCTTTCCATCTTGCATGGCCACTGGGGTGAAGGTTCTTTTAAGCACTGAGACCGGTCAGCAGTATAGCTTTCACATTGTAGGAGACCTTGAGGCCAGTCTACCATATTAGATTGCAGATTATTGGTAGAATTCCTGACTGTATTAGTCTATAGCTTCATAATATGCATTTCAAATGAATAATTTTCCCATGTTCATGTGGGGCTAGTAGGCAGAGCTATGCCTTGAAATTCCCAATATGACATCCTTCCATATGGGTTATTAGAAAAAAAGTGCCCACTCCATGCTATTCAAGGAAGATATACCAGAATACATTTATGGAAAAGTATGAGTACTTGTGAAAGTTTGCTTATATAATGTGTACGCTGGTTGAAGTGGATTTTGGAATCATTTAACTCTTAGCATTGAAGAAATGTTGCCTAACTTATCCTTCTACCTTTGGCTTGGTCCAGAAGCCTAGATATTTGAGAATGGACTTTACTTGAGAAGAATGTTCACATTTTAGAAAGTTACTAAGGTTACATTCATATGAGGCACCCATTTTTATAGCCATGTTCTATCACCAAACAAATATAACGCAGTTCTAACTCAGCTAATTATAAAAAAAAAAACTTTTCATGCTATTCCTATTCTATGACTACTCCCAATATCCACTTTTCATTCTTCTTTGTCTTCATGTGCAGATTACTTGATTTGTTTAATCCTCTAAATCACTTTCTAGTATTAAGTAACCTTTGGCATCAAAGTATTTTATTTTACAATATCTGAATCAAATTCCTTCTGCTTCCATTTTAATCATTTTCAGCTCCCAGGGAAGGTAGACAATAGCTGGTCTCACCATCTCCAACACAAAGTTCCTTCATAAACCTTAAGACCTCCATTTTTTTTTTAAATAAGAAATGCTTTATATCAAATCCTTAAAAATTAGTTTTGAGACATGTGAGCAAGCCCTCAGTTTATCTTGGTCCTATCTGGAGTCTGCTGAACTTGGCAGCACATAGCCTTCTCCTAGAGGAGAATGCAATTTGGGCAGAATTCCACTGACCTACAAGCTGACCTTGTGCAGGGGCAAATTCGCAGGTTATGTTAAACCCTATTAGACATGCCTAGTTTAAGGCCAAGCCTTTCCAGACCCCTGCCGCATACTGGGATTAGGGCATGTCACATATGTGTGCTATCACATTGCCTAAGGAGCTCTCACAAAGCCTTCTAGAGTGGGGAAAGGCAGGCCCACATCCCACACTGTCTAAACCTGCACCTTGAGCCAGTGTTTCCAAATTATTGTTTCTTACATATGTGATTTTTAGAAAAACCTGCCTCTTTGAATAAGAATTAAAACAGAAATAGGAAGACAGATTTGCTACACTGGAAAGGCACACCCGGACTACTCATCTAGAAAAGTCTTGGCAGACAGACTGAGAGAATTCCTGCCAGGTCCAGTGGGATTTTCACATCTACATAAAATCCATATATATCTTAAGCTTTCTGCCTGATCTTGGTAGACATGGCCAGAAGTAGAATTAAAAGTAAATGGTCTGAATAGACCATGAATGCTGGGACTATGCTCAGCTGAGTAAGTTTGGCACAGTTACAGAATTAAGATAATCATAGAATTCTTCTTTCAGGTAGCGTTCCTTGTCTGCAAATGAAGACGATTAATTTCTACACCTACACTTTGCTAGATACCAGACACCTTCGAATCTATACCAGATCATTAAGTATTCTGCTCTGTGGCTTAGTCCTTGCATGTGAACTCAGGTTCAGGCATAGGATTTCCATCCCTGGTGAAGTCAGTATTATCACAGAGCCTCAAGAAGAGGCATGAGGTCTATCTAGTTAAATACAGTCGCACAAGTTATCACCAATGAACTTCTCCTGGGCACTGTAGGCAAATAAGTACATGTGAAAGTTGCTGTCTTTCCTGTCCAAATCACCCTCTCCCACCAAAAACAAATAAATATAAAATATACATACATAGGTAGACCTTTAGTTTCATGACCATGATATATGTGTGTGTGTGTATACATATATACACACACATATAATATATTTTATATACATATAAAATATTCAAGTAAGTGCTGGACATTTTCAACTATATAGAACAAATGAGTACACGGTTTGCATCTCTCAGGGAGATCAAACACCACAGTGGAAAATACACAAAAAGCAGACAATATGACACTCCAAAATGAAATTCTGAAAAATACTATTTATATTTTTTGTATCTTCAGACTGGCAATATCTTTTGCTTATGCTTCATATCAACACTCACTGAATGCCACTACTTGACAAAACTACAAACATGAAGGGGCTGGAGCAAAGCACATGTGCTACTGATGACAAGTCGGCCTGTAATATTAACAGCAATCTTTTGCATTTCTAAGTCACTGGCTCCCAAAGGGATCAAGGTGCTTTCATAATGACTGTGGCATTTATCCTGAAGACATTCTGGTAGACTAGGTTGGAAAGTAGGTAGAATCCTGTCAGAGAGGTGGATATTGAGGAAGCCTTCTAAGGGCTATAAGCTCTTGATGACTGAGCTGATAATTTACGCTAGATACCTCCAAATAAGTTAGTATGGGGTCTGACATTGGCTGGATTAGAGAGCAATGTCTTCTGGGGGGGGGTACCAGGGGATCTCTAGGTTTTAATTTTACTCTCATTTAACTGTCACCCATTTACATACCCCCAAATTGGAAATCCTCATTTTATAATAAAAATCCAATTTGGAAAACAGAGTAAGAATTGCCTAGTGGAAATTTCAAGAAGTAACATAAGATGATACAAGAAGGCCACGAGGCATAGTAGCCCACAGATACAGGCCTTATACACAGACACACATCGTAGGAAGAAGCAACTGACACAACCCCACTGTATGGCTATTCTTGTGCCCTCCCTGCCTTTTCTAGTATAGTAGTGACCAGAGATGAGAGAGGTAAGCAACTATCCCTCTCAGCCAGTGCCAGGAGCGAGGACCAGCTGGAGGAGAATGGAAGAACCAGAGTTGGCAGTCATCTTACTATCTCTCCTCATGGAGATTGAGTGCTTCTTTAGAAACATGCAATTGCTTCTTGGCTGGTACCCAGGAAAATAAATGCTGACCCAGCTTCCTTGTTCCCTTCTTCTACCATACTCTATTCCCTGCCACTCTTTGGCATCACACCAAAAGGAGTTGATTGTCTGGATCCACAGTGCCATATTATGAAATGTCACCTGACTTGGTACAAACAAGTCCTTGGTACTAATGGCCATCGTGGCCAGGTGTGCTTCTGGGTAGTGGCCTCCATCAATTGGCCTGAATAATGCTATTAAAATAAGCTTTTTACATGCAGTCTGATTATCTGCTCATTAAATGTTTCAGGGTAAACTAAGCTTCACTGTTTGTCAAACTGTTAGGTCTGAATCTCTTCCATGTCCTTATTTTTGGGGACACATAAAATTGCTCAGATGAAGTTTACTTTAAGGATTTAGGCTCTTCACCAAGAAATGTGAAAAGGCAAATAGTCACCCTGTCCCGCATCTGAGAACATATTTGGCATCCCATTCCCTAACTGATGAGACAGAAAAACCCTTTTATTGGTTTTCAGACTAGTGGATTCAGCTCAAAAAGCAAAGGGAGAGAAGGCCACAGCAGGTAAGGCTGTGACTGGGCATGGGTTAGAGGGTACTGTGGGAATTGAGAGGGATAGAAAAGTGGGCAGGAGATAATCCTGATGGTTTTAGAGTTTTTGTGTCATGTATAAAACAAACTCCAAAACAAAATCATACACACTTTCTCACCGATTAGAGACTTAGGAGAGAAAATGACCAAAAGTTAGTGCACTCATTGCCCTGTGTTTAGACCCAAACTACCTCCATCCAAAGGTACAGATAAGAAACATCATCCTATTATTGCTTACAGCTCAAGGCCCCTTAAAGAGTGCTTTCTTATAATAATCATGAAATAGTTCTAAATCACTGAACACTAACCTGGTGAGAAGTAACTGGATAGAGGACTGCATGGCAGAAAAAAACAAGGAAAAAGGAAACAGAAGATCTATGAAAAGATCCAACTTACGGTAAAACATAAAACAAAAACAATACAAAGCACATGCCCACTGTCCAAGATTCTGCTTTTCAATTTGATGGTGTGAGTGCTAAAAAAATGAGAGGAAATAGGACCTATCTTTGAAACAGAAATTAATAACATCAGGATAACTCAGAAAAATTGAATTCTACACCTTCAGGTTGCCTTAAACTATCATGGCTCAACTTTCTCAAGGCCATGAACTTATTCCACATGTGTAATTCAAACTTTAACAGCAGGGTGCAGAATTTATTTACTTCTATTTTAGGAGAGATGAGAGTTTAGAGGCTCACCACTCAAAGATATGCCAGAGGCATGATGCCGCAGGATCTGTGAGTAGTGTTTAACTGCTTTTCTTTTGTTTGAAATTTCCATATTACAATCCCATTTTCAATTCCTCCTGTCCCACCACCCAAACTGCATGGCTATCAATGACTGGTAGAGCACATGTTCCTTTGCTTTTCTTCTTACACTATTGGACCTAGTGTTGAGGAGAAAAGTGAACACTTTCTTTCCATTATTTCTAAATTGCGTGGGAAACATTCCCAACCTACATACATCTACATACTGTAGGCAAAGCCCTTAGAGTTTGGTGGAGGCACTAGAAAGTTGTCTATAGTTTAAAACAACTAAGAATTTGTGTGATATCCTCTACAAGTTTTGTGTGTATGTAAAGTACCAGATCTCATTAAAAATACAAATTCCCATTTACTAGGAATGGGATGGGATCTCTTTTGGATTTAATTGTATTCCCCCTAGAAAAAAGATATGTTAAAGTCCTAACCTCCAGGACCTCAGAATATGGCCTTATTTGGAAAGATGATCATTGCATGTGTAATTACTTACAATGAGGTGATAGTGGAGTCAGATTGACCCCTAATTCAACATGGCCGATGACCTTATAAGATGGCCATGTGAAGAGATGAAGCTAGCGAGGAAGAATGCCAAGTAATGATGAAGGCAGAGACTGGAGTCATGTAGCTGCAGGTCAAGGAATACCAGAGACTGCCAGCAAACCACCAGAAGACAGGAAGAAGAGAAAGATGCCCCTCCCAGTTTCAGAGGGAGCATGACTCTGCCAATACCTTGATTTGAGACTTCTAGTCTCCAGAACTGAGACAATAATACTTGTTATTTTTAGTGACCCAGTTTGTGGAGGTGGCCCAGGAAACTAATACAGGGACTGAGATTCTTTTATTTCTAATAAGCTACCAAGTGATGCTTATGCTGCTGGTCTGTGGACCCCACTTTGAGTAGCCAGGTGACCACAAATGAATGTATTAGTTTGGTTACTACCTTTGGCACCTTAGCATGTTAACTGATATATATGTATGACTGTATGTTTATACAATCACTGATTCCCAGAGCTTTTTTGGTTATGGCTGGAAATGTGCCCCTTTCTCTATCCAGCAACATGGAGTCTTCTCTAAAGCTATGTGCTCAGTCAAGGAGGATGGCTTTCTCAAATAAGGCTAATCCCAGATGCACAGAGAGCCATATTGCCCTGAGGATTCTAGATTAAAAAGTTTATAAGACCTTTGTTTCATTGATATAATTTCTCATTTAATATTAAGACGTTGAACCTTGTCTCATGTATATTCTTGGTGGCTCAAGTGGGGCTTTTCTCTCCAAAACTTAGAGTGTCAGGCTTTTGAAAAGAGCACATGCTAATAATTACTCCAAGCTGGTTAGAGATAATGGGCAACAGATAAGTTATTATCTTCAATGTCACTGTATGTCTTTGATATGATAATCATTGCATTCAAGATATCAGAAATGATGGATGGTCTTTGATTTAGAGTGTACCATGATGCAAATTACCTGGCTTTTTCCCACTCCTGTTTGAAAGGTGAAGAGCTAGTGGCAGTGGATACTCCCAGAATTAGGGCTTCGGGCCACTAGATGGCAAAAACTATGACAAAATTCAAAGAAAAACACTTCCTTCTTTAAAGATATTCAAGGCTAGTTTACTTTTTCCTTACACACAGTCTTAATTTGCAGTCATTGCTAAAACGTACACTATTTATAACCTAAGTCATTCTACTCTGTTAATTTTCTGGCTAACAACAGTTGACATAAGTACCACATTGCTTCTGGTAGACTAACTGAGTTCCTTCCATAAACATAAAATGACAATTCCAGGAAATGTTAGTAAGAAAAGAAAGATGAAAGAGCACTGTATATACATATTTTTAAATTGCTACAAGATTCTTTTAGGGCTCACGGTATATAACCCAGCACATTTCCCCTATAATTAGTCTTTATTATCCTCCTTACTTTCATAGCACATCCATCATAGAAAGTGAGCATACATTATATTCTATTTTTCAGTCATCCATGTGAATGGAATAACATAATGATCCAAAGTATTTACTCACCATCATCCAAGAAGAGTAGGCCCCTTCATCTATTCTGACTGGAATCATAAATATACATACCCTGAGGTTCTCTCAAATGGACAAGTGCAATAAACACCTGGTTGGTAAATTATGTAGAGTCATCCTGACATGACTACTAATTCTGGGTCCTTTCCTTTGAAATACATCTCATTTCAGCAAGGATATACACACCTCATCAGTCACGTTGCAACAAGGCAATAGCCTCTAAAATGTGAAAATTTAAACCACTTTGAGTTTTAAGCTAGCAGAATAAAGGCCTTTTCACTTCTTTTCTCCTGTAAAATCGGTCCAGATTATAAAACTGAGAATCCGAAACACAAAATCTATCTTCAGTGAAACTAGCAGACCCCTTTAATTTCAAAACAAAATGTGAATGCAGAAGTAGATAAAAGAATGGTAAATTCCATGGCAGAGTGACAGAAGGACAAACCTAATTGTCTACAGAGAAAGTCAGAACCTCAGATATGTGCAAATTAGGGGTATCATATGCTTGGGAAGGAAAGGATGAAGTGGGAGCAAAATATAAGGTGATTATTTAAAAGCCAGTCTATAGGCAGTTACGTACCAGATGTATAATCCCACCTATCATGATCAGGAAGTATAGTTTCAAGAGAAAATCAATCAGACAGACTTAGGACTCATGGACATCAGGCAGACAGTGGATGGCACTGAGGTCTTGTGCTAAAATGGAGGAATTATTAAAAATTCCACATCCTTTCTGGGCTTCTCTCTCAGAATGCTAGCAGTCAGGCTGACAATCTGAGCACCCACTCAGGTGCCTGGCAAGATTCTATCTGGAAAAACGAATCAGTCTAAGAGCAAAGACAAAAACAAATCCTACCACTTAAGGGGCCCCGAATGAAATTACTGGTCTACACTGTTTACCCCACTGTGAGATCCACCACTGAGCAAACCTTGTCCATGTATACTGAGATTCCACACAGGTTTATCACATCTCGATCTAATCTATAAAATTGTAGCCAAGAATCACCAAATACTTTTAAAACCCTCTACAATGTAATATGGAGGTCAAAACGAACGAAACATATATGTATTAAAAAGGAAGAAGTTCCTTTCCTTCTGTAAAAAGTAGTAAGCAGAAGAAAATATAAAAAATCTATAATTTAGAAAATTAATGGTACTCTTGTTTTAAGAAAAGTAAAATGAGCTTTTATAAGCTAAAATATAACTCTGAAATACAAAAATCCTTGTCTACCAAAATGGGAATTCCATGGTAACTGTTTAAAATTGTAAAAGCAATAGACAACAGAATATATACCCAGAGAGATAGTTCAGGGTGCTGAAATCTGATGCCTCTGGGGGTCAAGGTGGGAATGAAATGGGGGAAATGGGAACTTTTTATTTTCCTTTTAAAAGCTGTGAAATCTCATACAAAATAATAGCATATGTACACTTATGTATAGTTTAAAAGATGCCAAAAATAAACCATGTACTCACACACAACCCTTTAAAAAGTGAAATTTATGTTTATTATTCTTTTGCTTTTTTAAAAACAGATTTGCTACAAATGTATAATTCCATAAACTTCTTTGGCTTTTCATGTTTTTGAACTTCAGACCAATGGACTCATTCTTTTGTGACATTTTTTTACTTAACATCATGCTTATGAATCGTCAGTGTAACTGGAGTTCACTCTTTTTCAAAGCTGTATAATATTCTATTCTATTCTAATATTCTTTGCCTCAGTGCATTTATCCACTCTAATGATGAACATTGTCATCATTTTCAGATTTTTGCTATTACAAACAAAGCTTTTACAAACATTCTCACATGAGTCTCTTAGTACAAAGTTACAAACGTTTGAGCAGAGGGTATACACATGTTCACATGAACTAGAAAGAGCCAAATTGTTTTCCAAGTGTATGGAACAAATGACCTTCCCATTAGCAGCAATGAGAGTTCCTACTGCTTGACATCCATTATTACTCTCAATATTTTAGTCATACTTTTCAATTTTTGCCAAGCTGGTTGGTCTAAAATGGTATCTCTGCATTTACTAGTTGCTGCCTTATTATCTTTTTATGTTTATTGACCATTCATTCCATGACAAGCCTGTTCATATCTTTTGCTTTTCTATTGGAAGGTGACCATTTTCTTATTTATTGGTAAAATTTTTATCTGTATTTTAGCTAGGAATTCTTTTTCAGTTATTTATGTTACAAATGTCTTCTCCAAGCTTGTGGCTTATCTTTTCATACTCTTTGTGTTATCTTTTGATGAGCAAGAGTTTTTTAATTTTAATGTAATTTTATTTTAATGTACATATTTCTTATTTGATTTGTGCTTTTTGTGTCTTTTCCATGTGAGGTTAAAGATATGCTCCCATGTTATTTTCTTAAACTATTAACTTTTTCCTATCTCATTCATGTGCTTGATACACCTGGAATTAATTTTTATTCATGATGTGAGGTAGGATCTGTTTTCTTTCCTTTTGGCCACATATATCTTGATTTTTAAAATATTTTTTTAATAATTTCCCCACTGACCTGAAGTACTACATTTGTCATATATTAGTTTCCATGTATGTATGAATCTGCTTCTGAACCCTCGATTCTTTTCATTGATTTTTTTTTCTGTGCAATTATTATCACACAGCAGCTACTTTCCTACCTATTACCTAATTTTTATTAATGAGGTAGAAGAAGTATCCTGTTTTTTCTTATCAGGGTTTTTTATTTTTCTGAATTTTATGTTTATTATTCCCTTGCTTTAAAAAGTAATTTTGCCACAAATGTATGATTCCATAAAATTTTTAGAGTTTTTAAAGTTATTTTTGAAACTTTGCTCTTTCATACAAATTTTTAGAATAAACTTGTCAAAGTCCAAGTAACCTTACTTAGATTTTGATTGGAACTACTTTGAAACTAGAAATCAATTTGGGATTAACTGACATCTTGGTTCTCCTGTTCATGAAGAGACTATGTTTATCATTTTATTTAGGACTACTTTAATGCTTTCAATACGGTAATATTTTAGACATTGCTGATTCAGTTTGTTAATACTCTGTTTAGGATCTTCAAATCTATATGAGAAAAATTGTCATGTAATTTTTCTTTTATTTCCTGTCCTTGTCTGGTGGTATTATAAAGACTATATACTAGCTTTGAGTGCAACATTATTTTCTAGTTTCTATTTTGTGTAAGAAGGAAATGTTTGGCATAATAAAATCATCTAGGACTCATACTTTGTGGGAAGATTTTTAAACTACTGATCTAATTTCCTTAATATTTATAGGATATTCAGGTGTTCTATTTTTTCTTGATTGTTTTGGAAATTTATATTTTTCTACGAAGTTATTTCATTTGATTTTCATTTATTTGCAGAAGTCCGCTCATGGTATTCTCTTATACATTTCCATTGCACTTGTAATCACATTCACTTTTACTTTCCTAATATTATTATATGTTTGTCAATTTTTATCATGTTTGTCCCATATTTATTTAAGTGCAATCAAATACAGCAAAAGAACAGATATATCCAGCATTCCTCCAACCAGAAATCTTTATAACCAGCACATGATGACCTCAGGACAGTGCAAAACACTGAGATTAACTTCGGAATCATCAACTAAATTTAGATGTAATTTAAATATTTCAGTTTCTTATTTTATTCTTATTCTTTGAGAATTAATAACACATGCTACAACTATAAAAGGGGACTAGAAATAATAATTACAAATTTAGTGTATGACATCGGACTAAGAACATTCCCCTGTACGTGGTATGCCTCAAATTAATAGTTAATATATTACTTAACATGACTTAACTGTAAACAAGGTAAATGCTCAAAGTGTTAGATAAGTATTGATTTTTTAATGCAAAAATTCTCTTTGAAAAATTAAGCAATCAGAAAAAGAGCTTTTGGGATTCTCAATATATTTTAAATTTTATTTTATATCTGAATATAGAAGGTAATTCTAAATAATCTAATTTATGTCAAATTATTAAAATATACCTTAAACCTTATTTTAAATCATTCATTTAAAAAATATTAACTATTATAATTTTATACCTGAAGGGAAGCTCAAAATGTCATTTCTCCAGCTCTCTTACCTAGAAAGAAGTTTGTCATTAGCTGTCATTACTAAAATTATATCCATGTTTAATCAAAACAGATATGAATTTTACCAAGGTCATTTTATTAGTTTTCAAAGAATAAACTTTTTATTTTATTGATATTCTCTACTGTATTTAATTTTTTAAAATAATTTTTATTTTCCTCTTTTAAAATGTATTAGGTGAAACCATATAAAATTACTTTTGACCTACAAAAATGGCTTTTCTTGTTATGTAACCTAACATTTCCTTTTGATTTTTTTGGTTTGTCTTTTTTCTTCTAGCTATTCATTTTGAAAACTTAATTTTTGACTCTTTTCTAATATAATCACTAAGACCATACAGTTCAGCAATATCCTATGAGTTTTGACAATCACTATTTTTATTTTTTGAGTTATAAGTGTTTTCTGAATCTCATTATAATTTCTTTCTTGATCTATGAATTATTTACAGGTGTGAGTGCAAATTTTAAAAGGAAAAGAGGTTTATGTTATGGACATATTTGGTTGTATTTTTTGTTATTGATATATAAATATTTCTAACAATTTCATTTTGATCAGAGGCTATCATCTGTATGAAAAATTGCTTGAAATTTCTGGAGATTTGCAAGACCTTCATTTTTTCTTAATTCTTTTAATACTACTTGAATTTTAAATTGTATCCATATATTATGTCGATAAAAATTAAGAAAGTATAATAGTTAACTGTATATTTCACTATTAATCTAGAAAACCTAAACTATCATACTTTAAGAGTTTCATCATCATTTAAAGCAGCCACACATTTATATTTATTTATTTATTTATAGCCTTTCACGTTCTAAAAGGATTTAAGACTATATTATGTTGCCTGTTAACAGCTGGCACCCTTAAAATTGTACCATAGAGATTAATGGTACTAGAAATGGAAACAAATGTTATTATCTTTTTGTTCTATTGAATGGTTTTCTCTTGAGGACATTCATCTCTGAGCATCTAGCTTAAATTCATCTGCTTTAATTACGTAGCTGTGTCCCAGAAGTAAACACACAAAGAAATGACAGGGTTAAAAAGGAGCTCAGATAGCCATCACCGAATGAGACATGAAGCTTCTAGTTAGAATCCAACCTTCTGTTCTCCTTTAAGGCTGACATTAGAGGATTTTCCCTTAACCTTATTCCTTACTGCTCCTGACGGTAATGATGACAGTAAGGATAGTATGGTGGCAGCGGCAAACATTTCTGAGTCAGGCACAAAGCTAAACACTTCACAAAGATTATTTTAATTCTCATAGTCACTCTTGGAAGTAGGTACTATTATTATTATCACTTTACAGATAATGTAACTGTACAGAGGAGTCTTAAGAGAGATGAAGGGACTTGCCCTATGAATAAAGTGTTGACTCAGAAAGAAAAAGCCAGGCCTGTGTGGTTTCCAGAACCCCCTGTTGAACCACTACGAGGGATGAGGGAACTAAGGAACAGGGGTCAAACTTAGAGACTGCCCAAAGAACACATATTGGTAGTTAGAGAATTCCCCCTGCATCCTCAGAGACAAAGGACAGGAGGGCCATCGTCTTAGCTGGCCTAATTTGGCTATAGTTACCTGCACGTAAGGTAGTACTGTGATTTACCTATAATTTAAGCTTCATTATAATACTATGTTTATGCCTGGAAGTTCATGAATCTAATTAGACTGTATTGTGGGTAAGCACATGAGCACTAGGCAAAGTTATATAGCAGCCACGTGTCAGTCAAAATGACCTCACTTGCTAATCACCTATGAATGCTTTTGGAACCACTCCGTCACGGCCCAAATATAAGGCAGACATTCCCCCTTCTGTGGTCTTTTTGCTCTTTTTGCCCTTTTGGACCCTTTTTGTTGGTTATTATGGTTACAGTCCTGGGACCTCCTTGGGGCATCCTTTATCTCTCTAAAATATATTTTTAATAAAACTATTTAAATCTCAATGACCTGTGATTCTTTACTGCTGTTACTTGGGGAACAACCTAAGAAAAATTGCTAACTACACTTCTGCCCCATTGTTATCCCTCCCCCTGCCATTGGGGTGACTCCAAACTCCGATCAGCCTCAACAGTGACACTCTCACCTTCCATAATTAAACTAGTGACTCTTGGTGCACAGGGCATGTTGGAGGAAGCAGTTTGTCGGAGATCTGGAGCTCAGGCTTCTACTACAGCCCTGTCAATGGCTTCCTGGTGGCTGAGGCAAACATCAAGATTTTAGTTGATAGATGTGAACTCCCTGTGTTGGTCTGAGTCCTATCTCCTTCTCTGTGTGCCTTCAGCCTCAGAGGTTAATCCTTTTTTTTTTTTTTGTGGTGGCAATGAAATGGCTGTGTCCTACAGGGTTGAATTGTTCAGACATCTCCACACTCCAAGAGTATATGTAATACACAACAAAAGCATCACATGGCCCAGCTTCTCCAGTCTTACTAAATCATCCCAAACATCATATGCTTTAGGCATTTTGCTGATACATTCTGAATCACATTCTTCTCTAATCAACACTCTCGATGTCTCATTTTTTCCTATTAGTAAGATGATTGTAGTACAGAATGAACTATTTATAATAAATCCCAGCTCAAGCAGCAGTGGCTTTCAGTTGGCTTCATCTTTAAAAAGATCTTTGTTAATTAGTGTACCTTATCCCAGTGTTGTAACATTTATGTTCCTGAACTGAACAGGGAAGAAGAGAACCACACCCCAAGTAGACGATCCAAAAATCTTCAGAATCAATGTGAATGAAATAACCATTTGAAAGCAAAATTTAAAAGTTTTTGTGCTTGTAAACTAAGGAAGTTGTACAACAGAGTCAACAAGAGAGTAAAAAGTGATGTGATAATTAGGTCCTGAATTAACCCCCTGGTACTTGCAGCTCTATACTGTTTTTAAAGACCCCTCCCTTTCTCACCTCCCAGGATATTTTGCACATGCAAAATGCCTAATGTGACTAATAAGGTAACTAGCATAAAAGTTAATTAATGAAAATGAAAATGCTAAAACTCAGGTTATTTAGTAACCAGGTCCTGCAGCCGGATCCCAATTAAACCACTCTTCTGGTGAAGGAAGGGATCAAAATGCCCAATAGGTTCCATCTGGTTGCTTTCTGTGGGTCAATCTGCAGCCTCAAGTCCTTTTCAAACCAGCCTTTCCACCATCTCCTTCCATCATGATGAGGAGCTAAAGGCAGTCCTCCCCACCCTGACCCCAGGAACTCTCAGGCTCCCCAACTCTCACACGTGAGGGGCTCTGCAGCTAAGGAATCCAGCTAGAAGCAAACACGACTCACTAGCTCTTTCCAGCCCAATTCCTTTTGTCATTCATTCCACTGGAGGGGCCCCTAACCCTCCAATCCCATCTGTACCCCACTGAGGAGATCTGATAATGGTCCTGGCAGAGCTGTGGCTTTTCATAATTTCTGGCAGGGGCCTCGCTGACCCATAACATGCCTACACACATGATTTCTTCTCATACTGTCTTTGTAAATTGACCATGGCTAACCTTGCTGCCCTAATCAGATCAATCAGAATAACATTTCTTTAGCTGCTGCATGCTGGCAGCCTCCTGGGTTGAGGCATGACTCAGAGTTAGGCTCAGATACAGAAGGCGGATTTTTGAGTTTCCAGTGGTCTCAGGTTTCCTTTGCTTTTATCACAGTTGGTGAGCTTTGTAAGGCCCGTGTTTACAGCCATGCAAATTAGCCTCAGCTGGAGAGAAATCAGGTCAGCCCCAAATGAAATCAAGCTCTGGGCCAAAAGGTATGTTATCAAAAATTGGAAGTGTGGCCATAATACTGGGGTTAAGCCAGACTGTCCTAAGAAACACGTGGACAGCTTTGTCTGGTGTAACCCGAACTCCTGGCTTAGCCTCTGGACCCTGAAGACTGCGAGATGGAGAGAAAAATGGTAAAGGGCCACACAATCCAAAGGAGGCTGGCCAGCTTGAATAATGGCTGCTGCCGCCAAATGTATTTTTTGTTAAGTAGAGACAAGTGTGAGTGAGAAGAGAAATATTGCATCTTCAAAAGAAGAAACATTGTGGTTGTGAAGGAGGCTTGTAGTATATATCTCATGTTACTCACTGACAAAGCAAGGTCCAAATTCAGTTTCATTCTACTCACACACTTATATATATTCAGTTTAAAAATGTATGCTTGAAAGTGTCCACATACAGATATTATACAGATACGTTGCATCTGGAAAGCATCTTTAAAAACATCCACTCTAGATGCCATGACAGTTACAGAAGGCCAGAGAGGTTACATGGCTAGATGCTCAGCAGCTAACTAACTACTAGTTACCTTCCTGACAAGCTCTCCAGTGCCTTTCTATTGCTGTCTTCCCCATCGTATTTCCAGCCCTTCAGTATCCCAGTACATAGAAAAAGTTGGTTTAATATAATTCTCCAGCACCATGTCTTAAGACCAGGTTTTATTAAAATCCTAACAACTATTCTCTGAGCTCCCACATACTTATGACTCATACAACATGGTGCTGATGGTATTAGGCTGCTTGATGTATCAGCTTGTGCCTGGATCTGAGGGCTGAGATGTTGGGTCATAATTGAATCCCTTGTCCATCTACCCTCGAATAAATAAAACAAAAGTTGGTGAGTCTTAAGTGTTCCCCCATTTGCAAAGTAGAAGTAATAACCAGATTGTTGGAATTCATCTAATTAAAGTTCTCATCTTTTGACAGATGAAAGACATGAGATCCAGAAAATTTAAGAGACTTGCTCAATATTTAATAGTTGGTTAAAGTCAGAGCCAACAGGTATATATTAAGCATATGCCCATGAGAACATTAATATGTGCAGGGTCTGTTTTGACCTTTGTAAATGTTGGAGATGTTCTCATTTTGCAAAAGTATCTCTGCAACCTGAGCTTGTGACTTAAGTACACATATAAGATCGTTGCCTATTCTTGTTACCTCACATACTTCCAAGCTTAGAACTAGAGGCCAGAGGAGTCCCTGCCACAATCAAAGCACCAGCACTGGCACTCATCTTTGAACTACTGTCTAGCCCTGGCCCACGTCATGGTCTTAGGGAAGGGCCTGTGATAATCACAAATGCAAGAGGTCCAGGAAAAGACAGGCAAGACTTCAAAATTTTCTTCAACTAGAAGAAATGGATTATATTTTTTAAAAATGCACATATTTATAATGTTTCTCTGATAGCCTACCTCATAATATCCAGTCATTCTTCTTCATTTTCTAATTAGATAACCCCAAATGTATATTCAAACAAATCTTCACTCCTTTTAGATATGGAAGTTTAAAAAGCTGTAAGTTCGTTCTCTCGCAAGCTGTGTGTGTGTGTGTGTGTGTGTGTGTGTGTGTGTGTGTATAGATGATTCCAGAATCAGTCTCAAAGGAGCTAAGTATAATACTTCATAAATTTTTATACTGCAATCATTCACTCTAAGCACTGGAACTGTGCCTACTAATAATTTCTATTCTACTAATTCCTACAAGCCTTTCTAATATGCATTTGGCTCCTAATATTTTGTGTGGATAGTGTGCTGTGAAATTTGGCCTCATAAGCCACAGTAAAGAGATTTAACAAGACTAACGAGGATACAGAGGGGCAGTTACTCTCTCGTAGGTTCCATTTCTCAATGCTCTGAAACCAAAGATAATTTGGTTTTATATCTCAGCATTCTGAGGTGCCCTCTTGTGGTTTGGGGCAGGTAATGAGCATCCTAATGATATTGCAGTTGGCCAGAGGTACAAGTCCAGATTAAATTACTGTTTCACAGCCAACAAGAGAAACAGTGTTGAATTCCAAAAATAATATTCAGATTCAACATTCTGAAAGAATCATTGATATCCATATTTAAGAAATTCTAACCACCTTTTTTCCCCTCCCCAATAAGTAAATAAAGTCATAGTACAACTTAACTTTTTGGGTCATCTGATTTCCATATAAAATTTACAAGGCAGAATTTTCGTAAACTGGTGCCTGTTAAGAACTAAAAGCTCCTGTTTGCTTTCAGTAGATTTGACCATTCCAGGGCCTTTAAACTGAAGAACAGGAAGGCCTTGATCATTCCAGCTATTATTCAAGGACTCTGGACATAATACTAATGAATGACCTCAAGGTCATATATTGATGCAATCAATATACGGTCAATTTATCTCACTCATTTCAATAGATGATAGCCTCTAAACTCCCTGCTCATCATTTTACAAACATATGAGATATATAAAGGAGTTTTCAAATTCACCCCCATTCCTGGGGGAAAAAAATAATGCATATACCTTACACCAAGGCAGCCAGAGAAAGGATCTTTGTACACAAAAGCTGAGATTATATAAACTTGGAAGGCAATAGATTATGAACCCTAGAAATTTACGTTCAGGCTTGCAAACAATGTTCTCCTTCCATCCTTCTCCCCTCCTCACTAAACTGAGACACCAAGTCTGGGAGTTGAGAATTACAGCTATAATCCTTGCCAAAGTGACCAAATTACAACTGATGGCTTTTGGCTCCAGGATGTTTCAACAGACTAGTGTCTGCTGAACTGTCACAAACTCTCCCCTCCTAATTCCCCCTCCCCATAAGGTGCTCAGAGAAGAGCCATTATTTCATTACTATTAAGAAATATCTATCAAAAAGGCAGAAGATGAACGATCTTATACATCTTACAGAGAAGGGAACAAACACAGAAATTATTTATAATTCCAAGTAAGATTGTGACATTTCAAGAGAGGAAGAATACTGGCTGATTTTCTGAAAGTTGTTGGGCAAGTTTAGAAAGCAATTGGAAAGTTTATCAGAGTGGTTACTTTCTTGATAGGCACCAGAAGAAAGAATCCCAGACATTAAAGGTAGATTTTTGGCTTTCTGTCAAGGTGCTGACCTACCTTTCCACGAACAAAAGTAATTTACAGGCAGTGTAAATACGTGCGTATTGAAAATGGAAACTCTTATTTTACAGACCGTATAAACCAATGTAAGATTAACTACTAAAATATATCATTAGAGAAAGCTGTGGAGTTCTATAAATATTGAAAAACAAGAATGGTGTAGAGATCACCATTTTCAAATAGTTTTAGGAAGGGACATACTAATGTTTTAAGAACACCCTCTTCCCCAGAAAAAAAAAAAAAAACACTTTGTGGAAATCAAAGATGTTCAAGAATTTCTCTGTGAAGTTTTCATGTTGGTTCAGAAATTAAGATTAATACATAGTTCATGGGAATACTTAAAGTACTTTCATAACCATGATTTCTTTTTATCCTCATAACAACCCTGTAAAGAGCTGTTTTCCTCATTTTACAGAGAAGAAATCAGTGTGGGAAAGTTAAATGATTTGCTCTGAGGGTTATCAAAGAGCAAAAACTAGGAGACAGTACTATGGGTTGGTGGTGCCAACGAGAGCTGATGTTTTGAACTCTGGTTCTTAATTTGGTGATTGCTATGTTTATAGTGGCAGAGTGGTCTGATGTCACAAATGAGGTTGGTACACGCCTGAGTATACAACATAAATCTGTCACAATCAGTATTTATTTATAGCTAATATTCAAAATATTGATGGAGTCAAAGGGAAACATCTCCAAATCTACATATTTCATTGTTAGAGTTAAATGTAAAACTTTTTTATTCAAAGATTTGGCTTCCTATTGGAAGACTCTGAATAAAATTGGATAATTTTACAATGTAGGAAATATGTGGGATTTGCACAAGTGTTAACTATATTTTGTTGATGACTTTAATAATGGCTAAATCTCATTTATAAACATCAAAATGATCATCCCAGTAAATGTTGTTACCATCATCACTGTGACAAATTACTGCTTAAGTAAAGGGGTAACAAATATGATGAGGCTCTTGTACATCCTCTCAAGTGATCGACATTTCCAGTGTCTTCCCAGTTAAAAGTGTGCAAACTCTTGAAGTCATTTGGTCTTTCTAGGTCTCAGTTTCTCATGTACCAAATGAGGCTACTGTAAGGTTCCTTCTAATTCTTAGACTATATGATATTATAAAACAGGCTACCTGCCCGGCTTAAGAATCTATGTATCTGTTTGCTTTAAGTTCATTGATGGGAATTTTAAAATCTAGTACAGAATATGAAACTAAAAACTAACATCTGAGTTCAGCAGAATTCCAACAATTGTTTCTGAACTAGGAATAGCTGGAATGCAGAGAGGGATGAAGACCAGATTCATTTATGAGATGTTAACATGTACGTCTCAATGCTGGCTAAACCCCTATAGCTGAGATCCAGAATGCTAGATATTTCAATCTCCAACAGATACTACACTTTGATTGTTATAAAAGACCTATTTTGCAAGACCTATGTGTCTTCCTGGTCATCTTGTATGGAAACCATTCTGCGGTTAAGTTGATAAAGTTGGCCCCAACGTTGAAAATCCTCAGCTGCTCACAACCTCTAAAATTCACTTTCATTTTTATTGTAAGAGAAAAGAAAACAAACATCTGACTCTCAGAAGAGACCAAGGGATCCATCTTGATGCTGGAAATCTAACCACAGGCATGGAGGGAAGACTTATAAGAGGCAGGCTTAGAGTTATCTGGTGTTGTTTTCTTTAAAACTTAAAATCTCAGTTCTAAGGTAGGCTATTAAGCCCACTGAAAACTCCAAGCGGTCTCAAGACCATCAAGTCCAGTAGTTCTATATTTTCTATATTCTTGCTTTTACTTAAATAAAAAAGGAGACACTACAAAGATGCAGATTATAAGGGATAACAGCAATTTAACTGTTCAGACAAATTAAAGAGTTCAAATGAAGGGTATTTCCCCCTCAGATAGTGAAACAAATAAACAAATGAGGTGCTAACTGCCTTAGTGAAAACCCTTTGTGGAATAGACAACAATTATAAGAATAATAACCAAATCCTTTGATGTTTAAAAAGATATTCATTTACCAAAACAAAAACAATTACTTTTATGAGTAAGAAACATGTTACCAAGCATCTAGAGAAACGAAAGAAGTAATAGTAATTTGTGAATAGAGAACAAAGCTAAGATATTGCGTAAGAATGCATTTAGCACAGTTCCTGGTTAGTCAGAGAAGGCTTCCTGGAAGTGGTAAGTTGGGGTGACCTTTGGAATATATTCTTTTGCCTTTTGTATGGAAACTATTGTCTTCTGCTTCTGTAGATGGCATCTGAAAGGTCAGCCAGCCTATAAAGCACACTTATTTCTATCTCATGTGAATCTAACTGCATGGGAAAACACTTTATGGCATATCAGTTGACTTCCTGCCTGGAACTAATTATTTTGGAAAAAAAATTCAAATTGTTCCATGTAATGTGTTCTCTTAAAAGATTAGTTGTGAAATTTATTATTGAGATTACATTTTCTCACAAAACACAATTCCAGTTCACTTGAGAGGTGAAAAATTTTGATTGTGATGCATTCAGCTTTTCCCATGTTTTTCCCCTGTAAGGCAGAGCTATTTCATAATCATAACGTTACCTGAGATATGAACCAATGGATGAACCCCACTATATAATTTAAGAATAATGAGTTGATGATAGATAGTATCGTTCAATATTACATACTTCCTCAAACCCTCTTATATTTGAATTCCACAACATCCTGGTATTTTAGGCAGACTCAGATATTGCTAATCCTCTTTTACAGAAAAGGCAAAATATGGTCAAGTGAAGGAAGACAACCTACCCACACTCACATGGCAAACCAATAGCAGAACCAAGCACTTTACCCTAACATTGTCTATGCTACTATCAAAACACTAATTCAGAGAAATAACAGCAGTGGCAACAAACAGTACCAAATAGAGAGTAGTTACCATTTGTTGATGGCTGACTGTGTGCCAGACACTAAAACTCACTTAATAATTACTTAGAATAACAGTATAAGCAGATATTACCTTATGTTATGGTTGGGGGACCGAGGCACAGAGTGGGAGAACTTTGACTTAGTTCAGATAGCCAGTGTTTGACACAGCTACGATTCAACTTCACAGCTATCTGATTGCTTGAGGATCCTGAACTTGTTCTCTGACATGATGACTGGAGGCCTCAGATTTTAACTCCTCAGAAGTCACCTTTGTCAATGAGGACTGTCCTGAACACTCTATTTAAAACCACAGCCCTTTCCCCACCGTGCCAAAGCTGATAACTCCTTACCTGCTCTATCACATGACTTAAGTTTTGTTTTTAATGCTGATTGTTAATCTAAACTCCACAGGACAAGAATCTTTGGGTTTTAGGTTTTTTGTTTTTTGTTTGTTTGTTTTTCACCAAAATATCCTAGATGCTTAAACAGTACTAGCCAATAGAACTTTCTGTAATGACAGGAATGTTTTATATCCATACTATACGGTAGTACCAGTCACAGAACAAAACTGAAAAGTGGCTAGTGACACTGAATTTTCTATTTTAGATTAATTTTATTAATTAATTTAAATAGCCATTTTTTCAATAGAATTAATGGCTGAAAAAACTCCAGATTAAATTTAAAAAATAGTTTGAAAATTCAGATGATAGGACCACAAAAGCAAGCACAGATTCTCAAACTATTGGCTCCTTTTTATCATCTGTGACTCAAAACTTTCCAAAACATTTTTTTTGAAAACAGAGGGAAAGCAAATCAGCAGCACATAATGAATTCCCATGAATGACAAAAAATATATATAATTACAATAATTACTATAATCACTCAATACCTTTTTGACCTTGTTTTTTTTCTCATAAGTCTCTGACAGAGGTTTTTTCTTCTGCTGAGTTGTGTCTTTGGAGAATAAATACTCAAATTCACTAGGATCCCGAATATCAGGTTCTTCTAAGGAATCCCATAAGGTTGGTGTAGTGCTTTGGCTTAAAAGAGAAAATGATAAGTTAGACTTAAGAACCAAAACAGAAGAGAATAGAATACAATAAAATCTGTAATTCATTTTTTAACTCGTTAAACACACACACACACACACACACACACACACACACACACACACACACACACACAGAGAGAGAGAGAGAGAGAGAGAGAGAGAGAGAGAGAGAGAGAGAGAGAGAGAGAGAGAGAGAGAGAAATCCCTAATACAGCTTGGAGAAAAGCTTTTTGGGCTACTTTTTTTAAGTCAAAATATACCACAGAACATTAAAGCAAATACACATTTCCAAAACAGAATGGTCATTAGAGACAGAGAAAGAGATCTAGAGAAACTCTTTGGGACCAGAAATCCTCAGATTCAGACTGTTGAGGCCACGTAAGCTGTTCCTCTCTCAATCTGTGGCATTTCCATGATGGATAAAAATGGGCATCGTATAAAGGCTGAAAAATAATCAATTTTAAGACACAAAGGTGGTAATTTTTAAATAGAACAAAAATGAAGCACTAAGGTGAAGAAATCCAAAGAGAGAGAGAGAGAGAAATCCAAAAGACTTTTCTTTGGATTTCTTCTACTGGTTTTAAACATGGTTTTCAGGTCAGCTCAGTGCAGGAGCCATAATACATGAAGAGGCTGTGCTCATTTAGAAATACTTGATTTATAACACCCTACTCTTATACTATTGACAATAACAACAAGCCAAAAAACTCCACTGCACCAGCCCCTATTGGGATTTCAACCAAAGCAGCCATTGGGAGACTGTTTTGTTTTTGAAAAACAGGGGTATCTTAGTTTTGAAACAAAAAAAGGGATGAAGATATGGAAAATCAGGGACAGAAGAACTGTCTCTGAGAGCTGACTAGGATGGGTTACTACTGTCCAGACTCCCTTCAGTTAGAACACATTTTGCCCAAATGTCCACTTTCTTAAGTTAGTCTCATTTTTAAATACTTTTAGTGCCCACAGAGAAAAAAAAATCTACACATTTATTGTTTTTCAAATATATGTATATATTATGATCCATATTTATAAGTATTTATCTTTGTTTCAATATGTATTTTCTCAGTCAATGAAAACTAAAAGATTATATAGGGTGCTCCACAAAATTTTTGATACTAAAAGATGATTTTCATATTCAAAACAGTTGGGAATACTGGCTTTTCAGATCTGCATCTTCACATTTTATTATATGTCTGCCTTTCCTATGAAATATCACATTTTGGTTCTGGCCACAATTGCTTCTACTTTTTAAAAAATTATAATTTTTCTAATATAATATTTGAGCCATTTAAGAGTATATATGTTACATATGTAAGCTATAACATATAATTGTGTAATAAATGTCTGTGAACTCATCACCCAAGGACCAAAACATTTCTAATGAAGTATACTCATTCATTTATGTGCTCCTTCCTCAGCCATTGCCCTCTGCCACTCATCTTCAATTTGAAACAGAAACAACGGTAATGTTAAGTGCTTAACTCATCAACACTCAGGAAGAGAGATCTTGATGAGAGAAGAGAGCCTGGGAATGTTGGAGCATGTAGCCTATTAAGGGCTCCTGATCCAGGCTTCGTGAAGGCTCTGAGAAGCTGAGGAGAGAGTGCTTCAATAGAGGGAGGTGATGTGATACCTAAGGCAGACTGTTCAGATCCATCCCCGGCACCTGTAGTGCCTGGCCCCAGCTCCAAGGACTCTGAGCTCAGGCCAGTTTGACTAATGATATAACTCATTCATTTTTCAGAGTAAACTGGCTTTGGCAGTCAGACTGAGCACTTCATCACCATTTACATTGTTTCTATGGGAAAATACATTTCCAATACTGAATGAAAGAATTTTGGAATATCAACTCTCACTGAGTTAGTGGTAACTGGCATTTCGTGAGGGCAGTAAAGTACTTGCTCACAGTGGACCATCTGCCATTATGGTCAACTCTTTTCTGACAACTAGACATATAATTCTAGTTCAGAGAAGGAGGAAGAGGAAGGTAGGAGAAAGAGGAGGGAAGAAGAAAGAATGGGAGGGGACAGATGGAGAAAAGGGAAAGCAGGGGAATGAAGGGAAGGGAGGAGGAGGAGAACATTAGAAAGACAAATATTTATTAGAAAGATGAAAAGTAGATAGATGAAGAGTTCTATTTCTGTAACTAAATGCCTCTTCCCTATTTGAGAAATCAGAAAACAAAACCCCAAAGATCCCAGGAGATACAGATACTGCTGGCCCAAGGTCCACACTTTGAGAATCACTGATCTACAGACTTAAGTAGCAAACATTAACTATGACAGGACAAGAAAAAAGATAATAAATTAGTACAGTATGAGTTTCAGCTATAAATAATTGACATGCTAATATTTATAAAGGAAATGTATAGTAGAGATTGTTTTAAGGAATTGGGGTCAACCCATTTCTTCCTTCCTGGGCCACAGCTGCAGAAGCAGCAGCCCTCCTGAGCTTTCAGCTTTTCCCAGGTACGCAAAGTGTCTACTGGCTTTCAGAGCTAGGCAGGTTGATTTAGATCGAGAGAAAGAGAGAGAGAGGGAGAAAGAGAGAGAGGGAGGCGGTTAAGAAGCACAGGAGAGTGAATGATAAAAATTGTAGGCATAACTGAGGAAACTGGGTGAGCATGTTGAAGGCTGGGTGTCCTCATAGATTCAGCAAGGTGGACATGTCCATAGTGGGACATGAGGAGGAATGGAGGGGGGAAGATTAAGGGAGGAAGAGGAGAACATACCCACTAGGAAGACAGATATTTGTTAGAAAGTTGAAAAAGTAGATAGATAGAGATTTCTATTTCTGTAACTAAATGTCTTTTCCCTGTTCTAGAAACCAGAAAACAAACACCCAAAGCAGGCAAAAATGTCAAAAGTAAAAAATCAGTTCACATTAATGAAAAGCAAGCTAGGTGAATGAGAGACAGTACATATGTAACAAAGGAAATTAGTATTATTCTCCTGATTCCCTAGAAGACCAATACCAAAATTTATCATGTGTACTATACAAAATGCTTACCCCTCTGCTTGTACAAAATATTAAAACAGCATTTCATTTCCTTTAAAATAACACATGCCACATAATTTTATTTTTGTCCAGAAATGAATACTACACAGAAGCTTTAAGCTATTTTAGTTTAAAAGAAGTAGTCATGCTCCATAACATTTGCCCATAATATGAAAAATGGAATGTGCGGTGCATCAGGAAGTGCCCTTATTGCAGTCTTCACACACGGCAGTAGAGAAGCCTCTCCCCTCCCCCAAAGTCAGGTTCAAGGCTGACATGTTCACCAAGTGGGGCTCTCCTGATGTCCCAGGTCAAGGACGGAAGTGCATTCATGTACTTTCCATTTTGCTCAAAACTGAAGCCCTAAATTTATGGTAAAACTAATAAGAGCTTGGGCATTGAATTTTCTTTCTCAAAATGGCCAACTAAGGAAGGAGAAACATGGACAAGGATTATCTGCAGCTTGGCTTTGCTCCACTGTAAACAGTGGGCAAAGGGCCCATATCTCCCAGAGGCACTGTTATACTGCTGCTATGATCTGTGATTTTGGTTGCTCATGAAGACTTTCGGGGAATGAAGTGAAGGCATTTTGGGGAATGAAGTGAGACACAGGTGTGGACAGCTCTGAGTGCCGTCTTAACACATTACTCCAAGGCTGACAGGTAGGATTCATCACCCTGGAAGGGCTACACATTAATTTGAGGACACTAATAAGGGAATACAACTCCAAATAAATATTCTGGGAAATTATTTCGTAGAAAATGTCATTTGAATCTTAAATGGGAAAAGGGGAAGACTAATACTTTAGCTAATGGTAGGAGCTATTTCAGGATCATCTCATTTTTTTTTTAACTACTCATTTGGGAAATCATAAAGTATCAGCATTAAAATTCAGGATTTTCCCCATATAAACTCTTGGCTCTTACTTTTTGGCGAGAGGAAAGGGGAGAATATGAAGTACATAATCAACTTAGTTCGCCATATGCTTAGTTTTAAGATATCCTCCCCTCCTCCTACAGTGATTTCCAGTTGCTTTATACCTGTGAATTGCACATTATTGTGTTCAATAGCCTGCCTTCCCCAAGCAAAATGTTATATAAATTAAAAAATTCACCACCACATCTTGATTTGTGAATAAGTTCAAAAAACTTAATTTAAAAAATATGTTCCATATTTTCTGTTCTTGGCAAGAAAACGAACTTCAAACTTAGAGAGCAGTCAGGAAGCAACTCAGCTTCTCTCATTGTCCTAGTGACAGGCTCCGAAACAAGGCAGAAAAAAAATTCTATTCACATTTGTTTGAATGAAAGCTTCCAAACAACTATATCTTGCTGCCTTACAGACCTAGCTATACAAAAACAAGGTGCTTTTTAGCTATCCACACAGTGGTACTTGCCCTGATGGGCAACAAAGTATAAGATGTGAGGGCACTGAGCAGCTCAGATTTCAAGCACAGAGTTTATACTTTAAGATTCCCCTCTGACTTGAAGAGCTAATAATGACTCAGCTTTGTCTG